>CM038216.1:21639934-22239934 GCA_021442155.1 Cymbidium sinense
GTCGACCAGCTTGCGTGACCGCGCCATCGACCACGCCCGCCGGTACCACCCGCCGTTAACCACGCGTGGTACGTGGCCACTGGCCATCGATCTCCGCCGTCGCCATCGTCGGCCCACCGTAGACCACTATTGTTGGTCGCATCCTGAGATCACCCGCGCCACGCCACCGCTACAATCGTTAGATTATCCGACAACGCTATTCACTATCCCCGTGCCGCAACTCTTACATCAATCGTTGCATAGCATTGTCACTTGATTCGGTTCATTGAGCTTTCTCACATACAACTCTGTAATCCTATTATTGGGAAAACTTAAACTTTGTACTCCGAAATATATTTATAGTGAAACATTTTATTGGGCTAAGCCCCGTGATTTGTTTCCCTCTTTTGAGATTTTTTCACTTAAAAATCATGGAGTTTTTTATTCTTTCTTCAAATATCTGTGTGTGTGTTGGATTTCACAACAAAGCTAAGGTATAAATTTTTATTCTGCCGCAGTTGGTTTTCTAGCACACAACAATTTGGCGCCGTCTGTGGGAACCATTCCCTATACATCTTCACAATGATTGACATTCTGACTTTATCACCTCCGAACCGGGTTGGTCTGACAAAGACAGTTGACACCTCTCTCGAAAAAAAATCGGAGCCTCGCCGTATAAACTATGGGCCTTGATCGCCTCTAAACTCGGTCTGTCCAATGAGGACAATTGACGCCTCTCTCGAGGGAAAACTGGAGCCTCACCGTATGAACTATGGATCTTTATCACCTCCAAACTTTGTCGGTCCAACGAGGACAGTTGACACCTCTCTCGAGGGAAAATCGGAGCCTCACCATATGAACTACGGGCCTTAATCACCTCTAAACCCGGTCGGTCTAACGAAGACATTTTGGCACCGTCTATGGGAACCATTCCCTATACATTTTCACAATGGTTGACAATCTGACTTTATGTTCAAAATGACACCATCTCTATAGTGAAGAAAATCTTACTCTCGAGGAACACATAAGAAGAATGAAGATTCATCAAACTTCAATCCTTTAGCTTTTATTGGAAACTAGGGGCAACTCATAATCTCAAAAGGTCATCCAAATTAATATTCTGGATATCTAATTGATTATTAATTCGATAAGCAAGTCAATAATACACATGAAAAAGACAAAGATTAAGAAGAAACTTTGGCTACACCTCCAACGGATGTTTTTAATTTGACCTCCTCCACACAAGTTAAATATCACCGAGTAACACTTTAACAAACAACCTGAGATGGCTCAAAAATTCGCAGTGGATTCAATTCAATCTCTTCCATACAGGTTACTATCATCAAGTAATACTTTGATAAACAACCTCGAATGGATCAAAAATCTTTGACAGATTCAATTCGACCTCTTTCATACATGTTAACATCATCAAGTAACACTTTGACAAACAACCTCAGATGGATCAAAATTCTCAGCAAATTCAATTCAACATTTTCCATAGAGGTTACTGTCATTAAGTAATACTTTGACAAACAACCCCGGATGGATCAAAAATCCTTAGCGGATTCAATTCGACCTCTTCCATACAGGTTAACATCATCAAGTAACACTTTGATAAACAACCTTGAATGGGTCAAAAATTCTTAGAGGATTCGATTCAATCTCTTCTATACAGGTTACTGTCATCAAGTAATATTTTGACAAATAACCTCGAATGGGTCAAAATTTTTTGGCGAATTCGATTCGACCTCTTCCATACATGTTAACATCATCAAGTAACACTTTGACAAAAAACCTCGGATGGGTCAAAAATCTTTAACAAATTCGATTCAACCTCTTCCATACAGATTACTGTTATAAAGTAATACTTTGACAAACAACCTTGGATGGGTCAAAAATCTTGGCGGATTTGATTCGACCTCTTCCATACAGGTTAAATTCATCAAGTAACACTTTGAAAAATAACCTCGGATGGGTCAAAAATTCTCAGTGGATTCAATTCAACCTTTTTCCATAGAGGTTACTATCATCAAGTAATACTTTGACAAACAACCTCGGATAGGTCAAAAATCTTTAGCTGATTCGATTCGACCTCTTCCATACAGGTTAACATCATCAAGTAACACTTTGATAAACAACCTCGAATTGGCCAAAAATTCTCAATGGATTCGATTCAATCTCTTCTATATAGGTTACTATCATCAAGTAATATTTTGACAAACAACCTCGGATGGGTCAAAAATCAATGGTGGATTCAATTCGACCTCTTACATGCAGGTTAACGTTATCAAGTAACACTTTGACAAACAACCTCAGATTGGTCAAAAATCCTCAATGGATTTGATTCAACCTCTTCCATACAGGTTACTGTCATCA
The DNA here is from genome assembly GCA_021442155.1 of Cymbidium sinense. Taxonomy (NCBI): domain Eukaryota; kingdom Viridiplantae; phylum Streptophyta; class Magnoliopsida; order Asparagales; family Orchidaceae; genus Cymbidium; species Cymbidium sinense. The sequence goes on from CM038216.1 coordinate 21,642,290, forward strand.
AGTAATACTTTGACAAACAATCTCGGATGGGTCAAAGTCCTTGGCGGATTCGATTCGACATCTTTCATACAAGTTAATGTCATCAAGTAATAGTTTGACAAACAATCTCGGATGAGTTAAAAAATTCTAGCGGATTCGATTCGATCTCTTCAATATAGGTTAATGTCATCAAGTAACACTTTGACAAACAACCTCGGATGAGTCAAAAATCCACAGCGGATTCGATTCGACCTCTTCCATAGAGGTTAATGTCATCAAGTAACACTTTGACAAACAACCTTAGATGGGTAAAAAATGCTCAACATATTCGATTCAACCTCTTCCATACAGGTTAGTGTCATCAAGTAACACTTTGGCAAACAATCTCGGATGGGTCAAAAATCTCCAGTGAATTCGATTCGACCTCTTCCATACAGGTTAATGCCATCAAGTAACACTTTGACAAACAATCTCAGATGGGTCAAAAATCTTCAACAAATTCGATTCTACCCTTTCCATACAAGTTAACGGTATCAACTAACATCATGAAGAATGACACTTTGAAATTATCTGCCAGAATTTTTGAGTTTTCTGAGGAATGGTTCCTAATCAATGCTTCCTCACCACCTTGACAGTTGTCAACTCTTGGAGTTTCAAGAAAATCAAATTTCTATAAACTACGGGCCTTGATCGCCTCCGAACCCGATCGGTCCGACGAGGACAGTTGACACCTCTCTCAAGGGAAAATCAGAGCCTCGCCGTATGAACTTCGAGTCTTGATTAACAAAATAAATGGCATTCCTTTCTTAAGAAGGTCAGAGCTTCGCTGAAAAAAAAAATTTTACCTTTAGCCCATGAACTTCTACTAGATAATTTCTCATCTAGCGCAGAAGAACACTAGAGCTGTGACAGAAAACTGTGTCTCCTTACTTGACCCTAGGGGAGGATTTTTATTGATCCACTATAGAGGCAAAAAGAGAATAAATTTTAAAAAAAAATCTCTCCTCATTATGATTAGCGTTTACTAGCAATTTAGTTAAAAAAAAAAAAAAAAAACTCATCTCCTCATTATGGCTAGTGTTTGTCAACCATTTAATTAAAAAAAATCCCTCTCCTCATTATGACATTTAATTAAAAAAAACACATCTTCTCATTATAACATCTAATTAAAAAAAATTCATTTCTTTCAAGACTAAATGTCGATATATATATATATATATATATATATATATATATATATATATATATATATATATATATATATATATATATATATATATATAATCAAATAAATAAACATTAATAATTAATTAGTTAATAAATAAATTAATGTTATATGTAATTACAAATTGTAATAATAAGTAAAGTTATTTTATTTAAAATATATATATTTTTTGGATGAAATAAGTAATGACATCCAAAAATAGGGGGGCAATTGATATGATCAAAATTCCACCGATTCGAATCTTGATGTCGAAAGCGTCGATTACGAAGTAGCAGATCAAGCTTAAAATATAATTAAAATCTTTGCAATATCAGTCGGCTCCTAAATAAGGAGTGTTTATAGTCAAATCGAGCGTCTTAACGAGCCAGGTCTAACAAGCCTAAGATCTCCTAATTCTAACTTCATTTGAGCATTCAAATAATTAAAATACATCAAATGATCGAAGGAATCATTTCGAGCTATCCAATGGAGTGGTTTGGATTTTGCCTATATTTACAGAAGTGTCACTCCCATAATTTATAAATAGCCCTTCATTCTTCATATGAGGAGAAGTCATGCTAAAAAGAAGAGAGAGCTCTGAGGCTTGAAGAACCTTCAAGCATAATCGTGCCACCAGTCGACAATTGTCGACCACCGCCGCCGGTCATCACCGTCGTTGGTCACCGCCGCCGACCACCGCCGTCGACCACCGCCATCGACCACGCTTCTCCTCCCCGCACGTCGATCTCCGGTTGGTCGCTAACCATGGTCAACCAGCGTCACGGTAATTCACCACTGCCGGTTCTCGCCGTCAACCACTGTCGACCACCCACTCACCAGCTGCCGATCCTCCACGCTTAACCGTCGTTGGTCCGCGCTGACCAACAATCGTTGGTCACTTACTAGACCAACCGCTGACCATCCGGTCCTGTTGTCAACCACCACGTCGACCACGCGCTCCACCACCGCCGCCGATCTATTATCGCCGTTAAGCCAGGTGTTGCCACCGACCATTGCGGGTCATGACCGTCGCCGATCGCCACCTCTGACCACAGCAGGTCATCGCCATCGCCGATCACCGCCTCTGACCACCGTTGCCGGTCGCCATCGCCAACCATTGTTAATCACTATTGTTGGCCAGCTCACCGATCGCTGCCCGGTACCCCACGGTCGTCGGATCATCACCGTACCGCATTCACTATCGTTCGCCACTAATAAGCATTCTGACCCCATTCTGTGCATAGTTGTTGTCACATGATTCTAGGATTTTCGTCGTCAAGCTTTCTCATATACAACTCTGTAATCCCATTATCGAGAAAACTTAAATTTTGTACTCCAAAACAGATATATAGTGGAACATTTTACTGGGCTAGGCCCCGTGATTTTTTCCTTCTATTCCAAGGTTTTTCATATAAAAATCCTGGAGTTTTTTATTCAAGATTTCACAATAAAGCTGAGGTATAAATTTTTATTTTACGACAACTAATTTTCTAGCACATAACACTAATGAAATAGTTTTCTATAATCAAAGTTTAAAGAAGGATGTGATTTTGAAAATTCGAAAGATATCGATTCAACTATGGAATAGTTCTTTTACTTAGAATCCAAATGAAGGGATGAAAAGAGCATAGATTCTAAGGAATCAAAAGTGCTCAAAACTATTCTATATTGGGTTTTAACAATTTGAGATTTGATTTAGTGTTTATGTTGACTGATTTTATAAGAAATATCGAGATTATATTTGATCAAAATAAGATTGATAAAGATACATATAAATACAAGTTATTTTAAATGAGGTATTTATATTAGTTGAAGATAAATTATTTTTTTTAGATAGCTATGTATCATTAGTTGTTAAAACTCATATATTTTATACTAAATCAGAATAAAATACATTGGATCATATGAGAGATTAACAGCCTTAATATTGTATGACTTCGAGTATTTTTATATATCAACACAAGGCTTTGTAAGTAACAATGAGTTGTACAAGCCCTTGTCTTGACTATTTAAGTTGTCATGATTATTTGATAAAATATAAGAATTTTTTTTTCTCCAATTTTTTTTGGAAGTGAAGGACCATCGCATATTCGCATATAAGGTCCAAAGGCTTGTAGTAATAAGTTGTTTACATTTTTAATAATAATGTTATGCAAATTTTAGTTACATATAATCTAATGAGTGAAATTTATTACACTTTCAATAGAGATTGTAATGTGTATGAGAGACACATAAACTATTTGATTGCAATATATATATATATATATATATATATATATATATATATATATATATATTGAAAAAGTTATGCCAAAATGTATATAATTCTTAGAGACGACAAAAAAATATCTATTATTTGTAGACATGTTTTGTGATAATGTAGAATATGTATATTCAAATATGATTGAATCATTATGTAATTATTATTATTCCAATTCAATCATATATCATTCTATTATATTTATTTTATAATATATTATGCATAGCTGTTATGATAACTTTTTGATATATTAAGGGGTGTTTGGGATCACTTTTATTATTTATTATTTTTTTATATTTTATATTTATTTGATTATACTGTTTATTTTTAAAAATTCTCAAAACATCTTTTAGATATTTTAAATATTTTTTAAAATAATATTATTTATTTTTAAAAATAAAAAATAAAATCACATAAAAAGACTCTAAACAAAAATATTTTTAAAAATAACATAAAAAAACAAAAAAACAAAATTGATCCCAAACTGCTCCTAAGCTATTATATATATATATATATATATATATATATATATATATATATATATATATATATATATATATATATATATATTATAACTATCTTATAACATATTATATTAAAGCCATTATAATTATACTCTCTATGTTGCATCTATATTTTAAGACGTATATATTATAGATAAATCATTTTTTAATCATATTTAAATTATATTTGAACCACGTTAAAAATTTTGTTTAAATTATATTTGAATTTTGTTCAAATTATGATTGAATCTTACTCAAATTATATTCAAATATGATTCGAATACTATTTGAATAGAGTTCACATAAAATTTAAATGAGATTTAATCTTATTCAATATAGGGCTTAAACCATGGCATTAATTATATTCAAATAAGTAGTTTTATAGGAAGTTAGTTTTCAGCTATATTTTTTTTTTCTTAAAAAAATAATACTCCTATTTTTATAGTTATAACTATTATAATATATAAAGTAAAATTTATGAAAGATTTGCATATTTATTACATAGTTCTTATATATTTATATATCTAATATTTAAAATTAGATATTTATTTATTTAATAATTTTTTATATTTAAAAAATATATTTTATTTTTAAAAAGTAAGTGATCATACTATTTTTGATGTGATATTGAAAATTAGATTGTTATATATATATATATATATATATATATATAAAAAATTAAAATTAAGATGAGATAGGTAAATACATACAAATTATATGATACGTAGTAAATCACCTAAAATTTATTTGTAATTTCTGTTTGAGAAGAGCTAGAAGCCGAGTGAGCTAGAGTAATACCGAGGAGGATGGACGGAGATGAGACGATTGGATTAATGCTGGGTGGCGCTTCGCGGCTTCGGCTCAAGATAACCGACGCAATAGACGCCAGCGGCGATGAAGGAATAGGAGTGGAATGTAAGGATGAGGAGAGTCTCTTCGGCATCCGAGAAGCCCTAGAGTCCCTGGAGAAGCATCTTGCTTCCTTTCAGGTATCTACCTTTCCTCCGCTCTATCACACCAATAGCGCTCTCTTCAAAATTTCTTCTGGTTTAACCCTAAAGAGTAGGGAATGACAACCAATTGGTAGTGATGCATTTTACGTCTATGGTCTTGTAGAATTTTGCGGATTTTATCATTCACATGAAATGTTAACTCGAATGAAGTAAACCTATTAGTCTGATTGTTTTAGGAGAATTTGAGGATGGTGTGATGTGATTACAGTTATCAGCGGTTTTAAACCTCATGACTCTGATGGTTAATTTTGTTTCTTATCCATTTGTTGATACTTGATCTTACTGCGATGTAGCCCCAACTACTCTTTTATTTGTTGATCCTTCTAAGTATCTTGGAGATACTTCTCCTGGAGTCTCTTTCATTTCATCCAACTAAATATTGGGTCATGTGCTAACTTTTAGCTGTCTTCTGACATTGCCAAATCAACTTCACCATTATAAAACTTTAGTATACTTCTATCTAGCACATTATATTGATCCAGGTAGAGCTTAATGTCAGAAAACCAATGAATGCAACTTTTTGGGGCATAACCTATATTGAAATAAGAGCGCCTTTCTTTCTTTAAAATGTTATCATACCAATCACATGCATAATTCCTGAACGTAGCATTAGGAGGATTTTACTCTAAATTCCATTCACCACAGGTGCATATAGTTAGGATTAATTTTGTAAAAAAATGACATACAATTAGACAGAATTTCTTAAGAATGAGTCTTATAATTAATCTAATCCAAACATGTCATTGACAAAGAATTTTTTATAAACGTTCCATGTTAGCCGATAAGTTTCATCGTATCTTAGTAAATGATTTGCATGAATAAGAACCTTTGATATATATTATACTCTAAGCTAAAGCATTGAAGAAAATATTTATTCCATTTTAAATTCATAATTATTTCATTTGCTAATTCAGTAAGTACTTTGACAAAATCTCTCAACATTGTATAGTAGATATGAAACAATCTATTTTGTCAGTATGAAAACATAAAAAAAAACATCACAATGAATTTTTTTTGAAGCATCTCTTTTCATTCAATGTTTTATCATTTTTTTAAAATTTAGAAAAGATTACATAGATATATAGTAGGAAGTAATACATGCAAAAAATTACAACTTGTAATAATAAACCAAATCCATAAAGGTACTCAAAATACTAGAAAATGCATTCTAGACTCATAGGCATCAACATCATAAGCATGTTTATAAAAAAATAAGATCTCTAGTACAAAATCATTGCCCATGATTTGCATAATTAATGAGTACAGATTTTCAGATTTGCATCACTTACAATTGCATCAAATTTGAACTTTTGCTAAAATTGTCACTTAAGTATTTTGACACCTCTTATTTAAAAAACATTTATATTTATACAAAAAATGCTTATACTTAAGTAGGTATTGGCGATATGAACAAATATCATCCTAAAATTGACAATAGTTATGTCTTGCAAAATAGCTATAAACAAATTAAGATGACATTTTATTTTTGCAAGGCGAATCATGAGCTCCTAATGTTGCCTAGAGAGAGTCACTCTACGAGGGATAATGTTTTGCAATTATTGAGCATTGCCATGATATTACTAATTGAAATATTTCTCTTGGGAACGTCTCATATCCTCTTGAGAAATTCTATTTGGAGCTAGTAACCTATGAAATCTCTTAGTAACTCTCATACACCTTCATGTATGCACTCATATTTTTCTGGTATCATGCAACATTATCCTATCAACCATATTAAAGTAGCCAACATATGAGTATGACATAATTTCATTTATAGACTCAATAATTCAGTAAATAACAAAAAAAATTTTCCATTAATTTAGAAAAGTCGTTACATTATTTAAACAATAAAAAAAACTAAAAGTAAAACACTTCTGTGATGATGGGGAAGAGCTCGTCAAGGGGTTCCTTTTGTTTTACTCACATCCATGGGCACTTTGGTTATACTAGACTATGTCACTACCATCGTTATGTCATTAACCATCTTCAAGCATAGTGCCAGGACATTAGTGTCTAATTGTGTCTTAGGCAATAGGTATCCAAGCCTTGCAATAATGTATATGTCCATCTCCATCTCCTCAACCCTCAGCTTATTTTAGTAATCATGTTGTTTGGTATCAATTGGCCATTAATTCTCCTTGATCAAACCTAGCTTGAGTTTGTGCTTGTCCAAGCACCTTTTCAAATCACACAACTTCATGAAGAAGTCATCCAACTTGTTATTGTGGGTATCTTCTTCTCAACAACCTTCATCTTGGTTTGGTGGGTATGTACTCTTATCCTTCTTCCCAACAACTTGTTCGGGTGGAGATTCACTTTCTTCTCAACATCTCCATCTTTGTTTTCATGAGAACTATCTAGGCTGAAGAGGAAGCGATACTTCATCACAATCAGTTGTTCAATGAATCCAAACTCTTAAAGATCTTTTATCTTCAATGCTTGTCTCTCCAAAGTTTGATTCAGTCCTTTCACTGATTCAACCAATTGGATGCTTTCACCTTTGTAATTAGGCTCAAGCAGGGATAAAAGAAGTAGCACTCTGCTCATCATCATGCTCCTTTTCTTGATGTTTTTTCTTCTAATTATTTATTGTAACCTAATACTGGATGATCCTCCTTCACGAGAATGTGTTTCCTTGGGATGTTTTTATCCTCCTTAGCAACTACATCAACCCATGCCTTCTTAACCTTCATTGCTCGCAGCCTCCTCCTCCATTCTTTGTAGTTGTGCCTCTATTTATATTTTCATTGCTTCAACTTCCTTAGCAACCTCTGTTAGAATTTTAGGCAGCACAAGAGTAGGGAAACAATAAGGTTTGTTGTATTCTTGGCAATTTCATTTTTGTTCTCTTCTCGTTTCACTCTCTTGTGCTTCATCTGACGAAAGATAGTGATAAGCGTGCATTATGGAGTCCATTTCACATCACGGGAACGCACCTTGCAATAAAAAACCGTAGAATATTTTACAAACTTATGATATGTTTATTTTAGAGCCCTATTGAGATACTTAATAAGACCTTGAAATGGTGGAAAAAGGACAATCTTGAAAATTGGTTCAAGTTTTAAAGCAATCTTTATGGCTTGTTAAAAAATTCTCTTTAGTCAGCTTTCATGATTGATTCCTCTCCGGAGATTCCTCTTGACAAGATCATTGTTCCTCTTGCAGTTCTAACCTTCTCTCAAATACCACAGAAACTTGCCACGATGACATTAATTGCCATTACAACTGGCCTCAAAAGAATTTTATTAAGTATTCATTGTAGCGATTACCACGACATTATGAGGATTTTGACACCTGCACGATTATTGCACCATTTTTATTGTGCATGGCCCAAAATAATAGCTCCCTGATGATTCCTCAGCACCTCGATCAGCCAGCTCATTAACTTCGACATGGAATGTTGGCCTCTAGTGTATTTGTCTCTAGCATGTTTACCACGTTTTTTTTCTGGATTGCCATGATGTTTTGTGTTTTGAGATCTTGCTATGTTTCTGCTAGCAAAGCTGTGTAAGTTGGCGTTGAAAACTGAAGATATGCAAACTCAAGTTGGCTTAACTGTTGAATATCATAACTTACGATTAAAATGCACTTAAAATAAAGATTTATGTTGAATTTGTGTTGTTCACAGGCTTTGCAGCAGCGGCAAAGATATGAGAGAGAGGCAGCCTTGACCCAAATTGATCATAGCCGCAAGGCATTGTGCATCAAGCTTGGAGAGTACAAGGGAGACGATCTTGAAGTCATCCACGAGGCTGCAGCCTTTGCTAGTGAGACTGTTGAGCAGGATGATACCTTCTTTTTCCTCCGTATCCTGCCCATATTTCTGATTCATTTGCTATCAATGATAATACTCCTTCATACTTTGATTCAAAGAACAACCCATCTAAGAATGGTCTTCTGATGGACTCCACACCCAAAAATATTAGGGTTGATGAAGCCAGCCAAAATAAGCAAAAGAGGATGACATCTGTTTTGGGATTTATTGCTAAATCAGTAATTTTTTTTGTTGGCATAGTTTCTGTTTTGAGTCTGGCTGGCTTTAAACCAGAAATCAGAAAAAGAGAGAGCTCAATTAATCTCTTGGACCTCTTGCCTAATACAACAGGCGAGGTGAGAAAAGTATCAATTCATTGCCCGCCTAGTAAGATATTAGTGATTGAAGATGGGAAAGCCAGATGCCTCGTCAAGGAACGTGTAGAAATCCCATTTGGCTCAGATTTTGAAAATTCCAACATAAATATTGCGTTTGGTTAAAAGTTGTCAATATTTCAATTTGTAAAATTTAAAACTATAATGCAGGCATTAGTTCTTTCTTCTGTGTGCTCCGTCACACCTGGCATGAATGTTGCTGTAGATTGTTAGTGAATGGAAAATTTCTGCGCTTTAACGTAGAGTCGTTTAAGCGTTTGAAGTTGAGGCTTCTTAGTTTTTGTGCAATCGTTGAATTCATTTTGTTGCTAAATATGATTTCTTTGCCTTTCTTGCTTTATGTGAATGCAAGTTTCCACAGTATCTTTTTATGAAAAAATGAACTTTTCTTTTGAACTTTCCTACGGTGATTCTCAGAAGAGAGGTGCCCATTTGGAAATTGTCTGCTTAAATAAGGTTTTAGACAACCATTGTCAAGTGTTACCAAGTTCTGCAGCACGTCTATAATTAATGATATTTCACCGAATGAATCTATAATAAAAAATATATTATTAGATGAATTGGGCACAAGTAGTGTAATATTACCGTTGTGGAGAACCTATGAGTCATATGATATAAATGTTAGTATAAAGAAGATTGTTTACCTATTATGTTTTATGTGTTCATTAGTGTGAAATTGTGTGATCCTTTTACTTTATGAATGATTGATTATGAACAAAAAAAGATGGGATTTGGCTCAATGGTGAGTTGTAATTAAACCAGAGGCTTATGGAGCAGTGCTTGTGAGGGAGAATTATGTAGGTGACTTTTTGCTTGTTAAGTGATTATCAAACCCTTTTTTAGCAGGGATGTTTTCATTGGCATTGGTTATAAACTGTATTTATTTGTTATTATATATTATAGAATGCCTTATTTATTTACAACATTTCATGTGTTCATATTGTGGAGAGCTGCTTAGTCAGCTTTGTTGCATCACTTAATGCATAAATTCTTTTGATTTTTGTTTATATTGCTTTAATTAATATGAAATGAATTTTGCTTATATAAATCATAGTTTCTGTTGATGTGTAGCAGACTTTGATCATATAGATTATAAATTTGTTTGTTATAATACATTGTTGGTAATGTAATATTTATATATTATATTGTTGGCATGCATGATGAATATAAATGTGAGTAGTATCCTCTTTTTAATATGATATTGGTCAGTCACGATGACATGCCTATAGGGTGACAACTTTTTTATGGTTATTGAACACTATTTGGTGGGTGGAAATCTCTCTTTTTATAAGATATCACAAATAGCCAGTTATATATGATGAATATAATGATTAATGATTGACGAGTTATTTCTAAATGTATAAATAGGATATGCATGCAGATGCATGATTCATATTTTAAATGCAATAATGATAAATTTGTATATATTTTCTTTGAAACTGTACTGCATGATAATCACCAATGAGTTATTTTCATACTTGGTAGTCTTGTCCATGTTCTTGTATGAAATACTATTTGCATTATCTCTCATGCCACTTTTGTTAATCATATTTATGTCATATGCCTTATCATTTATATCTTAGGCATTATGTTTTGTGTATTGAGTTTGTTTTCTACTAAATTATATTTATTGGTTGCATAATTTTAAAGTTTTTATTTGTGCATCCTATAGTATAGGGATTCTAGATTTATGTTTAAGCATATTGGGTAGTGTTGATCCTCTTTGGTATTCTATTTTTTTAGGAATAAAATAAAAAAAGAAGAAAAAAAAAAGTTTGTAAATATATTTATATTTTATATATATATATAACATATTAACATAAATAGATATTACATATTTAAAAAAAGAAGAAAAATCATCTAAAAATAAATTAAAAATACATAATATTATGATAAATTTATATATATATATATATATATATATATATATATATATATATATTATCATTAGCATATAATAATAACAATAATAATAATAATAATAATAATAATAATAATAATAATAAAGTCCTCACAAATTCGCTCGGCTTCTCTCACTCCCAATCGCAAAAACCGAAAGCCAACTCCCGCATTCGCTCGGTCTCGCATTCCCTCTGCTTTCGTTCAGTTTTTTCCCCCCTTAACCGCAAACCATTCGAATTTCCTAAAACTGCTCGAGCCTAAATCGTTCCCTCAAATTCGTTCTTTGAAACCGAAAGCACTCGATTCAGTTTTCCACGACTCAAGCTCTCGCATTCACCCTCTCTCCGTCCCCTTCAAACTGCAAAGGAAACCTCCTTCTTCCCTTTTTTTCAGTCCGTCGCCACTGTTTCCTCGAACGATCTCGAGTCCAGGCGCCACCTGGAAATCTTGCGCTCCTATGCTTTTGTCGCATCCTAATCGCCGCCTTATTCGATGCACAAGTCTAATCCATGCTCCTAAGGTCCTCATCTTCTGCCCCTTGCTCTGGTTGTGTCCCGTCTCGGAATGGATAAAATATTACGTCCGGAGTCTTCACATAATTTTATATGTGGATTCCAATTCTGATCCGACGCATATCCAATAATTTTTTTTTAGTCTTGTGGCTGTAATTGTGAGACGACGGCACGGCCATTTATCAGGGCGACTAGTCGTCTCGTTCAAACAGTGGGAGAAGAAGTATCGTTGGAATCTTGAGAGAATTTAAAGAATATATATCTAAATTTAGGATTTAGGGTATATTTTTTTTCTTGCAAATCGAGCTTGAGAGAGAAAGAGAAAATCTTTCTTTTTTTACGAAAGAATCGTGAAGATGGAAAGCAATTTGGAAGTTATGGCCTTGAAATAGAGGATATATTAAAATAAAAATTTATCTAATTTTTCTCAACCCGATAATGCATAATTTTTTTTTACTGTTAGTGTTATTCCTTGAAATTCTTTTATTTAGATATTTTCCTACAATCGCTTGGAGTTCTTTGCAGGACTTTGCTTGAGAGATTTTCAGATGCATTCTCAGCATCCACGAGAGTACATATGTCAATATTTTTGCAGCTTTATTTTGCCTCGATGGAATATGATCATTATATTATATTAGAAATAATTTTCTTGGCTGTTTGAGAAAATATGTTCATTACAATCCATCACTAATTTGGAGGGTTTGATTATTTTTTAGTTTTTTACATCCAGATTTCTGAGAGTACATATGATTTTGGACATTTTCTCCAGCTTTCTTCTGACCTATTGAGATTATTTTCATTACTTCATTTCTGCATATCAGATTCTCTCAGATTCTCTATATATTTTATACTCTATACTCAGACTCTCTAAGAGTACAGCATTTTCATATTTTTTTTCCTTTTTTGGCTGCTTGGAGGAAATATGTTCATTAGGCATATTGGAGGTCGCTTTGATGATTTTGTTTCAGATACTCAGATTCTCATGTACATGATTTTGGCCATTTTTTCCAGTTTCTTTGGCCTGGTTGTTGAGATTAGTTTAGATATTCTGTGGAAGCATAACGCTTGGATAGTTTCTAGAGATTTTTACATCAGATTTCTACTCTCACGAGTACATGATTTTCAAATATTTTGCTTTATATGCTTTATAGGAAATATGTTCATTACAATCCATTAGTAGCAATTTTGTAGGGTGACTTGGTTTTTTATGGTTTGCATCTATCCGCCATTTACCGACTTTTCATTTTGAAGTTTACCATGTCCGAAAAGGATAATCTTGATGCGCCCACCACCGCCTAACGGTGTTGATAATACACACTTTAGTAATAAAAGTCATTGACATTTTATGAGGCTTCATCTGCATCAATTCATTAGACTACTAATTCAACAAGACTCAATATTACCTCAATCCCGCTCATTGGGACATAGAGAAGTGCTTTCTTTCAGGTGGCAAGGCATTCCTTTCACCCCATGAAGAAGTGATAATGGGATGCCAAATAGAGGGAGAAGGTCTTATGGCATAGAGGAATCTATTGATGTCAAGACTTCCAAAGGAAAAGCCCTTAAAGAGCATCTTAAAGGTAAAAAATACAAAGCAAAAGAAGCCTTACTGAGCAAGAAGACTGCCCCCTCTGTATTCTCTATACTCTTTGTACTCTCTGTACTCTTTGTACTTTCTGTGCTCTGTACTCTTCTCAACTCATGAGTAACTTGATATAATACTGTTTATATTTCACCGGTAATTTTTTTCAATCATTGTATACGTACAATTTTTTTACGGTTTATTAGTGTTATTCCTTAAAATTCTTTTATTTAGTGTATATTTTCTACACTGTTTGGAGTTCTTTGCAAGAAGACTTTGCTTGTTTTGAGGATCTGCTTTGCATGGGTATACTCTCGTAATCTCATGAGCACCGACCAATTCATATTATTTTTCATGAGTTCTGGCTGTCCGAGAGAATATGTTCATTACATTCCATTAAAGCAACTTGAGGTTGTTTAGGTTAGCTTTTTAGGAGAGTTTTGCATGTGTCTATACTCTCACAGAGTATAAGATAAGACAAAATATTTTGCATTTTTTCTAGCTTTCTATGAGAATGTTTGGAGGAAATATATTCATTACAAATCCATTAGAATAATTTGGTGTTTGGTGTTTCTTTAGTATTATTTGTATATTTACTCTATACTACTGCATTCTCTCAGATCCTCAGACTCTTCTATACCTTGAGAGATGAGCATTTTTAGTCATTTTTTCCTGCTTTTTTGTTTGGAGGAAATATGTTCATTACAATCCAACAATTTGGAGGCTATTTGGTTGGTTTTTTAGTGTTATTGTATTTATACTCTCAGACTAGAGAGTACGACATTTGTGGATTTTTTTTTCTAGTTTCTTTGGCCCTGTTGCTCACATTATGTTCATTACATTCAAGAAGCAATTTGGTGCTTGGATGGTTTGGAAGATTTTTACATCGTACTCAGTACTCTCAGCTCATTTCTTTCACTTTCTTTGGCCTATTTGGAGGGAATATGTTTATTTGTGGAGCTATTTTACATGTCACATTTATGTGGAGTTATCTGCGCAGTGAATGCGGTCAATGAGCAAGGATGACGTGATGTCTAATGACCCAAATTTGGGAGACTCGCACCATCGTAACAAAACATGTGTATAATCGTGCACTACACGACATCAAACCGGCTTCGTTGTGAAGGACCATACTAGTTATTGGCCAAACTCCAAGAAATTGAAATTAAAAGATTTTTTATATGCAAAAGCAGGTCGGAAGAAATCTGCCAGTCTAAACGGCTTAGCAAAATTCCAGAAAATTGATATAAGGATTGCTTGTCCGGCCATGATTAGATTCTCTGACTTTGGAAACCGATGGTTAAAAAAATATATAAAGTCATAATCATTCATTGGTAAAGTCCCGACCTACATCTTCGTGATCACTGTGATGCATTAGGATGAAAAGGTTTCGTGTTGAAGACAATGATGAGGAAATTAGATCAACGATGCATTCAACTATCTAAGGAAGAAGTTGGTGTAGAATATTAGATTCACAAAAAGAGAGATGCTTTCAATTTTATTCGAAAGAGAAAAGATCGAGGATTGTGAATGGTGACGAATGCATTAATAGTTGGAAAGACAAGTAGACAAGATGTTTGCATGGGATGTACAAGTTGATGAGTCAGATTGCTTAGTAAGTTTTTTTTGGAGCAATGACATGTCTAGGATATAATATGATTTGATGATGTGATAATTTTGATACAAGCTATCGACTCAATAAATATAATCTTGTTTGCCCCTCTTGTTGAGTGAATCATCAATGGCAAAATGTGTTATTTGAGTTTTATCAAGAGATTGAGTCATTCTCATGGCTATTCCAAACATTTCTTCATTGATGAGCGCATGATATCGATTTATCAATATTACCGCATACCATCATAGTCAGGCAATGCCATATATTTCAAGAAAGCTCCAAGGTTCACCGCTTTAATAGTAATAAGAGGGTACAAGGGCTATTTTATGCATGCATGAGCAAATGTGACTCGAGGAAGAGTTTGAAGAAGCCGCCATGCGAAGAAGGCAATTTGCATATGCTTGGATTTGTCACGAGGCTTTATAAATTAGATCAAGTGGTCCCATTGACAAGACTCATTCTACATGGGCATCTTGTCAGCATAGCGTGGAGTCAATGAACAATGTATGTCACGAATCTCTAAACCAACAAGTTAGCTCATATTTCTTGGGGTTGGAGAAGGTTATGGAGACATGGCGAGAATGAACATGATGAAGACTTCAAGTGTAGCGTCATCGATTGTTCTGTTAAGACGGTCAATTCTAAAACAAGTATATTTTATACAAGAAAGCTTTATACTATGTTTGAGGAAGAATTTTTGCATGGAGTTGGAGGAATCGATGCTTGTCGGATGACACCATGGAGTATTTGGTGAAACTTAGAGAATAAAAATTCATCAAACATGGGTCCATTTCAATGGGACTACCTAGATGTAACTTGTACTTGTAAGAAATTTGAAATGATGGGATTACTTTGTGCCCATTGTATCAGAGTTCTTAGTCAGGAAGATGTAGTGTGCATTCCGGATAAGTATCTTCTCATGCGATGGTCTACCAGAGTAAAGAGGGATATTTACATCGATAGTGCATATAGAAAATTAAGAGATGTGGAAGGCACAGATGGAAATGCTACTGGCATTATTTTCTGGAACCACATTAGTCGATATGCATATCAAATAAGCGTCAGGGCACAGGGTAATAATAGAGCTGAGGACTATATGCTTCAATCCTTAAAAAAACTATACGACGATGTCGACTCTATAATAAGTGAGAATTCTCTTCCAACTGACAAAGCAACTAAGAAGAAGTTAACCACAACAGACAAGGGAAAAGACATCTTAAAGGATCTAGTTAAGCAACGTCCAAAGGGTGTTTCCAACGCAAGGCTTAAGGGATATTGGGAGAGATCCAAGAAAGTCAAGAGTAATTCTCTATTTGTCTCTTAATTTTTAATATTTAAAATATTGATGCTAATCTTCAAATCATCCTATTTTTGTTGTTATAGAAACCAAAGTACGAACTGATAGTGTCGCAGAACGTGTTTCGTCACCCATTGCAACACCTTTATCTGTTATGCCAGAGTATTTTTTAGGTATGCCGCAGAATAACACACATCGATCTTTGTAAAATCATTAAGCGATGATGTTCTACCGAATTCAACTTCGAGCTTGTCGGTCGGTGAAGGGTATACTAAGTTGATGATGGATATTATTACAGTAAAACATTTCAATGCATGATATCATTTAGTTATGTGTTCTTCGACTGTGCAATCATTTCTGCAGAGAGTACATAGAGTAGAGAGGGTACATAACTTGCTTGAAACAAAGAAGGTCCAAATGGACTTTAATATGGGTCAATTATTTTCTGCTTGGTTTTTTTTCTCACTATGCTCTTTGTTGCTCTTAAAGCAGCAGTGCATAGAGTTTACCCCCTATTAAGGACTTTGTAATCCTTAGACTGTGGCAATAAAATTTCTCATATTTTATCAAATTGCAATTTCTGATTGATGAGTCTACCTTGCTTACGAGGATGAGCTGATTTTCATTACAGGCATTATATAGTTTGATATATACTCTATAAAGTACTTTATATTTTATGAAATAATTTTTATTGCATGCATTACAATTTTTGATAAGACCGTATGTTCCTATCAATAAGTTTAGTAGAAGTCGAAGAAAAAAATTATGATGAAGATGATATTAGTACTTATGATATTAGTTTAGTAATTATTTATAAATTTATCAATAATATTAATTTAATTAGATGATACTTTCAGTTATTACATTATTTGAAAAAATTCCTCATCTTAATATATAGAATTTGCTCCACAGTGCCTTCAAAATTTAAATTTCTGAATAAGATGTTGGTAAGCCGCATCATCGATAGTTTATTTGTCTATTTTATGCACATGTTTCAGTAGAAAGTAGGTTTTAAGAAGTATGATTTATTTGGTAGAAAGTAATTTTATGCATTCACAAAATTCTACCATATTTTTTATCATAATTTTCTTTATTAAAGAGTTAAGTTTAATAATTTGTACTTATATTACGTTCATATCTAAGTAGTTCATATTGCTTCTCAGCATACTTTGATTGAGGCATTACGAATGTGGTGAGTATAATAAATTTAGATAATGTAAATTTTAACTTCTTTTTGATTGAATTTAAAATATGATATAATTTGAATAACAAAATTAAGCTTATTTTCTCCAAACAAGTAAAGAAATCATCATAGAATGTAAACAATATTATATCAACTACCCATGAGTAGAGAAGAGTACATAGAGTCAGAGTACATAAAGTCTGAGAATCTGAGAGAGTACAAGAGTACAAGATGCAGAGAGAATGAGAGAGTATAGTATAGAGTACAGAGAGTATAGAGAGTACAGAAAGTACAGAGAGTACAGAGAGTACATAGAGGGTTCACATGCAAAACAGCTTAGAAAACTCATAAAAAGTAACCCATGAGCATCCAACTTGCTTTAAGGTTATAGTGAACAATTCCTCTCTGTCCTACAAAGCAAAGGTGGAAATGGGAAAAAGTAAACAAATAATCTGTACTATGAGGAGAATACAAAGAGTTGAGCTACAAAACACCTCAAATATTCTTATAGTCAGCCTTCAAATTACTTGCAATAAAATAGAGAGTATAAAGAGTACAAGAAGTACAGAGGGTATAGAAATCTGAGAAGAGAGTCTGAGAGAGAGTCTGGAGAAAAGAGTATATAGAAGGTTCACATGCAAAGCCTGAAAACTCATAAAAGTAACCCAGGAGCATCCAACTTGCTTTAAGGTTATAGTGAACAATTCCTCTCCGTCCTATAAAGCAAAAGTGGAAATGGAAAAAAATAAGCAAATAATCTATACAATGAGGAGAATACAAAGAGTTAAGCTACATAACACCTCAAATATTCTTATAATTCTAAACTACACAATGGAATAGAGTATAAAAGTACAAAAAGTATAGAGGGTATAGAAAATATAGAGAATCGAGAGTACAAAGTATAGAAACAGAGAGTGAGTATAGAGAGGGTTCACACATGTATAAACTCATAAAAGCAACCAGCATCCAACTTGCTTTAAGATTATAGTGAACAATTCCTCTCCATTCTGCAAAGCAAAAGTGCAAATGAGAAAAAAATAAGCAAATAATTTGTACTATGAGGAGAATACAAAGAGTTAAGTTACAGAACACCTCAAATATTCTTATAGTCAGCCTTCAAATTACCTGCAATGGAATAAATAGTATAAAGAGTACAAGAAGTATAGAGGGTATAGAAATTACAGAGAGTACAGAGAGTACATAGAGTATAGAGAGGGTTCACATGAAAAACTACTCAGAAAACTCATAAAAAGCAACCCAGGAGCATCCAACTTGCTTTAAGGTTATAGTGAATAATTCCCCTCCATCCTGCAAAGAAAAAGTGGAAATGGGAAAAAATAAGCAAATAATTTATACTAAGAGGAGAATACAAAGAGTTAAGCTACAGAACACCTCAAATATTCTTATAGTCTTGAACTACACTCAATAGAATAGAGTATAAAGAATACAAAGTCTGAGAGAATGAAAGTCTGAGAGTATAGAGAATGAGAGAGTCTGAGAGAGTCTGAGAGGGTACATAATGAGAGTATAAGAGTACAGTACAAAAGTATGAGGGAACAAAGAGTATGAGAGGGTTCACATGCAAAAAATATAAAACTCATAAAAAAATAACCAGAGCATCCAAAATTGAAGAAAAAATAGAAATACTCATACTCCGGAGAATGGAGACAGATGAAACACAACCCAGAAAGCATTCCATCGTCAACCAAATTCTTTGTAGTGTTCTCACATAATAAAGATCAAAGAGGATATTGAAAACAAATAAAAGAAATACCCTGTATAATTATTTTCTACTTATCAAACTTTAAATGTACAGTTCTTAGCTTGTCTTTTTCATTCCCAAACAAAAGATAAGCGTAGCGAACTTCCTAAAATAATTTATCTTCTTGCCAATCTTGGTATTGATTAAGTGGAGATTTCTAATCTCTGTACTTGTAGACAAACATCCGCATAACACTATTATCTTGGACCATGATCATCATTTTGATTGGCCATTTGTGGGATCTCACAAAAGACGATCTTTAACAAGTAATTTGTCGAGAAGCAGTATAATTATAAGGGGTAAAAAATAGTTTACGAAAACTAAATTGGAAACAACTGTTACAATCTCAGAAAGAATGGTCTTATGTGTTGGTTTTGATAATGAGTCATAAAAATACCAAGCCCCTAGCTTAATATGCCCAACCAGGAGTGTCCAGTGCTGATTATATATAATTGGAAGTAAGAGTAGCTTAGCCCTTGGCACACTGTCTGCAGTGACATGTTGGATGAACATTTTGGTTTCCGTGTATAAGTCATATTTTGCATAGCTCTGTAAGAAAAGAAGAGAATATTTATAAATTGTAGTTTCCATCTATACAAATAAGGATTGAATCGTAATACACTACATACCTGTGGGGTAACTTACCTAGTGCAAGCATGTGATGTACAAATAGGGGACAAAAGTTGGATGGTAGTACTCCTTGGCGGTGGCGAAGGCATCGGCGTAAAGGAAAGATCTATCAACAACTCATCGATCTGCCCTCGTGCAATAATGATATTCCCAGCGAATACTGTATCACCCCTGCAAGTGAGAAATATTTTAAAGCGAGCTTAATTAAACGAATAGGTTATTTTATGTATGAAGGAGTTGATTGAAGATTGACTTACTTGTCCTTGAATCGAGAGCACGATGTGTCAATAAGATGGAGCATCAGCTTAGGCAGAACAGCTCTGGATGAGAAGTCAACAAAATGATGTGCCTCTCGCAATTATGCACGAAAGTTAGTGATTAAGAGCTAAATTCACTATGAATTAAGGATCGATCTACTGAGATGATGCATACCTCCGACTAATGCTCCTCCACCACAATGATAGTAGTCTGTGGGTCATCGACCTTTATTGGCTCATCTTTGCGAACCTATAAAAAATTTAGTGAAATCTATTTCTATTATCTCAAATTTAAAAGAAAGTAACTTAATACCTGCTCTCATCTTGAGTGGAGGCCACCACATCACTTATTGTTGCTCGTGACTTCCTGTAAGTGTGTGTGAAGGGGGAACAAATATCTTTCCTCTTCCTTATCTGCCGAGCCTTCACATCATGCTCAATGCTATCGATTAAAAGCTTCGGAGCATCTTCATGTGCAGTGGAGGCCTCCACAATAACTTTCCCTATTTGTGGACTCAACAAGGGCTTCCCTAGTGGAGGCTACCTTAGGGGCTTCTCAAGTGGAAGTATCCATAGGGGCAGCAGCTTCCCAAGTGGAAGTATCCACTGGGGCGGTAGTTGCCTGACTCCCACTGCTTGCCTCCAGGGGAAGCTCTCAGCCTCCATAGGTGGCCTGAGCCTCCTGAGTTCCCCAGGGATGGTGGATCCTCGGAAGAATCTCGATAGCGATCGCATCAATCCCATCATTCTCTGTCATTGTTGCTTGAAAAGAAGATACTATATCTTTCAAGTCCCTAAATCTGCAAGTATCCTCTCCATAAAGCCTTCTATGGGGCGTAGCGAGGGCATGCTGATACACTGATGGGGAGAATATCGAGGAGAGACATATGGAGATTCAATGGGGCTGAACTCTGGACTTAGAATGAGATTTATTGGCTCAACATGTATTGCATGTTGGGAGAAAAATGATTCAAGGAGCCGTCCCCTCTTCTCGATATGTCCTGAATGAAAGGCGCACTGTTAAACTGATAAGAAAATGTGATGACTACAGCATAAATAAATACATTCTTATATAAACTAAGTGATATTATTATATGCCACCTGGTGTCCTCCTAAACCAGTGAAGGCTTTATCTGGAAACTTTATTTTCGGCCATCGCAGCATACGTGGCTTTGCAAATAGAAATGACGGCCTTATGATGCTTATGTGCTCAGCGGCCGAGATCTACAATTAATATTTATATAAGTTAACTTCAATGCATCAAATAATACATAACCGAAGATATAAAATATACCATAAGAAGAGTGACAAAGCCACTCATGTACCCGGGTGTCTTCTGGGTATGAATCTTTGATGTAATATCATCAAATTGTGAAACTAGGAAGACCCAAATGACCTTTGCCCAGTTGTATTCAGAAAATTTATCTATGTCATCGGCGTAGGCAATCAATTTCGATGCCACCCTATAGTTGTGATATACAAAAAAAAGATTTGACAGCAGAAAATATATACAATCAGACAAACTCCACGTAACGAAGCTATCTCAGATGCTCAAGCATAGTCTTAGCCACTGAAATGAACTGCGACAGCGGGGATTTCTGTCATAAGACCTTCTCCCCTCTGTTTGGCATCCCTATAATTACTGCAACTTCATCGGGGGTGAAATGAATGCACTGCCCACTCAGAAAGAAAGCTTGCTTCTCTATCTCCCAGCAAGACAGGATTGAGGTAATGGATATTGAGTCTTGTCAAATTTCGTGGAGTCTAATGAATTGATGCAGATGAAGCCTATTTAAAATGTCAATGACTTCATCAGTAAATCGTGTTACAATATTATCGAACACCATTCTAACGTGGTGGTAGATCTCAAATTATCCTTTTCCTGCATGGTAAACTTCAAAATGAAAAGTCCTTAATGAAAGTATGATGCAAATCACCCATAAGAAAAATAATCAACCTCCTCCAAATTATTCCCAATTGATTTGTAATGAACATATTTCCTCCAAACAGGCCAAATAAACTAAAAAAATATCCACAAAATCATCTGTACTCTCAAGAGAGTACAGAGAGTACAGATGCAAAATAACACTAAAAAATCAACCAAATAGCCTTTAAATTGTTCCTGATAGATTGTAATGAACATATTTCCTCCAAACAGGCCAAAGAAATAGAAAAAAATGACAAAAATACTCTGTACTCTCATGAGAGAGAGTACAGAGTACAGATGTAAAAATTCTCCAAAAACTATCCAAACAGAGAGTACATATGTAAAATAATATTAAAAAACTAACCAAACAGCCTCCGAATTATTCCTAGTGGATTGTAATGAATATATTTCCTCCGAATAGGCCAAAGAAACTGGAAAAAAATGACCAAAATATTCTGTACTCTCATGAGAGTACAAAGAGTAGAGATGCAGAAATCTCCCAGAAACCATCCAAACTTCCCTCCAAATTACTTCCAATGGAATGTAATGAACATATTTCCTTCAAACAGGCCAAAGAAACTGGAAAAAATTGGCCAAAATCATCTATACTCTCAAGAGAGTACAAAGAGTACAGATACAAAATATTACTAAAAAACCAACCAATCAGTCTCCAAATTATTCCTAATGGACTGTAATGAACATATTTCCTCCAAACAGGCCAAAGAAATAGGAAAAAAATGACCAAAATGCTCTGTACTCTCATGAGAGTACAAAAAGTACAGATATAAACTATTCAAATAGAGAGTACAGATGCAAAAATAATACTTAAAAACTAACCAAATAACCTCCAAATTATTCCTGATGGATTGTAATGAACATATTTCCTCCAAACAGGCCAAAGAAATAGAAAAAAAAATGACCAAAATGCTCTGTACTATCATGAGAGTATAGAAAGTATAATTGTAGAAATTCCCCAAAAATCATCCAAACAGCCACCAAATTGCTTCCACTGGAATGTAATGAACATAATCTGAACAACCAGGCTAAAGAAACTGAAAAAAAATGCCCACAAAATTATATGTACTCTCAAGAGAGTACAAAGAGTACAAATATAAAATAACACTAAAAAACTAACCAAACATCCTCCAAATTATTCCTGATGGATTGTAATAAACATATTTCCTCCAAACAAGCAAAAGAAACAGGAAAAAAATGACCAAAATGCTCTGTACTCTCATGAGAGTACAAAGAGTACAGATGCAAAAATCCTCTAGAAACCATCCAAACAACCACCAAATTACTTCCACTGTAATGTAATGAACATAATTTGAACAACCAGGCCAAAGAAATTGAAAAAAATATCTATAAAATTATCTGTACTCCCAAGAGAGTACAGAGAGTACTGATACAAAATAACACTAAAAAACTAACCAAACAACCTCCAAATTGTTCCTGATGGATTGTAATGAACATATTTCCTCCAAACAGGCTAAAAAATAGAAAAAAAATGACTTAAATGCTCTGTACTCTCATGAGAGTATAGAGAGTACAGAGAGTACAGATATAAAAATCCCCCAAAAATCATTCAAACAGCCACCAAATTGCTTCCATTGGAATGTAATGAACATAATCTAAACAACCAGGCCAAAGAAACTGGAAAAATGTCAAAATCATCTCAGACTCTCAAGAGGGTATGAGTACAGAGATGCAAAATAATACTAAAAAACTAACCAAATAACCTCCAAATTATTTCTGATGAATTATAATGAACATATTTCCTCCAAACAGGCCAAAGAAACAGAAAAAAAATGACCAAATGCTTTGTACTCTCATGAGAGTACAGAGAGTACAGATGCAGAAATCCCCCAGAAACCATCCAAATAGCCACCAAATTGCTTCCACTGGAATGTAATGAACATAATCTAAACAACTAGGCCAAAGAAACTGGAAAAAAATATCAATAAAATTTTATGTACTCTCAAGAGTGTACAGAGAGTACATATGCAAAATAACACTAAAAAACTAAACCAAACAGCCTCCAAATTATTTCCGATGGATTGTAATGAATATATTTTCTCCAAACAGGCCAAAGAAACAGGAAAAAATGACCAAAATGCTCTATATGCTCTGTACTCTCATGAGAGTACAGAGTACAGATGCAGAAATCTCCCAGAAACCATCCAAACATTCCTTCAAATTGCTTCCAATGTAATGTCATGAATATATTTTCTCCAAACAGACCAAATAAACTGGAAAAAGATGACCAAAATTATCAGTACTCTCAAGAGAGTACAGAGAGTACAGATACAAAATAACATTAAAAAACCAATCAAATAGCCTCCAAATTATTCCTAATGGATTGTAATGAACATATTTCCTCCGAACAGGCCAAAGAAATTAGAAAAAATGGCCAAAATGCTCTGTATTCTCATGAGAGTACAGAGAGTACAGATGCAAAAATAGGGCCACAAAATTTTAATGTCATCGACTGAACATACTATCATCCCTAATCAGGCCACATAATTCATCTTGAAACATGACCAAACATCCTACCATGTGATATACTAAACATTTCACAAGGTTAATCAGTTTAAAAATTTGAAAATAATGGCGTGTACCATCATGATAGTATAGAGAGTACACATGTAAAATATCTCCAAAAACTACTAAAATACATCCCGTTCATTTAAAAAACTCAAATGTTCTAAAATGTTCACATAATGGACGGTGAGAAGAATAGAGAAAACCCTAAATTCATTAAAGTTCAGGAACACATGTGTAAATCCCTCATGTAGTCGCCTACAATACCTCAATGGAAGTTATTCGCAAGATTTGCTAAACCATTAAGCGACGGCCAGACGTTCGCCAATCAAGAGCTGGAGCCGAGCTAGCGGAGAAAGCCCTAAACTGTCATGCGCGGGAGGAATGTCGAACGACGCCTGTCTTGTTTTTTTTCTCCCACTGTTTGAATGAGGTGGGCCGAACCGGGTCAGGCTAGGATAAACGGTATCATTGTCGTCCGGCCCAGCCCAGTCGAGCGCTAAAACGGGAAAAAAACCACTGGACACGCGGTCGCGATTGGAGTCCGACGAAGCTACGCGGCGGACTCGGACGTAATATTTTCTCGGTGAAGCCCATAGGATCGTCCGGCGTCATTTGTTGCTACGAAGATGGAGCGGATGATTGCTTGCAACACTTCGGTTGAAACCATCAAGCAAGATGTTTTGGCAAATGCTCTCTGATTGGCCGCACTTTTAGGATTTCCTTTGTGGGAGACATTAAGCTATGCTATATTAAGTGGGATGAAGGGCGAGTTCGTTGAACTGAGTGCAAGAAGCGTAAAATCAGGCTTGGAGACCAATCTGAGTCGATAATTCATGGCGCTTTGCTTATAACATTGACTTCGCAGCCTTGAGTACAAGAGTGAGCTGAACCTCTAAAGGTTGAAATTATTATAGAAACAATACTGTCTGAAGAACAATAATGATTCGACATAGCCAATAAGACCAAAAAACACTCGCTTTCATTCATGCTCCTTTGATTCATTTTATAGAAGGAAAATGGGGGCTAACACAAAAGCAAATCGAGCGAGAGACGGGCGTGAAAATCATATTTCCATCAACTAAGGGTGACACTTCCATTGTTATTGAAGGTGCATCTGTAGAAAATGTCAATAGAGCATCTAAAAAAATCACAAACGTACTCGAATAGGCAGTGAAAAGTCCAAACCTCGATTACTCTCACTTTATATCTCTTTCGCTCGCTATCCACCCAGAGCTAGTAGAGAAGCTACACAACTTCCGTAAATCATTGGAAGAAGACACATGGTGACATGGATGGTAGTTCAAGTGATGATTCTTCTAATGAAAAGGGTGATGATTCCAAACATTAGGAAGGTTCAAATGTCACAGTTAAGCTTGAAGTGCAAAATGATGATGAAAATGTAAGATTAAGTATGGATGCTGATGACCCAAAGTTGAAGTCATCTACCACATCAAGAAATTGAAGCCACCTACCTCAGATAAACGGGCCGAGGTGCTTCAAAACACCAACCGCCATGCTCATGCCGTGATTTATACCAAGCCGGCTCTATGGGAGGACGACGAAGACAATGCCAAAATTTGGTCAAAATTTTGAGATTTAACTAAAAAATGATTTAACATTAAGTTTAATATAAAATATAAAGTTCTAAAGAAATGAATTGAAAATTAAATGTAAATGAACTTAAAATGAATTTGATATAAAATTGAAAGGTTATGTTCTAAATAAAATTCGAGCTCAAAATAAACCAATTTAATTATAATTTTTGAGCTCAAAATTGAAAATTAATGATGACATTAGATTAAAATTTTGGATTGTAAGGCTTGGAGGCAAATAACATTTATAAGATTCAAATCTAACTTTAAAAGATTGAATGAGTGAACATGAACGATACTTTACATCCTTTCATTTCAACATGATACAAAAATAAATTCAATTAAATGCATAATTGGATTATCGGAAGCTTGTAATATGGTTGATGTATAGCTTTCAAATGTAAAATTCAAAAGAGATTGGTAGGTGATCTCAATAGAAATCAATTGAATCATTGTTGAATGCTTAAATTTAGTGTCTGAAGATGCTACAAGGGTTGCTTTCCGGTTTGGTCTTAGGACCGAGTTTGGGTTAACAAAACCTAAAAATCTAATTATTATAAGAATTTCATGTTATTAAAATATATGAGAATCTAATTCTATCATATGACAGTAGATATGATCCTATATTATTAAACTAATAGAGTCAACAGGATCTAAAACAATAAATTAAATGATCAAATAATACATTCACCCCAATGATGGTTGTGTTGAATGGAGATTTTAACCGGAGAGGATACTTTCATCAAAATGTGATTCTAAGCTTAAATCAAATTAATTTAAATTAAATATCAATCTATATATGAAATATAATATGTAATCAAGCTATAAATGCCTAAATGAAATTCAATCTTTAAAAAAAACTTTAAGCAAAATCTAATTCAATCTATTGTCCGTAATAATTTGTTTAAGGTGACAAATTAAGAAAACTCTAGCTCACAAAGAAGCCAATGTCAAATCAAGTGTTCTAATATATTCACTCTCAATCAATCTCACTCCAGTAAGGACGTGCCTCGTGTCCTCTAACTGTGTGGCTTGGCCATTAGCTTCCACATATGATGCAGTTATGACCAGAGTCCTCTGATCGGGTGGTTACCGCCAAATGACACAATTATATTACGATCACGACTGTAGCTCAGATGCTCTCCAATAATTTTATACCTTGAGATGTGAATCATAGGGTACACCTGATAGGACAGAAAATCATCTGTCTGCTAAGGTAGACTTAAGCTTATCTCCTTAGACAAACACCACCTCAAGTCTACAAAGATTACTTGAACGGCAACCCATGGCTACTAATAGGGATCCTTCGGTTAGGTTGGGTCGACTACCTCCTCTAACTAAGTAGACTATGGACCTTGACAACCCAGGATGATGGAATCATGAGATCTAGATCGGACATATCATCATTCCCTTAACCATCCACTTTAAGCTAATATTCATGAATTTCATAAATTCTAAACCCCAAATTTTAAACTCCACATGCTGCTACTATATGTTACGCATTAAGTGATCTAACGACTAGCACGTTCAGTTACGTATTGCTCTCTCGGTGTGGGAGGGTAGTGCTTATAAGTATTTGCCACTATAGGAAACCTAGAATCATATCCAAAGTCCTCACAAAATGAGGGGAAATCTCAGGTAGTGTCTTACTATTTCATTTTTCTAACACGACATATAAAATACTCTCTTAGGTCCGTTTGGGGCATTTGCTTTTTCTAAAGTAAAGTACTGTTGTAGAAAAGCAGTAAGAACTTGTTGAGATTTTGTTTGGAAAACTCAGGTTCGAATATATGTTATATTTGTGTATTGTGAGCATATGAGCTGAGTAATTATAAATAGAATGAAAAAAAATAAGATAAATGATACTCATATATAATCACAAGTCAATTAAATTATATTAACAGATTATACATCACTTAATAAATAAAATATCCCTTGGATTTTCTATCATAAGCTCCTATTATTATAACACAAGCTGAAGGCGACAAGAAAATGAAATATTATCATATAGCAATCAAAAAGCTGTGAGCATTACATGATAAAGTAGTGATTTTCTGTACAAGAAATATTATCAAGAATGCTATTTTCCTCTCGCTAGCAATGAAAATCAGTGAAGGAAATGAGAAGAATTAAAGATGTATGAATTTTTATAAAACTTTTCTTTGAAACTTGCTCTTATGACATGGAAGCAAGTCCATATCTTATATTTTTTTGCTACTTTTCCTTCAAGATTCATGAATGACCCAAGTCAAAAACACTATGTTATTGAGAAAAATAATAAGTTGAATACATACTCACAAAAGCCCCCAGCTTTCAAAAACGATTAGACAATGAAACCCACCATTCATCTTTCTTATAAGAAACTCTATTACAAATCAAAACTTATATGTGGCAATCATTGTTCTAGCCATCATTCTAACCAAACTTAAAAGATAAACTGAAGGGTTTTATTAAAAAAAAAACTGTCATTCTAGCCATCATTCAAGGATTAATACCATCTAAATGAGAGTCGAGAAGGATTTTGCAGCATTGAAGTGAAAAATGACAATGACATATTATCAAAAATATTCTCAAATGTCAAGATTATTTTAAAAGCTCTGAAATTTATAGTTGTACGAAGTTTTTTTTATGTCAACATGCATTATCTATAATCAACATTTATAATTTAAAGAAAATGCATAAAATTAAAGATATATAAACTAATCAGCAATTCAAATAAAAAAGCTGAGCATCAGCATAGTATGTAAAGAATAAGAAAAAGATCGGGCAGTGGTGTTAAAGACGTGGTTGGTAACCATGATTATCACCATTACTTCACATTGATCCCAACTCATCTTTTTCAGGGAAACCAATGATTGTTAAAACAACAATTCCTACTGAAGGTGGAAAGTAGCAAAATCGCTTAAAGTAGACTGATCGAAGAAGGAACGAGAAGAAAAAGGATGGAGAGTGGCAGACGGTGGGAGTTTCGGGCAAGGGGAAGACGAGTGGTAAAATGATCGAAGCAGGAACAAGAAGAAAAAGAACGAAGAAGATGTTGACTGGACTTTAGGAAAGACAAGGGTTACCTTCACAATATTCAGAAAAGAAGAAGACTCCCTATGGGCAAGGGCAAAACCGAGGAGACCAAAGGAGTCCCTATGCGAGATCGGAGATCGACTCTGAGGGAGCAGAATCTGTAGGTTTTACCCTTGTTTCTTTCGGCAAGATATGTTTCGAGGGCACACGAGAGTTCAGTTTTCAGCACGGGCTCTTAAATTACAGAGGGATAATATAGGAATAAAAATTTTATAAAAGCGGACTGCAAAAGGGAGACCAGAGTTGCAACCTCGAGGGAGCTGCGTCCTAGATTCTCGAAACGAAGATCGCAGATGACAAAACAAACGCTCCCGCGGCGAGGCGTAAACCACACCACGGGCAAACAGCAGTCTCAAACGGATCCTTAATGTGAGAGGTCGATGGTGAATTTCGGAGCCCACAGGTAGATGATTAAGATTATGAATTCATTATTTGATTTGTAACCGACAACTTTTTTTAGATGAATGGTAGCAATAGTTAAATTTTAAATTTAAATTTTGATGAATATATTATACGGATATCGTGGTTTAGATGCTCTATAGGTCCGTAAAAAATATAAGTAGCCTTCTCTTTCAAAGAAGATTACATAAATATAAATTTGACAATGATAAATATTTACAAAAATATAATTAGAGCATTTAAACTATGACATCCAAATATTTTATTCATAAAAATTAAGATTTATAATCTTCCTGTTGGCACAATTGAGGCTCTCTCTAAAAGCTCTCTCATCTTGATGCAGGTGGTGGTTACTACGTCTTCCAATCAACAAAATAGGGCTTTGCTTGTCTGCATCCCGAGCACTCCTCACTATATTAGAATAATAACATTAAGAATAACGTTATATATCATAACGTTATTATAATATAAATATTAATTATCTAATTTATAATATATATTAAATAAATAGAAATAAATTAATTTATAACTTAAAATAATAATTAGTAACAGCTATAAATCATAATTAAGTGATTTAATATTTAATTCTCATGTTTCACTTATAAATAGATGATAATGTGAGCTTGAATGGGATGAAAAAATCTGAATTTTTTTTCTCTCTATTCACAATTTTTCTTATCATTTTCGTCATTTCATTTTTGGGTAATAAGAGATACGCGATTAGTTTGAAGTTTAGCCGATTCATTGGTGCCGATCAAAGTAGCGGATGAGTTGTATCTCACGGTAAAGAGAGCCAATGGTGTCTTGAGGCGATCTCTAAAGATAATGTCATTGGCACGCCTCCCTCCCAGTTTATTTCAATCTCATTATTTTTATCTTTATTTACTTAGTTGTGTTAAACTTATTTCTTAATTGCTAATCTATTTTCTTATAGTTCTAACAATCTTAGAGTAAATCAAAATATTTTCTTTGTTTTAATTATTTTCATCAATTAAAAAGTATGTCTACACAAATATAAACTGATGATGGCGTTCACCGAAAAATTTATAGGAACACACTTGATGGCAAAAAAAATATATTGGTTAACATGTTTAGGATTAATTTTTGTAATATATAATCCTCCTTCATCCGAACCTAATTCAGAAAGAGAAAATAATTCATCTTTCGATGAAGGATTAGGAAAAGAAAAAACTCCATAAGAGATTGATTTTCTTTGTCTTTGACGTATTCCTAGTGTTCATTTCAATCGTCTTTATGACATATTTTGTACATCAACATCTTCTTTTGAGCTTTGAAAAATATTTGAATCAAAATATGGAAATAAAGATGTGGGTCTAGAAAAATATTTGATCGAATTATTCAATAAATATAATGAGTGATTCTCTCACCGTATTAGATCAAGTAAATGAAATTCAAGATATTATTCATGAGCTAAAAGAATATGATATAAGAATGACAGAAGCATTTATAGTTGCATCGATAATAGAAAAATTACTAAAATCATGGAGTCAATTTGTAAAAATACTTAGGCATAATAAAAATAAGATATATCTTGATGATCTTATTATTGCACTTAGAATAGAAGAAAAAAAAAACAAAAAGATAAAACTCTCACTAAAATTGAATCTCAAACACATGTCAATCTAATGGAAAAAGTAATTTTAAACGAAAAAGTTTTAAACCATTTAATAAAAATTTAAAAATAAATTTAACACAAGTCTAGCAATAAAAATAAAAAACATAATGAGATTCAATATTGGGTATGTGGTGCAATGGCTTGCTATTATTGGAAATATAAGACATCCAAAGAAAATAACAAGGCCTTTGAGCAAAATCGATCTCAACCACAAATTAATATGATCACTTCCAATGCCAATGATTCTACTCTTTTGAGGATACACCAAGAGGAAGTGTAAGCATGGGCAATGGATCATTAGCTAGTGTGGTTGGAGAAGGAGTATTGATTTAAAATTATCATCAGAAAAATATTTAAAATTATATTCAGCTTTGTATGTACCGTATATTAGGAGAAATTTAATTAGTGGTTCACTACTTGTTCAACATGGTTATCATTTTTTTTTAGTCAAATAAGATTATTATAACTAAAAGTGGATCATTTGTGGTAATGGATATTTATGTAATGGTTTATTTAAATTAAATTTATCATTTTCTAGCAATAAAGTGTTTTGCTTAAATCCTTCTATTTCATTAACTATTACTTCTAACATTTGGCACGCAAGATTAGGACATGTAACTACAAAATAATTAAATGAATGATGTATATAAATTTAATAGCTAAAAATGATATAAATAAAGATGTGAAGTGTGAAATTTGCTCTCAAGCAAAACAAACTAAAAAAACTATTTAAATCTATTTCTATTAAGCAAAATGATTTATTAGATCTTATTCATAGCGTTGTTTGTGATTTAAATGATAATTTAGCTAGATGAGATAAAAGATATTTTATTATCTTTATTGTTGATTTTTCAAAATTTTGCTATGTTTATTTAATCAGAACTAAAGATGAAGTTTTTGATATATTTAAGAAATATAAATTAGAAGTAAAAAAATCAATTAAATAAGAAAATTAAAATTTTAAGATCGGATAGAGGTGAGAAATATATTTCACTTTTATTTAATAAATTTTGTGAAAAAAATAATATTATACATCAAGTTACTCCTCAATATTCTCCTAAATCAAATGGAGTAGCAGAGCGGGAAAATAGAACATTAATTGATATGGTAAATGCAATGTTAATTTCGTCAAATTTATAGAATAATTTATGGGGTAAAGCTTTATTAACAATTTATTTTATTTTAAATCAGATTTTTTATAAAGATTCTAATAAAACACCTTATGAATTTTGAAAAAAAAAATCCAATTTGAAGTATTTAAAAGTTTAGGGTTGTTTAGCTAAAATATTTATTGCAGAATATAAAAAGAGAAAATTAGGGTCTAAAATTGTAGATGGTGTATTCATTGGATATTCTTTTAATAGTCATATTTATATATTTCTTATCATTAACTCTGATATTAGTGATATTTCTATTAATACAATTATGGAATCTAGAGATGCTACATTTTTTGAAGATATATTTCTTATGAAAAATAAGATTACAAAATATATTAATCAAAAAGTATATTCAATAGAAAAGTCTATAATAAATAATTATGATACAATTTAACTAATAAAAATGACAAAATATTAAAAAAAAAAGTAAAAGAATTAGAAAAGAGAAAAATTTATGTGATAATTTTTATTCTCTTTTAACTGAAATATTTATTTTAGAAAATGATCCTACTACTTTTGATGAAATTATAAATTCTGTAGATGCACCATTTTAGAAAGAAGCTATTAATAATGAAATAAATTCTATCATATCAAATAAGACTTGGGTACTTTATGATTTATCTCTATGTTGTAAAACTATTGGATGTAAATGGATATTCAAAAAAAAATTAAAATAAGATGGATCTATAGATAAATATAAAATAAGATTAGTAGTCAAAAGATATACACAAAAAGTGGTGTTTACTATTTTGATGTTTATTCTCCAGTTGCTAGAATTTCTACAATTCATTTGCTTTTAGTTTTATCTTCAGCATATAATCTAATTATACATTAAATGGATGTAAAAATTGCATTTTTAAATGGTGATTTAGATGAAGAAATTTATATGAATCAACCTAAAGGTTTTATAATAAAAGGTCAAGAAAATAAAGTTTGTAAATTAATAAAATCTTTATATGGATTAAAGCAAGCTCCTAAATAATGGCATGAAAAATTTGATAAAATAGTATTGATATATGGATTTTTGATTAGTGAGTTTGATAAATGTGTTTATATTAAAGTTGTTTATCATGATTATATTATTTTGTCTTTATGTTGATGATATTTTAATTTTTGGTATAAATCTTAATATTGTAAATAATATTAAAGAGTTTCTATCATCTCAATTTGATATGAAAGATTTAGGTGAAGCTAATGTAATACTATGTATAAAGGCTTATATAAATGCAAATAACATTTCTATTACTCAATCACATTATATTCAAAAAACTTCTTAAACAAATTTAATTATCTAGATGTGAGTCTCGTAAGCACTCCATATAAGTCTAACTTACATCTTATAAATAATTTAGGTGATAGTGTATCATAATTAAAATATTCTCAAATAATTGGTGGTCTTATGCATTTAGAAAATTATGCTCGACCTGATATTATTTATATTGTAGGAAAATTGAGTAGATATACTAGTAACCCTAGTGAAACCCATTGGAACATACTAGAAAGAATTTTTAAATATTTAAAAGGTACAATAAACTATTGCATTCATTATAGTGGTTTTCCTATAATACTAGAAGGATATTGTGATGCTAGTTGGATTACAGACACAAGTGAAATAAAAGCCACTAA
Source organism: Cymbidium sinense (assembly GCA_021442155.1). NCBI lineage: Eukaryota > Viridiplantae > Streptophyta > Magnoliopsida > Asparagales > Orchidaceae > Cymbidium > Cymbidium sinense. The sequence continues at coordinate 21,676,097 of CM038216.1, forward strand.
TATTTATGTCTTCATATTTTGTGGTGATGCAATATTATGAAAATCAATTAAATAAACATTAATCTCTAGATCTACTATGGAAGCAGAATTTATAGCACTTGATCTTGCTACTTCTAAAGTCGAGTGGCTTAAAAGTTTATTAATTTATTTACCTTGTATTGAAAAACTTATACATGCTATTTTAATAAATTGTGATAATCAAGTTGCTATAGCAAAAGCAAAAAGTGCAAAATGCAATGATAAAAAATGTCATATCACTTACCATTTTATTTTCTCTAAGAATTATATTATAGATCTATTGATGAAAGAGTTTGCAAAGACTTCTATATTGAGAGCATTAGAAGAGATGTGGTTAAAATAGTCATTATAGTGGAAACCCAACCTTCAGATTGGAAACACCATGATAGAAGGTTCAATGTAATAAAATCAAAGCTGATCAAATGACTCGTAAAAGCACAATTCTAAATATTATAAATATCATCCTTATATATATTTGAGCTAAACTGTAGTGTAAATAATGTTGAGCTATAGCTCTTAATGAGATCAAAGATAAAAAATTAGCGAGATATTATAATTGCAGTGTATCTTAGAGATATCACCTATATAAGTATTGCAGTAATAAACAGCTGCAATGAGATCTTATTAAGATACTAAAACACTTATGAATTGAGATGAAAGTGCATGGCCTTTAAAGAGCACCCTTGAGTAGAACTTATAGCGTGTCCCATATCATGTGTATACCAAATGATATAATAATTCATATACTTAGTTCAAAATTTCAGTTACTATAATATTTATTATTGTTAGATTTTGGTTATACTAAGTGAAAGTTCAAACCCGGAAGGTACTTTCATCAAATGTATGATAAAAGTTGTTCAAAATGAAAATTTTGATTCTTGATCTCTTATTTATTCACCTCAAGTTTATTCAAACCCAATTCTTAGTGTTCTTTCCGATTATCTTTATGACATATTTTGTACATCAATATCTTCTTTTGAGCTTTGGAAAGTACTTGAATCAAAATATGAAAATAAAGATGTTGGTCTAAAAAAATATTCGGTCGAATCATTCAATGAATATAAAATGAGTGATTCTCACACCGTATTAGATCAAGTAAATTCAAGAAAATAAAGTTTATAAATCAGTAAAATCTTTATATGGATCAACCTGAAGGTTTTATAGTAAAAAGTTAAGAAAATTAAAATTTTAAGATCAGATAGAGGTGTGGAATATATTTCACTTTTATTTAAAAAAATTTGTGAAGAAAATGGTATTATATATCAAGTTACTCCTCCATATTCTCCTTAATCTAATGGAGTAGTGGAACGGAAAAATAGAACATTAATTGATATGATAAATGCAATGTTAATTTCATTGAATTTACTGAATTATTTATGTGGTGAAGCTTTATTAACAACTTATTTAATTTTAAATTGGATTCCTTATAAAGATTCTAATAAAACAACTTATGAATTTTAGAAAAATAGAAGGCCTAATTTGAGTATTTAAAAGTTTGGATTTAAAATAGTCATGATAGTGAAAACCCAACCTTCAGATTGGAAATACCATGATAGAAGGTTCAATGTGGTAAAAACGAAGCTGATCGAATTACTGGTAAAAACATAATTCTAAATATTATAATATAAATATTAATTATGTAACTTATAACATAAATTAAATAAATCAAAATAAATTACTTCATAATTTTAAATAATGGCTAGTAACGGTTATAAATTATAATTAGGTGATTTAATATTTAGCTCTCATCTTTTACCTATAAATAGATGATAATGTGAGCTTGAATGAGATAACAAAATCTGAATATTCTCTCTTCCTTTCTCCATTCATAATTTTTCTAGTCATTCTCTTCATTTCATTTTTGGGAAACAAGAGACACGCGATTAGTTCAAAGTTTTATCGATCAGTCGTGGTGCACGCACGATCAAGGCAAGAGGATGGGTTATATCTCACGAGTAGAAAAGAGAGTCGCAAATTGGTGCACCCAAGACTTGATCATAACATTATAATAATGTTATGATATAACGTTATAATTTTTTTTTCTATAACACGTAGTTGGTTGTTCTCTGCATTATTTTTATTCAAATTACTGAAAATGTCGATAATGACTGGAAGTTGAAAATGGAGATGAAGGGTCTGTTTGGGGAAGTTGCAGCTGTTTGTGAAGCTGTTATAGAAGAAGCTGGTGTCAGAACGCTACTATTGCTAAAGCTATGATTCTGTTTAGAAAACTCAGTTCAGAATCTACTATGTTGTAGCTGTTTATACAGAAATAACTAAAATATCCCTATGACCATATGAGCTGAATAATTTTAAACAAAATGAATAATATTAAATAAAATGAAGAAAAATAGGATAATTGATACTCATATATAGTTAGTCAACTACATTACAATAAGAGATTATACATTACTTAATAAGTAACACTAATATTAAAACTAAAAGTACAACAACAAGTGCGATCAGAATATTAAGCCTAATATCCTGCTGATCAAATCTCTTCAAAAAATTTTCTCCAGTGCTACCCTCCAAGCATGATTACTGTTTAAAGTGTCACCCTCATATTTGTCAACCCATCTAAAATAATTGTAATCATCTCCTGTTCGATTTCTTGGACACCTGAAAAATCTTCTACCATAATTTTCTTCTCTACGTGAAGTGAATACATAACATTGCAAACCACAGTTATAATACACAGCTCTGGAATCAGTAGAGATCCTTGAACTCATATTTCTTGAGATAAATTTATATTGGTAATAAAAAATATTAATATGAGAGTTGTGACATTTTAATATAACTTGGCAAATGATAATTAAACAAGTATTTAAAAAAATTATGAAATAAATAGTACAATGACTAACTACTTGTTCCAGTAGGTTTGTAGATGTGAACATGCATCGTTTAAACTACCATTTGAAATAAGGGCTACATAAGCTCTAATCAATATCTAAGGCATTTGTAATTTACTCCCGTAACTCTTTCATCTCCTCAGCCTCTTCTCCATCTTGTGTCACAAATTATGTTGTTTGTTGAGTAGTTTCTACCATTGAGTGGTTATTGACCTCATTTTTAGGATGAGCTTTCAACACATCCATCTTAGGCTAAGGATTCCTTTTAGACTTTAAGAGTTCCTTAGTATTAAGACACATCTAGTGATTAGGTGGACACACTCTCACCAATCCCTAGAAGACTTAGAAGAGTTAGCCATAGGAATAGGTCATGCCTTAGGGGTGCTAGGAAAATCTCCTACCCTTTAGCTTAAACCATTCCTCACTTTCCTTCTTTCAAGTTAAACTCCAAATCAATTATATTTGACTTTCTCAAACTCAAATTAATTTCATGATTCAATTCCATGATTGAAAATCCATGATTGAAACCCATGACCAAATTCCATCAAAATTCCTAAGTTAAAATTTCCTAAATCCTTAACCCCTTCTTAAGGACTTAACCAAAATCATGATCTAAACCTATTCAAATATTTAAGATTTTCTCATGATCCATTTATATTCTCATGTATAAATGAAAGATAAATTCAAACCCATCAAATCAAATTCAAAATTCCAAAAAAAAAAAAAAACAATTCATAAAAATTTCCTTAAATTCCTTTAATTTTCCATTAAAGGACTTAGCTAAAATCAACTCTAAAAATTGATAAAATCAATTCAAATCCTTGATAGTTTCTCAAAACTTAAATAAAAAACATTTAAATCCAACACAAAAATTAAATTCCAAATTTAAAAATGCTTGAAATTCCCTTAAATCCCTTAAAATTTTCATTAATGGATTTAACCCAAATCTTGATCAAACCTTTTCAAACTCATGAGATTTCCTTAAAATATATTTGTATTCTCATTTATGTGCTCATATATAAATAAAATATAAATATAAATCAATCAAATCCAATTCAAAAATTAAATTTCAAATTAAAAGTTCCCTTAAATCCTTTAAATTCCCTTTAATGGATTTAACCCAAATCATGATTAAACTCTTTCAAATTCTTGAAAATTTCTCATGATCAATTTATATTCACATTTATATTCACATATATAAATAAAATATAAACTCAAACAATCAAAATCAACTCCAAAACTCAAACTCAAATCAAAATCAAATCTAAGCCTTTCAAGTCAAAATCTTAAACTTAGTCAAATCATTACAAATCAAGCCAAACCCTTGATTTTCTCTCATGGTTCAATCAATCTTACAATCATGAGCTCTTATATAAATCCAAACTCCAATCTGTTAATCAAAACCCAAATCAAAAATCAAACTTAAAACCCCTTCATATTCTTCCTTTGAATATGAAATTTTCAAATGGATCAAAATCCATTTGACTTCAAACCTCTTGTAAATGGATTTATGTTTCAATCAAAATCCATATACAAGATCAATCAACTTCAAATCAAGCTTGACCAAATTTATTGCTTAGGCTCACTTGACCCAAAGTGACCTAAAGTGCCCTTATGAGCTAACTTTTGATCCTAACCAAATTAGATTGAACCAAACTCATATATCTCTCTCATCATGATCAACAATCATCATGAGATGATCAATCAATCAAATTGGGTCAAATCTAAGTGTTGACCAAGTCAACACTTAACCTAAAATGAAACCTAACATAGCCAAAATCCACCATAGGCAAAATTGATTGAAACCATTGATCTAAGTTCACTGAACTATGTTTGAACTGAAAGCCAACATTTGAGCTAACCCAGCTGATTGACCCAACAACATGACCTAAAGGGGTCATGTTGAGCCAAAATTGAACTTAACCCAAATTGATTGGAAACAAAATACCAATTCCCTCCATATGACTAACCAAACCTAAACCTACCATTGACCTAACCCAAATAGGTCAAATGGGTCAAATGAGTCAACTTGATCCATTTGACCTAAATGAGTCATATGAGCCAAAACCAAATCTAATCAAAATTGAACCAAGTCAAAGGCACCAAAACATTTCAAATGGTCATATGACCCAACCCTTGACTTTTTGACCAATTAGTCAACTGACCCAAGTTGACCCATTTTGACCTAAATGGGTCAACATGAAAACCCTATCAAATGGATTCCAAATCCATTGAAACTTGGCCCAACCTATTTTCTCAACATACCAAACAAACCCAAATTAAAAAAAATAGTAAAATGACCATTATACCCCTAGGCCATAGAACAAATTTTGGCCTACCCTATGGGTATTTTGGTCATACACTCATCACAATTACTTGAGGCTTTCCTAAAAGTTCAAGGGGACCTAGTGATGAGTGGTGCACCTAACCCACTGGGTTTGGGTCAACCCATTTGGCCCATGGACCAAACTCGACCCTTAGGCTTGAACTTCAATAATCAAACTCCCCCTAAGCTCATTTCAAGCACACGGGGAGTTGGAATTCCACTCTTTTGGTCAAACCGACCATGTGCATTGCTCTAACAACCCAAACAGCCCACTCCATTGGGTCAATTGGATCAAAATAGCAAGCTCATTGCCAGCCATCCGATTACCATAGGGGGAGATATACTCCCCCCAATCCACTAAAATTTTGATTCTCTCATACTCGATTGAAACCTAGGAACTCTTAGCAACCACCTCAGATCTTTCCCAAGGTCCCTAGAGATGTTTTAAATCTTGCTTTCTTCAGTTTTGCATAATGCAAAATAGGGGAGCTCGATCCAATAGTGAATTTTCTCTACACTCAATCTCCTTCCAATTCCTCTTGCACACTTGATCTAGGAGCTAAGTTGAGCATGCCCAAGCTTTCTCTGAAGTTCTAGAGGCAAGAGTTCAATTCAATCAAAGCCGCAAAGAGAGTGAAGAGGAGTTGGTCGATAGAGCTCTACACTCAACCTCAAGTGCTCAAAACTCAAGGTAAGCTTCACCACAAGCTCTAAGGAATCGAAGGCCAGTGATCACCTCCGGCGAGGTTAGTGATTTTTCAAACTTAATTCTCATAGGTGTTGGTCATTTGTGAAGTGAATTTTAATCTCATAGGATCTTAGTTGTTGGATGTGTTGGTATTTGCATGATGAAGGTGTGGGCTAAATTTTAGCCTAATTCAAGCTCAATCGAGCTCGAATCAAAGCATAGAAGGTGGACGGATCTCATTCTTCCTAAGCTTTAGCAGGGTTGAATCTCTGGTCGTCCATCCGTGCTGTTTGGATGGATGACTGAGATTATTCCCACGTTTATATATCTGTTATCCGATTTATAAATAGATCCTCACAGATCTTTGATCGGACTATGATAAAGCGTGATACAGCCCCCCTTTGATTTAACAACTTAAGTAAAGGGAAGATTAGTGGATTAATAAAATGCTTAATTAATTCTAATTTACTTAGAGAACTTCAAAAATTCATAACTCCTTCAAAAAAATTAGAAAAATATATGGAAAAATGTTATGGATAGATAATTTCCTCTAGAACATTTTAAAAATATTTTCAATGGATTTTAAGTTCTCCTTTTCTCTGAATTTGGGTTTCTTTCAAAATGTTAATTAGTTAATTATTCCCTAATTAAGTAACCAATTGATCTCAAATTTTTAGGGTTCATTTTAGGGGATGACCTCTGCCTCTCCTAATTTTCTTGAGATTTCTTGAGGCCTTAATTAGGTAAATTGCTAGCTCATCCCCTAATTATCCCTTTCATGTAATTAAGGGTAAGTAACGTATGATTAGTGGATTTACCCTATAATTAAGTTTGATTAAGGTCATATCCAGTGAGTAGGGGATTTATGGAATAATTTTGGGGCATTTCCCCTAAGCTATACCCTAAACCCCATTTTCTTTCCTTAATCCCCTCTTAATTAAGGGTTAATTCATTAATTATCCATTTAAATAATTTACAAAAATTTTAAAAATTTTTAGAACTTAATTAATCTATCTTGAGTTGATGCTTAGGTGTTTAATAACCTAAGTCTAATTAAGGGAATTACAACCCCTTTCATAAGTGTGAAAGGCTGTTTTAAAAATACTTAAGCTAAATCCCTTAGCTTAATTAACTTTTAATTGTGAGACAAATTGCATTAGGCCTTTTCATTACTAGGTGCATTACAAATTTAAATACCTTGTGGATTTTATGTCATCTCATTGGCTCATAATTACTTAGTTAATTTTTCTAAGGTGGTGTAGGTAAAGGTTAATTAAGCTACTTAATTCATACTCTAACTTAATCAACACTTTAAAATGGATTTAATTATCTAAAAATTAAACAATAGAACACATGTGGGAATGGGTTAGAAACAATAAACTCATCTCACCTTTTTAAAATTAAATCAAACTTCAAAATAAATAAAAATTATTTTGAAATTCACTTTGATTTATTCTAAATTTTCTTATTCCTTAAAGAATTTCTTTAAGATTTAAGTAAAGTGAGTTTATTTATATGATTGCATTGCTTTAGATCTTTCCCAATATGTTAAATTGTATGCCATATGACTCATGCATTCATGAGTTCATGTTTTCAAATTTAAAATTAAAATTATTTACTTTATGTCAAAAGTGAATGTGTTAGCTAAAGTAAAATATGAGTGGCTATTATCACTAATAAATCCAAAGTATTTTCAAAACCTATAAATGAAACATCAAATCTGAAAGTATGCTATTCATATCTTAATTATTAGCTTACAGGTGATAGATTATAAAGCATGTTTGGTATAGCCTTTTCTTTCTTTCTTATGTTAGCATAATTTTGAATAGGGGTTAGTAAGATGTAGGGTTCATTTGAAAAGAACTCAACACTTACTTAATTTCAAACCCTATTCATACATATGCTCTCACTTAAGAAGGACTGCCTATACTTGCATGAATAAATTACATAAACAAAAATGAAACTATTAAACAACTTTTGCATCTTCCTTTCACACTTTTTTTTCTTTTATATGCATGTTAGTACTTAAGGAAAGTGGTATATTAGTCTAGACAACCTCGAGATTGTCAGGCTTTAAGTAGCCCTAAGTAGGTATTATACCTTATACCTCTGGTTAATAATGGCGCTGTACTCACTTATGTCTCTCTTACTTTCATGCATGTATGTGAAATATTTGGATAAGGAAAACCTTTTCTACTTTAGAAAAATCATGCATATTCAACTTCTAAATTTTCTTAAATGGATTACTTAGCATGCATCATAAAGTGTGTTAACTACCCTCATTTGCTTGTATATATATGCTTAGGATCCATCCATATGTATGTTATATATGTTGGGAAAAGGATTGAAGTAATGTGTGTTATGTGAATTTTGATTCATTTTATTTAATCTTAAAATATCTTTCTTTTTGAATAGGTTTGTTTAGAGTTTATCTAAACTTAGGATTGATTAAAAGATGTAATCAAAACATTCACCTAAATGAAATTAAAATGTCAACTTACTTTAGAAATTACTTAAGGATTGGGGAAGGAAAGAGAAGTTCTCTTCTCTTTCCCTCTCTTTATAACTTAGTAACTAATTGTAGGTTTCACTCAAACTAAATTAAAACATGAAATAAAAATAATCTAAAACACTTAAACAACTTAAATGAAACCCTCCTCTAAGTTGAACATGCTCTTCACACTTAGAAAACTTGAACCTAAAGTCCTAAGCTAATAATATCACACAAACCTTCAAAGCACACACATTAGCCTAAGTCACCACTTCTAGCTTTAGGTTAGGCCGGTGTATAGTTTGATGCTATATTTTGTTTTGTGATGAATGTTTTAGACTAGATGTTTGGGTGTATGCTAGTAGAATGAATGGTAGGATGTGCTTAGTCTAACTATTCTTTTTTGTAGGGGATTATGCTTAAGGGGCACTATCATAAATAAAAATATAAATGCTTATGCTTGCAGGAGCTTATACCCCTAAGAATAATTCATAGGCATAGGCCAGGTGGACTTAATCACCCATGTGTGGAGTGATAAGTCCAATATACATGCTTGGGATTTGTGTGGTGTGATTTGACTAACCTTTATTTTGCAGGTGTTAAGTAGATTTATACTTTCCCTTTTCATATAAAAATTTGTATATTTAGAATTTTGTAATGATTTGTTATGGGAGATTAAGATGAACATTGGTCATAAGATCTTATCTTATCACCATGTGAAGCCTTGGAGCATCTACCATTCAACTATCCAAAGGAAGATCCAAAGAAGAAAAGAAGAAAAGAAAATAAATAAAGAAGAAAGAAAAAAGAAGAAAGAAGAACAAAGCTTGAAGACCCCCATAACAATAAATTCCTTTGCTTAAATTATAATTCAATTCATTTGTAATCCAGGTTGTGTAAGGGTAGAGCTTGACTACCCACATTTGATATTTTCAGATTTGTGTGGTGGTGCTCGACCACAAATGACCATTTATTCTCTTTGCGATTAGCTTTATAAATTATTTGATGATTTGTTTAGCTTTTGCATTAGGTGGCATGCTTTTCCTAGCTTCTTCCTTGCTTTATGTATGGCCTGGATGTGGATTAGGCTCTTTAGGGAAAAATAAATCTTTTATTCAACTTAACAATTCAAATTAAAATTAGACAACTCATAACCTCACCTAAAGCATAGGATTAAAATCAAGATAAAAGAATTAACAACCCCTTAGCTAGAAGAGCATTTCTTTATAATATCATGCATAAATGCATCTTATTTCACTATTGATTGGAGGGCTTCCACCTTTTTTAGAGAATTCGGCTTGACCTTTGAGGGCCGTGGTGGAAACTCACCTCCTACCTTTCGTTGATTTTGGCCAATAATCTTCTTTCTCATGTATTAGTCATAAAAAGCCTATTAGCCCGAGTCAAAATAGTTGTCCAAAAATGAAATAAAATGAAATTTAAAATGCATTAGATTTAGGTCATTTAAAGCATGTCCCTTTACATGATCTAGTCTCTTTAGGGAGTGAATTTAAGGATTTAGCTTCTTTCTAAATAAAAATAGCATACATATCTTGCATAAGCATAAAAACTTGCCTACATGTATTTAAAATCGTAGGAGGAGTTAGTTGACCACCAAAGGCGGAGTTGTGTTATCTGGTTTGTCCTCTCTTATGGAGACAAACCAATTACTCACTTTTTGCCTTAGATTTAGGTTGTGCTTCCATCCCTTGCCGAAGCTCCCTAGATTTAGGTTCTAAGGTTGCTTTTCCCCTTTGTGGGCCATAAGCATAATTCCTCATCTCCTAAGAATTTCCTTAATCTTGTGTTAAGGAATCTTAAGTCCTGAAATTCTAATGAAAATATAACTCAAATAAACTAAATCAATTTCTAAAATATAAAGCCCAATTTTAGGATAGTTTGAGATGCTCGCTAGATTTTTTAGCATCGTGAGTATCTCCTACTTATTCTTATTTTGGCTTCGATAATAACTCCCTCTTTTGATCAATCCCATTTGATCTTCAAATACAAAATAATCGATTGATAGTCCTTCCCTATTGAAATCTTCAAAGACAATGATTATTTACCTTAATCGAGTTTTCCTGGGATCCATTCCTTGGATGTAACTATGGGGTTTTCCTCAGAGAACTTAACGAACCCGATTTAAAATAAACTCTGCTATACTTTTTCATATAAAGTAGAGGAAGAATCTCTGGTACATATGCATACCCATCGTCTTTAAGAGTCATTATTAAGATGATTAGTTCCATTAAAGGGTAGTGATTTCTATCTTTCGAGATAGTACATTATACCATGATGATGTATCCGATCACCTGAATAAGTACATCTGTGGATCTGCATGGCGTCTTACCAAGATGAATTTCCACATATAATTTTGCCTCTCCTTTCACCAGTAAATTTGAAGGCGACTCTATATGTTTATGGGACTTTTTTCACCATAGTGGCCCAATCGATATTCAAATGCTTCAGGTGGAACAAATGATTGGTCATTGTCTACAATGTTGAACTCAATGTCATGGTGTGATGGATGATGGTGTATATAATTATGTAAAGCCATTGTAGCTGCAATTATTTATTGACCTCATTTTTAGAATGAGCTCTCAACCCCTCCATCTTAGACATAGGACTCCTCTTAGACTTTAAGAGTTCCTTAGTCTTAAGACATATCTAGTGATTAGGTGGACACTCAACCTAGCCTTAGAGACTTAGAAGAGGTAGCCATAAGAATAGGTCATGCCATGAGGGTGTTAGGAAATTTGCCTACCCTTTGCTTAAACATTTCCTCACTTTCCTTCTTTCAAGTCAAACTCCAAATCAATTCTATTTTGATTTTCTCCAAACTCAAATAAAATCCATGATTGAAACCTATGATCAAAATCCATCAAAATTCATAAGCCCAAATTTTGCCTAAGTCCTTAATCTTCCTTTAAAGGCTTAACCAAAATCATGATCTAAACTAAATCAAATCTAAGTCCCTTAATTTTCCATTAATGGACTTAGCCTAAATCAACTCTAAAGCAATTCAAACTCATGGGATTTTCTCAAAACTCATTTCTATTCTCATTAATATTCACATACATAAATAAAATATAAATATAAATCAATCAAATCAAATCCTCAAATTAAATTTCAAATCTAAAATCTTTCTTAAGTACTTAATTTTCCATTAATGGACTTATCTAAAATCTTGATCAAACCATTTCAAATTCATGGAATTTTCTCATAACTCATTTATATTCTCATTTATATTTACATATATAAATTAAATATAAATATAAATCAATCAAACCAAATTTAAAAAATTCAAACTCCAAACTTCATGAAATTTTCTTATGTCCTTTAAATCCTTCTTAATGGACTTAGCACAAATCATGATTAAACCACTTCAAATCCTAGAAATTTTCTCATGATCCATTTATATTCTCATTTATATTCACATATATAAATAAAATATAAATACAAACAATCAAAACCAATTCCAAAAATCAAACCCAAATCCACTCAAAATTCAATCTAAGCCTTTCAAGTCAAAATCTTGAACTTAAACAAATCAACTTCAAATCAAGCTAAAATATTGATTTTCCCTCTTGATTCAATCAAAACTACAATCATGAACTCATATATAAATACAAACTTCAATCACTCAATCAAAACCCAAGTCAAAAATCAAACCCAAAATCCCTTCATATTCTTCCTTTGAATATGAAATTGTCAAATGAATCAAAACCCATTTGACTTCAAATCACTTATAAATGGATTTATATTTCAATCATAAGTCCATATACAAGTTAAATCAAGCTCAAATCAAGCTTTGACCAAGCCATTTGACCCACTTAGGCACTTGACCCAAAGTGACCTAAAGTACCCTTATGAGCCAAATTCTAATCCTAACCAAATTGGATTGAACCAAACTCATCTATGCCTCTCATCATGATCAACAATCATCATGGGATGATCATTAAATCAAATTAGGTCAAATCAATCAAACCTAAGGGTTGACCAAGTCAACACTTAGCTCAAAATGAAACCTAACATAGCCAAATTTCACCATAGGCCAAATTGATTGAAACCATTGATCTAAGTTCACTCATGACCTATGTTTAAACTTGACCAAATCAACATTTGAGCCTAACCTAGCTCAAATTGGCCACTTGACCCAAGTTGACCCAACTTGACCTAAATGGTCAAAATGTGTCAAAACTTGATCTAAGCCAAATTGATCCAAACCAATGGGTAAAGTTCAATCCAAATCACTTGTGAAACTTGGCCAAAGCCTCAATTGGCCAACTAGACCTAACCTAGCCCAATTGACTTTAGACCTAACATGACCTAAAAGGGTCATGTTGAGCCAAATTTGAACTTAACCAAAATTGAATGGAAACAAAGATACAAATCCACTCCATATGACTAGCCTAACCTAAACCTACCCTTGACCTACCCCAAATAGGACCAATGGGTCAAATAGGTCAACTTGATCCAGTTGACCTAAATGAAGTCATAAGAGCCAAATTCAAACCTAACTCAAATTGAATCAAACTAGAGCCACCAAAATATTTCAAATGGTCATATGAACCAACTTTTGATTTGACCCAATTTGACCTATTGGTCAACTTGACCCAAGTTGACCCATTTTGACCTAAATGGATCAACATGAGCCAAACCTTATCAAATTAATTACAAATCGCATGAAACTTGGTCAAACCTAGTTTCTCCACATACCCCACATATCCAAATTGAAAAATCAGCAAAATGACTATGCTACCTCTAGGCCACAGAAGAAATTTTGGCCATGGGTAATTTGGTCATACCATCTTCATATTCACTGGAGGCTTTCCTAAAAGTTCAAGGGGACCTAATGATGAGTGGTGCACCCAACCCAATGGGTTTGGGTCAGCCTAGTTGGCCCCAAGACCAAACCCGACCCCATGGTTCAAAATGGCTAATTCAAAATCCATTTTCCACTCAAATTCAAGCACATGGGAGGTTGGCATTCCACTCAAGGCCTCAAACCGACCATGTCCAAGCATTTAACTGATCAAACAACCCTCCCATTATGATCAATTGGATCAAAATGACAAATAGGCTTGCAGCCATCCGATCCTTCAAGGGGAGATATATTCCCCCTAATTGAATTCAAATCCATCATTCCTCAAATCGACTAAGCCTTAGAGAGCGTTAAGAGCCATCAGAGAGCATTCCTAAGCTTCCTAAGAGGGAATTGAAATCAAGCTTTCTCAATTTTCTTCCTTAGAAAATAGGGGAGCTCCTCTCATTTCTAAACTTCCTCTTCACTCAAATCCACTTCAATTGCCTTTGCATACTTCATCAAGGAGCTAAATCGAGTGCACCCAAGCTTCTATTGGAGTTCCCACAGCAAGGAGGAGTTGAATTGGATCAAAGCCGCAAAGGGGAGCAAGGGGAGTTGGTCTATAGAGCAATTCACATAACCTCAAGAGCTCATTCTTCCAACACAACTTCATCTCAACCAGACGAAGCTCCTCCAAAGGAATCGAGGGCCAGTGATCACCTCTGGTGAGGTATGAGATTTTTCGACCACCTAGCATAGGAGGTGTTGGTCCTTTGTGAAGAGAATTTTCAATTCAAGTAAATCCCGCCGTTGGATGTGCTGCTCTTTGTCTTTAGATGGTGTGGGTTAAGTTTGGTTTGAATCAGAGCTCAATCGAGCTTGAATCTTCCCCTAGATCATGGATAGCCTTTGTTGATCAAGGGGGAAGAACTTGGGAGATCTCAGCCATCCATCTGCGCATTTTGGATGGACGTTTGAGATAATTCTCACGTTTAGAATTTCCTTTATCCTTTTTAAACCGCGGGGAGATCTCTAGCCGTCCAATCTTTGATCGGACGACAGAGATCAAAGCTCATCTGCCATCACGCCGCCTTCTCAATACGATATTTAAGTGATGGGTTCACGGTGCAATGCGTATAAAGCGAGCTGACCGCCGCCACCACGCTTCGTGACATCAGCTAAAGGATTAGTTAAGATGCTTTAATTAAATCTAATTAATCTAGGGATCTTCTAAAATTCATAACTCTCTCAATAAAATTCAAAAAATATGAAAAAAAATCCTATGGAAAGATAAATCAACCTATAATATTTTAAAATTAATTTCAATGGTTTTTAAGTTATAATTTTTTCTAATTTTGGGTTTTATTAGAAACTTTATTTTACTAATTATCTTTCAATTAAGCATCTGATTATTCCCAACTTTCTTGAGTGTGTTCTAGGAGATGACATCTACCTCCCCTAATTTTCATGAGATTTATTGAAGGATTAATTATGATAATTGCATATGGATTTCTTAATTACTCCCTTAACCTAATTAAACATAATTAGGGTGTGATTAATAGTTTTAATCCATGACTAAGGTTGATTAAGGTCAGATCTAGTAGGTAGGAGATTTATGGAATAATATTGGGGCATTTCCCCTAAGCTATTCCCTAAATCCCATTTTCTTTCCTTAATCTTCTCTTAATTAAGGGTTAATTTATTAATTATCCCCTTAATTAATTTCTAAAAATTCTAAAAAAATTTAGAACTTAATTAATCTACTTTGGGTAGATGCTTAGGTGTTTAATAGCCTAAGTTCAATTAAGAAAATCAAAACCTAATTCATATGTATGAAAGGGTGTTCTGAAATTACTTAAGCTAAACCTCTTAGTTTAATTAATAATTAGTTGTGAGCCAAATTGCATTAGGCCTTTTTCTTATTAGGTGCATTACAAATTTAAATTTCTTATGAGTTTTTATTTCATCTCATTGGCACATAATTATTTGATTAATTATTCTAAGGTGGTGTAGGTAAGAGTTAAATAAGTTACTTAATTCATACATTAACCTAATTAATACATAAAAATGAATCTAATTATCCAAAAAAACTAAACAAAAATATTAAATACATGTGGGAATGGGTTAGGTACAGTAAAATCATCTCACCTTTTCAAAATTAAATCAAACTTCAAATTAAACAAAAATTACATTGAATACACTTTGATTTATTTTAAACTTTCTTATTCCATAAGAATGTCTCTAGGATTTAATTAAATTGAGTTTGTTTGCATACTTTCATTGCTTTTAATCTTTCCCCAATATGTTAAATTTATATGTCATGTAATTTCATGCATTCATATTTTTCAAATTCAAATTTAAAAAAATGAAATTATTTACTTTATGTCAAATTTGCATGTGTTGGCTAAAGTAGAAATATGAATGGCTATTATCACTACTAAATTCAAATTATTTTCAAAACATATAAATCAAATATCAAATCTGAAAGTATGCTACTTATATTTTAATTATAAGCTTGCATGTGAAAAATTATAAAAGTATGCTTAGCATAGGTTTCCCTTTTCTTTTATGTTATCATAGTTTTGAATAAGAATTTGGTGAGATATATGGTTCATTTGAAAAGGACCTAATACTCACCTAATTCTATATCCTATTCATCCCTATGTTATCACCTAAGAGGGGCTACCTATACTTGCATACATAAATTACATAAATAAAATGAATCAATTAATACACCTTTTGCATTCTTCTTTTCCATTTCATTTCTTTTATACATATGTTTGTATTTAAGGAAAGTGGTATATTAGTCTGGACAACCCCGAGGTTGTGAGGCTTTAAGTATCCCTAAGTAGGTCTTATACCTTACACCTCTCGTTAACAATGGTGTTATACTCACTTATTCCTTTCTTACTTTCATGTATATATGTGAAAATTTGGATAAAGAAATCCCTTTCTACTTAAGAAAAATCATGCATATTCAACTTCTAAATTTCTTTAAATGGATTACTTAGCATGCATCATAAAGTATGTTAAATATTCTTGTATGTATAGATATGCTTAGAATTCATCCATATGCATGTTATATATGTTAGGAAAGAAATGATGTAATGTGTGTCATGTGAATTTTAATTCATTTTACTTAATCTTAAAATGCCTTTCTTTTTGAATAGGTGTTTAGAGTTCATCTAAACTTAGGATTAATTAAAAGATTTAATCAAAATATTCACCTAAACAAAACTAAAAATGTGAATCTACTTTAGAAATTACTTAGGTTAGGGAAGGAAAGAGAAGTCTCCTTCTCTTTCACTCTCTTCATAACTTAGTAATTAATTATAGGATTCACTTGAACCAAATCAAAATATAAAATAAAAGTAACCCCAAAATAATTAAACAACTTAAATGAAACCCTCCTCTAAGTTGAACATATTTTCACACTTAGAAAATTTGAACCTAAAGCCATAGCTAGGCATACCACACAAACCTTCAAAGCACAGACATTAGCCTAAGTCACCACTTCTAACTTTAGGTTTGGTCGGTGCATGGTTTGATGTTTTGTTTTGTTTTGTGAGATATGTTTTAGACTGGATGTTAGGGTGTATGCTCGTAGAATGAATGGTAGGATGCTCTTAGTCTAATTATTTTTTTCTGCAGGGGATTATGCTTAAGGGGTGTCATCATAAATAAAAATTATAAATACTTTTGCTTGCAGATGCTTTATACCCCTAAGCATAATCCAATAGGCCAGGTGGACTTAGTCACCCATGTATGGGGTAATAAGTCCAATATACATGCTTGAGATTTGTGTGGTTTATTTTAGCTAACCTTTATTTTACAGATGTTAGTTAGATTTCGACTTTTCCTTTTTATGTAAATTTATGCAATTAGGATTTTAGAATGATTGTTATGGGGATTAGGATGAGCATTGGTCATAAGATCCTATCTTATGTACCATGTGAAGCTTTGAAGCATCTACCTTTCAACCATTCAAAAGAAGGAACCAAAAGAAGTAAGAAGAAAAGAAGAAGAAAGAAGAAATGAAGCTTGAAGACCACCATAATAATGAATTCCTTGTTGATTGTAATTTAATTCATTTGTAATCCGGGTTGTATAAGGGTAGAGCTTGGCTACCCAATTTGATATTTTCAGGTTTGTGCGATGGTGCCCTACCACAACGACCTTTTTTTTGCGATTAGCTTTATAAATTGATTGATTATTTGTTTAGATTTTGCATTAAGTGGCATGATTTTCCTAGTTTCTTCCTTGGTTTATGTATGGCATGGATATGGATTAGGCTCTTTAGGGAAAAATAAACCTTTTACCCAACTTAACAACTCAAAATAAAAATTAAACAACTCATAACCTCACCTAAAGCTTAGGTTTAAATCAAGATAAAATAATTAACAACCCCTTAGCTGGATGAGCATTTCTTTTACAATATCATGCACAATAGCATCTTATTTCACTCTTGATTAGAGGGCTTCCACCTTTGCTAGAGAAACTTGGCTTGACCTTTGAGAGCCATGGTGAAAACTCACCTCCTCCCTTCTTGTTGATTTTGGCCAATAACTTTATTTCTCATGCATTAGTCATATAAATCTTATTAGCCCGAGTCAAAATAATTGTCCAAAAATAAATATAAAAATGAAATTTGAATTGCATTAGATTTAGGTCATTTAAAGCATGTCCCTTTACTTGATCTAGTCTTTTT
The DNA here is from genome assembly GCA_021442155.1 of Cymbidium sinense. Taxonomy (NCBI): domain Eukaryota; kingdom Viridiplantae; phylum Streptophyta; class Magnoliopsida; order Asparagales; family Orchidaceae; genus Cymbidium; species Cymbidium sinense. The sequence goes on from CM038216.1 coordinate 21,693,984, forward strand.
ATGGATTGAGTTTAAGGACTTAGTCTCTATCTTGCATAAGCATAAAGACTTGCCTATATATATTTAAAATCGTAGGAGGAGTTAGTTGGCAGCCACCCCTAGGCGGTTATAAGTCTAAGCTGTTGGTTGATTTGTCCTCTCTTATGGAGGCAAACCAATTACCCATTTTTGCCTTAGATTTAGGTTGTGCTTTCAACCTTCACTAAAGCTCCCTAGATTTAGGTTCTAAGGTTGCTTCTCCCCTTTGTGGGCCATAAGCATAATTTCTCACCTCTTAGGCATTTCCTTAATCTTGTGTTAAGGAATCCTAAATTTCTAATAAAAAATTCAACTTAAACAAATTAAATTAATTTCAAAAATGTAAAGTCCAACTATAAGATAGTTTGATATGCTCGCTAGGTTTTTTAGCATCATGGGTATCTCCTACTTATCTTCCATTTTGGCTTCGATAATAACTCCCTCTTTTGATCAATCCCATTTGATCTTCAAACATGAACTAATCGATTGATAGTCCTTCCTATTAAAATATTTGAAGACAACGATCATTTACCTTAATCGAGAGTTTTCTTATAGAATCTCATTCCTTAGGATGTAATTAACTATGGGGGCTTGCCCATATAGAGAACTTAATGAACCCGATTTAAAATAAATCATGCTTTACTTTTTTATGTAAAGTAAGGGAAGAATCTTTGGTACATATGCAGACCCATCGTCCTTAGGAGTCCTTATTAAGGTGATTAGGTCCATTAAAGGGTAATGACTTCTATCTTTCGAGATAGTATACTATTTCCTTGATAATGTACTCGATCACCTGAATAAGTATATCTGCAGATCTGTGTGGCATCCTAAAAAGATGAATTTCTATATGGTTGTCTCTTTCATTTCTCACCAACATATTTGAAAGGCTACTCGTATAGGAATTTTTCTAACCAACACTATTTTAATTTGCTTCTTGGAGGAGTATGCAGGCATATCGCATAGAATAACCCATTTCTTCTTCCGTACTCCAAAAGCTCTCTCAATTATACCGCACAATAATGAGTGTCATTTATTAAATATTTCTTTCCTTCTCCTAGTGACTTAGCTGCTCCTTTCAAAATCAAGAATATGATATTTTGTTTCAAGAAATCGCTTCAAGAACCCTCGTTGCATTAGATAACCAGCATCAACTAGGTCATATTTTTCTGTTTGAATTTGTAATTATAACATGTAATAATCATTACTTTGAAATAAATAAATAATTCCATATAGTAATACCTAGAGGAGGAAATAGAAAATTATTTTCTCTACGTCGTACATCATTATTGAATATATGACTATCATGTGTAATTCCTTCCCATACAGCCATCAGAAAAATGAAACACATATTGAAATCACATACTGTCATTACATTCTGCATAGGTGAGCCACAGTGATAATATAAGCTGAATGTGATTTGCTCTATTGTCTAAATGGTCTATAAATATATTAATACTTGTAATGAAATATAGAACTCTGGAAATCAGAAAGATTAAAAAGAATGATTTATACTTTTCTTATTGAAGAGTAAAAATATTCTTGAAGAAACATGAGTGCTGAGATCCATCACAAAATAAGCTAAGAATAGTTAGAAGAAAAATACCAAGGGCCTATTAAACACAGGCCAAACTAACCAGCAAAACAACTACACACTCCCAACCTTAACATTCCTTAGGCAACCAATCACGATAGGAAAGCCAAGACAACTCCACACTCGCAACCCAATACCAAAAATAACTTCCCACACAGAGAGCACAACTACTAAAGAAGGACACTGAAATATGAATTAGCCACCAAAACCTCCATCTAACCAAAAGGCAAATCCATAAAAAACAAATCTCCAATCAGAATGATCCAATAGCAAAAGCACAACCACCTCAAGTAAGAAAAAGCAAACAAATCTAAAGAGCTTAAACCAGTTGCGGCCACTAGCTAATAGCCAAGCCAAATAGGAACTAATACAGTAGAGCCACATCGAGAGAAACCCAAGAAATGAAAGACCAGCAACTAGCCAGATTAATCCAATAATAGCAAAACCAGAACAGCTAGCAAACCAAAACTGATAGAAAAATAAAGAATAGAAACCAACTAGCTTTATGGAAGTCATACCCCCATTTGCCAGTGTATAACTGATTCAAAAAGCCAAATAGAAGATGAGACTTACCTGCACAATGAGGTTTACGAAAGATGAATGAAGTCAGCAATATGCAGGTGTGAAACGGAAGCCAGAAGTAGATGAGATGCACATAGTATTATGCTGGTAGAGAGAAGGAGGAGATTGAAGAAGAAGAAGGCGAGATCTGAAGAGATCGGCTATGGCAAGAAGAAAAATAGTTTTTATCATGGGTAGAACAATCCTTGACAGGTCGAAAGCGTAGGTAATTTGAATAACAATCCTTCAAATGGGTAGCTGAAGGATCGCATTGAAGCTAGCCGCTTTCCAAATTTGGTGGAAACAAACGAAGATGCGGTGCGATTTCAACCACGTCGTGGATGAAACGCGGTACTAAACACACCCGAAATGAGTTGCATCTCTCATCAATTAATAAAAGATATTAAAGAACTAAAAAATTTAAGTGCGCTCAGCCACTCACTTACTGTAAAGGAACCTTGTAAGCTCATGCCCGTCCCAACTACATCAACTCTTCCCCTTTCTTTTGAGATCGGAGACATTGTAAACATCCAACAAAAAAGGAGTTGACCGAGCAAAGAGACCAACTTGCTAGAGAAAGTCAGCCGTGATAGTGGTCGACGGCATCAAGGCTTGAACTTGACAGCTTAAGCTCACCGGAGCTGCGTCAGAAATAATAGCAGATGATCAGTTAGAACTTTTGTTAATGAGCTATAAGAATAGTCGACAACGGTGAAATTCTGCTTGCCATATTCCTCGTCCTTCACCTTCTCCTTCACAAATAGCTTATGTGCTCATTCCCTCATCTTGACACAAATCTCTTAGCCAAAGAGTGAAAGAACCAAACTTTTGCTTGCCTCTGAAGTGCTTCTACAACCTTACTTGGAGTGAAACTGCTCTATTTGGTTTTGCTCGTCGGTGGGGGAGAGCTCGGTGAAGGAGCACCCGAATGATGACGATGGAAACAGAGACACGGACTCTTCGGTGATAGAGGCCTTTGGAAAACACTTTGCTGTACTGGTCTTTTCCGCCATACACGTGAGAGATGCAAAAGATTCGAGAAGGGAGTTGGCATTGATGGAAACTGCCACTGGCGCTTGATGCCTCCATTTTTGCTTTTGTCTCTAAGCAATCATCTTTCTCATAGCAATGGTTCTCCTTCGACTCAATCACAATCAAGGGATCATTGCTATAAATGAAGCGAAATTGCTTACTGACGTTACCGTTCTTCTTCATCCCCATGCCACCTGTTTCTGTGAGAAGTGACTGGGTGCTATTTTTATGATCAATAAAATGAGAAAATATTAAGTGAAAAGTCCGGACGAGCTTTACACCCAGACTCCAACTGCTACGCAACACCTGTCCAATATAAAAAAAAGGTATTTTTTCACTTAATAGTGCTGTCACTTGAGGGTGCTTAACGACGTCGTTGACGTTACCCCGGGCCCGGCCCATCCCATTCAAACAACGAGAGAAACGGCATTCGAATGTGTGGGAGAAATTATATATATATATATATATATATATATATATATATATATATATATATATATATATATATATATATATATATATATATATATATATATATATATATATATATATATACATATATATAGGGCATAGCTTAGAGAGAGAAACATAAAATCTCATTTCACTTTTCGAGAAGAACCGTGAAGATGGAGAATGAATTTGGAAGTTATGGCCTTGATGATATTGCAACCAATTTAGTAGATGATGTATTAAATAAAAATTAATCAATAAATTTTCTGAACCATTTTATATGGACAATTTTTTTAGGGTTTATTAGTGATATTCTTTGAAATTATTTTATTTAATGTATATTTTTTACACTGTTAGGAGTTCTTTGTAAGAGGACTTTGCTTATTTTAGGAACTGTTTTACATGTGTACTCTTTGTACTCTCACAAGAGTATAGCCCATTTTGTCTTTTTTTTTAGATTTTTTATCCTGTTTGGATATAATATGTTTAGTATATGGCATTACAAGCTGTTTGGAGGTTGTTTGGTTAGTTTTTAAGGTAGATTTGCATATGTACTCTCTGTACTCTCATGAGAGTATAGATTATTTTTTTTTATTTTTATCAGATTTTTTATCTATTTGGAGAGAATATGTTTAATAGATTTCATTAGAAGCAATTCTAAGGATGATTGGTTGGTTTTGGGGGCAAATTTGTATGTGTACTCTCTGTACTCTCATAAGAGTACATCCCATTTTCTCAGTTTTTTTCTAAATTTTTTGGCATGTTTGGAGAAAATATGTTTAATAGATTTCATTATAAGCAATTTGGAGGCTGATTGGTCAATTTTGGCGGTAGATTTGCTTGTTTATTCTATGTACTCTCATAAGAGAGCAGAGCATTTTCTCATATTTTTTCAGCTCTTTTGGCATGTTTGGAGAGAATATGTTTAATAGATTCTATTAGAAGCAATTTAGAGGCTGATTGGTTGGTTTTGGAGGCAAATTTACATGTGTAATCTCTATACTCTCATGAAAGTACACCCCATTTTCTCATTTTTTTCAAATTTTTGGCCTGTTTGAAGAGAATATGTTTAATAGATTCCATTAGAAGTAATTTGGATGCTAATTGATTAGTTTTTAGGAGAGATTTGCATCTATACTCTCATGCTCATGAGAGTATAGAGCATTTTCTCTTTTTTTTTTCCAATTTCTTTGGCCAGATTGGAGAGAATATGTTTATTGGATTCCATTAAAAGTAATTTGGAGGATGATTGGTTGATTTTTAGGGGTGTTTTGCATCTGTACTCTCATGAGAGTACACCCTATTTTTCTCTTTTTTTTTCTATTTTTTGGCTTGTTTGGAGAGAATATGTTTAATAGATTCCACTAGAAGTAATTTGGAGGCTAATTGGTTGATTTGGGATTTGCATGTACTCTCGTACTCATAGAGTACACCCATTTTCTTTTTTTTCCAATTTTTTGGCTGTTTGGAGAGAATATGTTTATTAGATTCTATTAAGTAATTTGGAGGTCGATTGGTTAGTTTTATGAGATTTGCATCTATCCGAGAGTCTGAGCATTTTCTCTTTTTTTCAATTTCTTTTGCTGTTGGAGATATATTTATTAGATTCCATTAGAGGATAGTTGGTTTTATAGGAGATTTGATGTACTCTGTACTCTCATGAGAGTACAAAATATTTTCTCATTTTTTTCTAATTTCTATGGCCTGATTGGAGAGAATATGTTTAATAGATTTTATTAGAAGTAATTTGGAGGCTGATTGGTTAGTTTTAGGGTCAAATTTACATGTGTACTCTCTATACTCTCATGAGAATATACCTCATTTTTTCTTTTTTTCTTTTTTTTTTTTTTTTTTGCATGTTTGGAGAGAATATGTTTATTAGATTCTATTAGAAGCAATTTGGAGACTAATTGATTAGTTTTAGGGTCAAATTTGTATGTGTACTCTCTGTACTCTCATGAGAGTACACCCCATTTTCTTATTTTTTTTCCAATTTCTTTAGCTTGTTTGGAGAGAATATATTTACTAGATTCCATTAGAAGTAATTTAGAGGCTGACTGGTTGGTTTTTAGAAGAGATTTATATATGTACTCTCTGTACTCTCATAAGAGTATAGAGCATTTTCTTATTTTTTTTCTAGTTTCTTTGGCCTTTTTGGAGAGAATATGTTTATTAGATTCCATTAGAAGTAATTTGGAGGCTGATTGGTTGATTTTTTGAAGAGATTTACATATGTACTCTCTGTACTCTCATGAGAGTACAATGTATTTTCTCTTTTTTTTTCATTTTCTTTGGCCTAATTAAAGAGAATATGTTTAATAGATTTCATTAGAAGCAATTTGGAGACTGATTGTTTGGTTTTAGGGTCAGATTTGCATGTGTACTCTCTGTACTCTCATGAGACACCCTATTTTTTCATTTTTTTTTCTAGTTTTTTGGCCTGTTTGGAGAGAATATATTTATTAGATTCCAAAGAATTTTACAATGATATTGTACGATTTGCATGTATACTCTCAGAGTACACCCCATTTTCTCATTTTTTTTTCCAATTTCTTTAGCCTGTTTGAAGAGAATATGTTTATTACATTCCATTATAAGTAATTTGGAGGCTGATTGGTTGGTTTTTAGGGGAGATTTGCATCTCTACTACAGAGCATTTTCTCTTTTTTTTTTTCTAATTTCATTGGCCTGTTTGGAGAGAATATGTTTATTAGATTCCATTAGAAGTAATTTGGAAGTTGATTGGTTAGTTTTATGGGTATTTTGCATATGTAATCTCCATAATCTCATGAGAGTACAAAGCATTTTCTTATTTTTCTTTCCAATTTCTTTGGCCTGATTGGAGAGAATATGTTTAATGGATTTCATTAGAAGTAATTTGGTTGGTTTTGGGTCGATTTGTACATTTCATACTCTCATGAGAGTACACCCCATTTTCTTTTTTTTTTTCAATTTTTTTGGCCTGTTCGGAGAGAATATGTTTATTATATTCTATTAGAAGTAATTTAGGATTGCTTTGTGTCCACTGCATCCGAGTTCTTAGTCAGGAAGATATTGTGTGCACTCCGGATAAGTATCTTCTCATGCAATGGTCAACTAGAGCAAATAGGGATATCTACTTTAACAGTGCTTAGAAGAACTTAAAAGATGTGTAAGGAAATGATGGAAATGAAACTCGCATTATTTTTTGGAACCACAGTCGATATGCATATCAAATAAAGGCAGGGTAAGATAAGCGAGAGTATATGCTTGGATCCTTAAAAAAACTATCTGATAATGTCGACTCTATATTATGTAAGAATTCACCTCCAGCTGACAGAACAGCTAAGAAAAAGAAGTCAACCACATCATATAAAGGAAATGACATTTTAAAGGATCTAGTTAAGCAGCGACCAAAGGGTGTTTCAAATGCAAGGCTTAAGGGATATTGGGAGAGAACTAAGAAAGTCAAGAGTAATTTTCTATTTGTCTCTGAAGTTATAGTATTTATATATTATTTTTAAACTTTAAACCATCCAACTTTTGTTGTTACAGAGACCAAAGAATAATGAGGAGGAGAACATGTAGTCACCAATTGTAACACCTTTTCTATTATGCGAGTGCTTTTGGGAGGTATGCATGGAAAACCCATCGATGTTGTTACATATCATTAACTAATATGATGTTCTATTTCTAGAATTTAACTCAAGCTCAACAATCAATCAATAAAGGGTACACTAGATGATGAATATCATTATGGGAAATATTTTAGTGCATGATATCATTTAGTTTCTTGACATAATGTTAATGTCGATTACAATCATAATTATGTCATTATAATCATTTCTGTAAGAGTAAAGAGATTCCTTGATGAGTTTCTTTTACTTAACATAGGCACACCAGCACTCACATCTAGGGGATTCATTGAGGAAGACTTCATTAGAGACACATACTTTTTTTGGATCTGCTGTGAAATTATCTCTGAAAGTCAAGGTTGAAACAACAAAATGCTAAGCTCAACTAAGATTTTCCTTTTAAACTTTAAGAAGATTAATTTATGAATGACTCATTATATCGATAATTGATCTGTTCTCCTATTTAAGATTTCTAAAAAATCTAGATAATCATTAAGCTTTTTAAACTGATCGAAATTAAATGATCTGAATTAGTTTGGAGATGTAACACAAAGAGCATGAGAGGAGCTAAATCACTTCAATGCCCATAGACAGGGTGGCCATTACCCTATTAGACTATTAGATTGTGTGCTTGATTAAGGTTAATTTAGAGAAATAAGTAGATGTAATAATGATGATGCTGAAATGAATAAGTTAGGATACATTGTTGTCGCTTTGTAACAATACTTTCTGTAGCTTTTAAGCTGCTGCTTGTGCTTCTTGAACCGATTTTTTCCATGTAAATATGTTGTGCTTCTCCTTTCTACTTTCAGTTTGTAGCATTATATATGTGAATGAGAATAATGGTTTATTAATGCGTCTGGTTTGATATAATCAAGTATCATTTAGTAATGATTTTGTGTGATGATTTTTTTGTATTATTTTGCATTATTGCAATTAAGGTTTATTAATTTGTGAAGCAAGGAAGATGAGAATCATGTTAAATAAATTGATTAATGAGCAATTTCTTTCTATTCCATGCATTTTTTTTGCTTATTTCTTCCTCAACATTTATTTATTTACTTTTGGTTTATTTTTTTCTTACTTTACAGTCCATTGATGTCATGGATTACTCATTGCTGGTTGGTGTTGATGAGAGGAAAAAAGAACTGGTTGTACGAATCATCGATTAAATGAGGCAATTTGTTTTATCTTTCTTCCAATTTGATTATATGTATATTTTGACTGCTTGACACTGGACATCAAGCATGCAAGGTGCAGTGTCTTGAGGGTCCTTACATTGTTCAACTCATTTTTTTAGTTGCTTGTTTATTTCTCTATAGAGGTTGTACAATGTGTTCCAACTGCTCCATAGAGAGATGAAAGCATTATTTCAATCAATTTGGGTATTTTTTTCAATGAAAAATGTTCTTTAAATATATCAAATCATTATGTTTTAAATTTCATTTTTATGCTATATGTCTAATATTTTCTCAGGCGTTTATAACAACGTGTGCTATGTCAGATGAAAATAAAATGTGTTAGTTCTTCATTCTTACACGTTCTTCTGCAATAAATTGGGTAATTTGCAATTCCTTTGTTTGAATTTTTAGGTAGATGATGATGAATGCTTAATTATGTAAGTGATGATGTTGAATCCAGGCTATCATTGAACTCACATTAAACAGTTTTCAGAGAGAGAGAGAGAGAGAGAGAGAGAGAGAGTATATTAAATTGTATAACTTCGTATCAATCTTTGATCCTTTATTTATAGATTTTAGTTGATATTCTAGCACTAAATGATCAGTCAGATGTACAAAATTAAAAATTAAAAATTAAAAAAATCGTGTAACTCTTGATGTGGTTGATTCTCAAATTCTACTTGAGGTGTTCTAATGATTTAATAAATAGGTTCGATTTGAGTTATCAATATTCGAATTGGGTCAATCTTAGGTTAAGATTGAACTTACTTCCTCATAGATAGAAATAACTGCTTATCAAAGCAGACAATTATGCAAAATATACAATTTAAGAAAACTAAAACTAAGCCAAAGATTAAAAAAGGCTAATCAGATCAATAAATACACTTTATAAGCAAGAAAACTATTATTGGTTGGTAAGAATGAAGAATAATATTGTGACCATTTTGGTATGTAACCTTGTTAAATGAAACGAATAAAGCTATATTTTGAATATACTAAAAGGTCATTTGGAATTATTTTATTTTATTTTTCTATCTTTATTTTATTTATATTTTGATTTAAAATAAAATATATTCGATAATTATTTCAAAACCAATCAAAATATCAAAAATTATTTGAATATTTCTATAAATAATATATTTATTTTTAAAATAGAAACAAAAAATATTTTTTAAAACTTATTAAATAAAATATTTGTAAAATAATAAAAAATGACTTATAAGAAATAAAAAAATAAAAGTAATCAACATGCACTAAGTCATAAAATTAGAGCAATTCAAGTTAATTAAAGTTAATCGAATGATTTAACATTCCATAATGATTTTTTAATAAATTTTATTGTGCATATGTATTCAAAATTATTAAGCACATTTTGTAATAAATTTAACTTAATAAACCTTTTATCTTAATTTATTGAAATAATATTTTTTAAAAAAATGTAATTTGAGCTTAATATCATTGTTTGTTTGATTAATTCACTTTCCAAAAACATTTTTGAATGATTTCAAGCATTTTTAGATTATTTAGATTTTTTTATTATATTTATTTGATATTTTTAGCTATTGTAAAATCATAACATTAATAAAAATAATAAATAAATTATTGTCATGACTATAACATAATAGACTATAACTTTGATATATTCGATTGTAATCACAATATACTCTGGAAAAGTGAGAGTACATATGAATAAAGACAAAAAAAAGCTAATATTCAAGCTCCAAACAGTTTGTAATGGAATCTATTAAACATAATTTCTTTAAATAGGCCAAAACATCTGACAAAAATTGAGAAAATAATCTATAGACTCATGAGAGTATAGAGAGTACAAATGTAAAGCAGTTCAAAAAAGCTAAAATTCATACTCCAAATAGCTTGTGATGGAATGTAATAAACATATTCTCTCTAAATAGGTTAGAAAAATTAAAAATAAAAAAGAAAATAATATGTACTCAGAGTAGAGAAAGTACTTGAAAAAAATAAAAAAGCTAATATTGGCAAACAACCTAATGGAATGTAGTAACATATTATTTTCAAACAATAAAAAAGTCGGAAGAAATTGTTAAATAATTTATACTCTCATGAGACAGAGAGATGTACAAAATAAAAAAAGTAACCCATACCTCAATTGCTCAAATATTTTGTAAGAAACATATTCTCCAAATATGCCAGAATAAGTGAAAAAAATTGAGTAAATAGTTTGTACTCTCAAGAGAGTGCATAGAGTACACCTATAAAAGAGCTCAAAAAAGATAATATGCAGGCTCAAATCAACCTGTAATGGAAACCATTAAATATATTCTTTCCAAACATGCCAAAAAAACTAGAAAAAAATGTGAAATTGGTATGTACTCTCATGCAAGTACAGAGAGTACAGATATAAAATAGCTCAAAATAATAACCCAACAGCCTCCAAATTGCTCCAAATGGTTTATAGTAAACATATTCTCTCCAAACAAGCCAGAAAAAATGAAAAAAATTGAGTAAATAGTCTGTACTCTTAAGTGAGTATAGAGAGTACACCTAAAAAATAGCTCAAAAAAGCTAATATTCAGGCTCCAAATAACTTGTAATGGAATGTAGTAAACATATTATTTGTAAACAGGCCACAAAAGCTGAAAGAAATTATGAAATTGGTCAGAGTACAGAGAGTACAGATACAAAATAGCTCAAAAAAATAACCCAACAGCTTCCAAATGGTTTGTAGTAAACACATTCTCTCCAAACATGCCGAAATAAGTGAAAAAAATTGAGTAAATAGTATGTACTCTCAAGAAAGTACAGAGAGTATACCTGCAAAATAGCTCAAAAAGGCTAATATTCATGCTCAAATCAACCTATAATGGAATCCAGTAAATATATTCTTTTCAAATAGGCCAAAAAAACTAAAAAAAAATTATGAAATTGGTTTGTACTCTAATGAGAGTACAGAGAGTACAGATGCAAAACAGCTCAAAAAAGTAACCCAACAGCCTCCAAATTGCTCCAAATGATTTGTAGTAAACACATTCTCTCCAAACAGGCCAGAATAAGTGAAAAAATTGAGTAATTCAGACTCTCAAGAGAGTAGAGTACAAAAATAGCTCAAAAAAGGCTAATATTCAAGCTAAATCAACCTCAGAATGGAATCCAATAAATATATTCTTTCCAAACAGGCCAAAAAAATTGAAAAAAATATAAAAGTACTCTCAGAGTATAGAAGTATATACAAAAAATAGCTCAAATAACCAAGCCTCCAAATTGCTCCAAATGATTTGTAATAAATATATTCTCTCCAAACAGGCCAGAGTAAGTAAAAAATTAAGTAAATAGTCTATACTCTCAAAAGAGTGCAGAGAGTACATCTGAAAAATAGCTCAAAAAAGTTAATATTCAGGCTCCAAACAACCTGTAATGGAATATAGTAAACATATTATTTTCAAATACAAAATTTAGAAATTGAGAGACTCTCATGAGAGTACATGCAAATAAAAAAAGTAACTCAACAACCCAAGTTGCTCCAAATGATTTGGTAAAACACATTCTCCAACAAATAATAAGTAAAAAAATTGAGAATAGTACTCTCAAGAAAAGAGTACACTAGCTCAAAAAAGGCTAATATTCAGGCTCCAATCAACCTGTAATGGAATCCAAAAATATATTCTTTCCAAATGCCAAAAAATTGAAAAAAAATGAATTAGTCATACTCTCAGAGTAGTGAGAGTACAACAAAATAAAAAAACCAGACCAAATTACTCCAAATGGTTTGTAGTAAACATATTCTTTCCAAACAGCCACAAATAGAAGAAAAATTGGTCTCAGACTCTCATGAATACAGTATAGATACAAACAGCATCCACCTCAAATCTATGTCATAAACATTTTTCTCCAAACAGATTAAGTGAAAAAATTGAAATAGTATGTACTCTCAGAGAGTACACCTACAAAATAGCTCAAAAAGGCTAATATCTCCAATCAACCTATAATGGAATCTAGTAAATATTTCATTTCCAAAAAGCCAAAAAACTAAAAAATAGAATTAGTGTACTCTCATGAGAGAGAATACATATGAAAAATAGCTCAAAAAAATAACCCATCAGCCTCCAAATTACTTCAAATGGTATTTCATAAACATTTTTCCTCCAAACAAACCAAAAAAAAGTTAAAAAATTTTGAGAAAATAGTGTGTGCTCTCAGGAGAGTACAGAGAGTACACCTATAAAATTGCTCAAAAAAACTAATATTCAGACTCTCAACTACATGTAATGGAATCTTTTAAGATATTCTCTCCAAATAGTCCAAATAATGTGGAAACAAATAAGAAAATGCTCTATACTCTCATGAGAGTATAGAGAGTACACATGTAAATCCAAACTAACAAGCATCAACCAACCTACAAACGGCTTATATGGCTAGATTTAATTAGGTTAAAGAGGCTAAAGAAATAGTTGAAAAGGTGGTCCTAAAGCTCCACACATGTTATCTACTAAACATGGCATCTACTAGACATGTTATCTCTAGAAAGCTTAAAAAAGCAGAAATAGTAGCTTCTAATGGCATCCACAAACACACTAGACAGATACATTTCTAAAGCAATTGATTTTCAACATATCAAACTTCAATTATACATTTGTCAATTCAGTTTTTCATACACATACAGAAGATAGCATGAGCGAACTCAGCCCTGAAGCAATTTATCTTCTTTGGCCAATCTTGGTGGTTTGCCCACCCATCAGGTTTTGTTGATCCTCCATGTATTTACAGATAAACATCTCTCGCTTGATACTATTTTCTTGAGGTAGCTCACTCATTATTTCGACCATAGGGATCGCTCAAAAGATCCAATATCTTCGACAAGTAATTTGATCTAAATAGTAAAAATATAGTCAATAAGTAGGCACAAAATATGCACTTCGTGCAAACCAAAATGAGAACAGCTTCTTACAATCTGAAGAATAGTTATGAGTTGGGTTTGATAATGAATCATGCTAAATATGCCCACCTTAGTACAAAGGATGATTATTTATAATTGGAAGTAAGTAATAGCTCACCTTGATACACTATATCTGACATCGGATGAACATTTTGCTTTCCTTTTGTAGGCCATATTTAGCATAACTCTATAAGAAGTGAAGAGAAAGTTTATAATTAGTGGCTTCTAACTATCTAAACTAGGAATAGATCATATTACCTAAAGTTCTATGGAATAACTTACCCAGTGCAGGCATGAAACGTACAAATAGGGGACATATAGCCCAGGACATAGCGAGTACTTTTCAGCCAGTAAAAAGGTGAAGGCATCGACGTGTGCATCTGATAAATACTGATATGTCAACAACTCGTCAATCTGGCCTCGCACAATGATGATATTCCCAGCTGCGAATACGATATCACCCCTACATGTGAGAAATATGGGAATGTGAGCCTAATTAAATGAATAGGTGATTTTATGTATACAGAAGGAGTTGAATGAAAAATGACTTACTTCTCCTTGAATTAGGAGCAGGAGGTGTCGATGAGTTGCAGCTTTGGCTTGGGCAGGACATCACTTGATGAGAAGTCCATAATATGATGTGTCTCAGCTGGCTACAAGAAAATTATTGATGATGAAAGTTAGTGATGAAGAGCTAAATTCATTGTGAAGTAAGGCTCAATCTACTAAGATGATGCATACCTTCGCCTAATGCTCTTCAACCACCATGACAATGGCCCATTGATATATTGGAAACCTACAAAAAAAATTTAATGAAATCATACTATTATGTTAAATTAAAAAAGGTAAAGTAATACCGCCATTTGCTCATCCTGTGGAGGCTAACAGAGTTATTCTGACAGTGACTTCCCAGTATTTTAGTGTGAAGGGGAAGATATAGCCATCTTCCCTCATCATGAGCCTTCACACACCACACTCACTACCGGTAAAGGTCAAAGATCATGTGTGCTGGAAGCCTCCACAGCTTCCCCTGGTGGCCTCCATTTCCCTAGTGGAAGCCTCCACAGAGCTTCTCCAGGAAGTCTCCACAGGGGAAGCCCTCCCAGGTCTCCACAGAGCCTCCCCATGGTAGCCTCACCATGTGAAGCCAATGGTAGCCTCCACAGAGCCTCCCTGCAGCCCTCACAGTGCCGTGATAGCTTCCTCAAGAGCTTCAGCCTCCACGTGAGCTTCCCCATGCTTGGGATGATAGACCCTGCCAAACCACCACCTCAAAAGAATACCAAAATCAATTCCATTAATTCTCTAGGTTATTAATGCTTCAAAAGATGATACTCTCTCTCCTAGGGCCCTGAAACCTGCAAGTATCATTTCTACCGCAAAGCTTTCTAAATGGGTACTAACAGAGGGTAAGCTAGATACATTGAAAGGGGGAGAATATCGAGGAGAGACATATGAGATTCAGTGGGGGTTGCACTCATTGGACTTGTAATGGGACTACTATCAGGGTCAACATGGGTTGTATGTTGGGTATGGGACAATATTTCAAGGAGCCAGGTCTCCTCTTCTAATATATCCTCAAATGAACGGCAGATCTATGTTACACCAATAAGAAAATATGATGCTTTACAATATGAATAAATACATTCAAATATAAATAAAGTGAAATTATTTTGTGTCACCTGGTGTCCTCCCAAACCAGTGAAGGAGTCATCTGCAAACTTTATTTTTGGCCATCGTAACATATATGATTTTGCAAAAGAAAAGGACGGCTTTATGATGCCTATGTGCTTTGTCACCAGATCTGCAATGAATATTTATATAATTTAACTTCAATGCATCAAATAATACATATATGAAGATGTAGAATGTACCATTAGAAGAGTGATGAAGCCACTCATGTACCCGGGTGCTTTCTGTGTCTGAGTCTTTGATGTAATACCATCAAATTTTAAATCTAGAAAGGCCCAAATGGCCTCTGCCCAATTGTACTCAGCAAATTTGTCTATGTCGTTGGCATAGTCAAGCAATTTCGACACCACTCTGTAGTTGTGATATATAAAAAAAAGATTTGAAAGCAAAAAAATATTTGTACAACTGCACAAACTGTGTCACAGTCAACGAGTGATCCAAATTCTTAAGTTAATTCTTAAAGTCCACTGAGTTGAACTTTGACAGTCGGGATTTCTATCATATGACCTTCTCCCCTCTGTTTAGCATCCCTATAATTAATGCAATTTCATTGGGGGTGAAAGGATTGCATTGGCCACCAAAAAAGGATGATTTCTTCTCTATATCCCTTCAAGACGGGATTGAAGTGATGGCAACTGAGTCTTGATGAATTCCATGCAGTCTAATAAATTGATGCAAATGAAGCCCCCTTAAAATGTCAATAACTTCATCAGTAAAGCGTGCTGAAATATTATCGAACACCGCTCTAATGATGGTAGGTCTGCATCTGGAAGTTATCCTTTTCCCAGAGATGTTAAACTTCAAAATGAAAATTCAATTAATGAGAACATTCTCAGCACAATGGAGGCCGAGAGAGTACATAAGCAAAGCAGCCACTAAAATCAGTGAGTAATAGCTGAAAAAAATTAACAAAATACTTTGTACTCTCATGAGAGTACAGAGAGTACACATGACAAACTGCTCAAGAAAACTCACCCATCAGCCTCCAAATTGTTTCAACTGCTATGCAATAAACATATTTTCTCCAAACAGGCCAAAAAATCTTTAAAAAAAATGTGAAAATGGTATGTACTCTCAAGAGAGTACAGAGAGTACACATGCAAATCTACTCAAAAAACTACTCATCAGCCTCTAAATTACTTCAAATGGTACGTAATAAACATATCTTTTCCAAATAAGCCAAAAATACTAGAAAAAAATGTTAAAATGCTCTGTACTCTCATGAGAGTACAGAGAGTACACATGTCAATCTATCTCCAAAACCAACCAATCAGCCTCAAAATTACTTCTAATGGAATGTAATAAACATATTCTCTCCAAACATGCCAAAAAATCCAAAAAAAAAAATGAGAAAATGGTCTGTACTCTCATGAGAGTGCAGAGAGTACACATGTCAATCTGCCTCCAAAACCAACCAATCAGTCTCCAAATTACTTCTAATGGAATCTAATAAACATATTCTCTCCAAACATGCTAAAAATACTGGACAAAAATATGAAAATGAGGTGTACTCTCATGAGAGTACAGAGAGTATGCATACCAATCTGTCTCTAAAATCAACCAATCATCCTCCCAATTGCTTCTAATAGAATGTAATAAATATATTCTCTCCAAACAGGCCAAAAAATCTAGAAACAAATGAGAAAATGGTTTGTACTCTCATAAGAGTATAGAGAGTATACATATCAATCTGCCTCCAAAACCAATCAATCAATCTCCAAATTGCTTCTAATGGAATGTAATAAATATATTCTTTCCAAACAGACCAAAAAATTTAGAAAAAAATGAGAAAATAGTATGTACTCTCATGAGAGTGTAGAGAGTACACATGTCAATCTGCCTCTAAAACCAACCAATCAGCCTCTCAATTGCTTCTAATGGAATGTAAAAAACATATTCTCTCCAACCAAGCCAAAAAATCTAGAAATAAATAAGAAAATGGTCTATACTCTCATGAGAGTACAAAAAATACACATATCAATCTGCCTCTAAAACCAACCAACCAGCCTCCAAATTACTTCTAATGAAATCTAATAAACATATTCTCTCTAAATAGGCCAAAAACACTAGACAAAATTGTGAAAATGCTCTGTATCATGAGAGTACACAGAGTACACATGTCAATCTACCTCCAAAACCAATCAATCAGCCTCCAAATTACTTCTAATAGAATATAATAAACATATTCTCTCCAAACAGGCCAAAAAATCTGAAAACAAATGAGAAAATAGTATGTACTCTCATGAGAGTACATAGAGTACACATACTAATCTGCCCTCAAAACTAACCAATCAACCTCCAAATTACTTCTAATGGAATATAACAAACATATTATCTCCAAACAGGCCAAAAATACTGGACAAAAATATGTAAATGCTCTGTACTCTCATGAGAGTACAGAGAGTACACATGTCAATCTGCCTCCAAAATTAACCAATCAGCCTCCCAATTGCTTCTAATAGAATGTAGTAAACATATCCTCTCCAAACAGACAAAGAAAATAAAAAAAATGAGAAAATACTATATACTCTCATGAGAGTATAGAGAGTACAGATGCAAATCTCTACTAAAAATCAACCAATCACCTTCTAAATTGCTTCTAATGGAATCTAATAAATATATTCTCTCCAAACAAGCCAAAGAAATTAAAAAAAAATGTCAAAATACTCTGTACTCTCATGAGAGTACACATGCAAATTTGATCCCAAAACTAACCAATCAGTCTCTAAATTGCTTCTAATGGAATTCAATAAACATATTCTCTCCAAACATGCCAAAGAAACTGGAAAAAAAATGAGAATATATTTTATACTCTCATGAGAGTACAAAGAGTACAGATGCAAATCTCCATTAAAAATCAACCAATCAGTCTCCAAATTACTTCTAATGGAATCTAATAAACATATTCTCTCCAAACATGCCAAAAAAATTGGAAAAAAAGATGTTATCTCATGAGAGAGATACAAATTTGACCCCAAAACCAACCAATCAACCTTCAAATTACTTTTAATGGAATCTAATAAATATATTCTCTTCAAACATGCCAAAGAAACTCAAAAAAATGAGTACTCATGAGCTATAGACAAGAGTGCAAATCTTCACTAAAAATTAACCAATCAGCCTCCAAATTACTTCTAATAGAATTTAATAAACATATTCTCTCCAAACATGCCAAAGAAACTGGAAAAAAATGACAAAATACTATCTACTCTCATGAGAGTATAGAGAGTACACATGCAAATCTGACTCGAAAACCTACTAATTAGCCTCCAAATTGCTTCTAATGAAATCTAATAAACATATTCTCTCTAAATAGGCCAAAGAAACTGAACAAAAATAACAAAATACTCTGTACTCTCATAAGAGTACAGAGAGTACACATGCAAATCTGACTCCAAAACCAACCAATCAGCTTCCAAATTACTTCTAATAGAATCTAAAAAATATATTCTCTCCAAACAGGCCAAAGAAACTGAAAAAAAAATGATAAAATATTATGTACTCTCATGAAAGTACAAAGAATACACATGCAAATCTGACCCCAAAACCAACCAATCAACCTCCAAATTGCTTTTAATAAAATCTAATAAACATATTCTCTCCAAACAGGCCAAAAACACTGGACAAAAATGTGTAAAAGCTCTGTACTCTCATGAGAGTACAAAGAGTACACATATCAATCTGCCTCCAAAACCAACCAATCAGCCTCCAAAAGCTTCTGGTGAAATGTAATAAACATATTCTCTCCAAATAGGCCAAAGAAATTGGAAAAAAATTGAGCAAATGCTATGTACTCTCATGAGAGTACAGAGAGTACAGATGTAAATCTCTACTAAAAACCAACCAATCAGCCTCCAAATTGCTTCTAATTAAATCTAATAAATATATTCTCTCCAAACAAGCCAAAGAAACTAAAAAATATATCAAAATGTTATATACTCTCTTGAGAGTATAGAGAGTACACATATAAATCTGACCCCAAAACCAACCAATCACCCTCCAAATTGCTTCTAATGGAATCTAATAAACATATTCTCTCCAAATAGGCCAAAGAAGCTGAAAAAAAATGAGAAAATGTTTTATACTCTCATGAGAGTATAAAGAGTACAGATACAAATTTGACCCAAAAACCAACCAATCAATCTCCAAATTACTTTTAATGGAATCTAATAAATATATTCTCTCCAAACAGGCCAAGAAAACTGAAAAAAAAGAGAAAATGTTATGTACTCTCATGAGAGTACAGAGAGTACAGATGCAAATCTCCACTTAAAACCAATCAATCAACCTCCAAATTACTTCTAATAGAATCTAATAAACATATTCTCTCCAAATAGGCTAAAGAAAATAAAAAAACTAACAAAATGCTCTGTACTCTCATGAGAGTACAGAGAGTACACATGCAAATTGACTTGAAAACTAACCAATCAGCCTCTAAATTACTTCTAATGAAATCTAATAAATATATTCTCTCCAAATAGGCCAAAGAAATTGAAAAAATGATAAAATACTATGTACTCTCATGAGAGTACAGAGAGTATACATGTAAATCTGACCCCAAAATCAACCAATCAGCTTCCAAATTACTTCAAATGGAATCTAATAAATATATTCTCTCCAAACAGGCCAAAGAAATTAAAAAAATGACAAAATGCTATGTACTCTCATGAGAGTACAGAGAGTACACATACAAATCTGACCCCCAAACCAACCAATCAACCTCTAAATTGCTTCTAATGGAATCTGATAAATATATTCTCTCCAAATAGGTCAAAGAAACTAGAAAAAAATGACAAAATATTATGTACTTTCATGAGAGTACAGAGAGTGCATATACAAATCTCTCTTAAAAACTAACCAATCATCCTCCAAATTGCTTCTAATATAATCTAATAAACATATTCTCTCCAAACATGTCAAAAAAATTAGAAAAAAATGACAAAATGCTCTGTATTTTCATGAGAGTACAGAGAGTACACATGCAAATCTGACCTCAAATAACCAATCAACCTCCAAATTGCTTCTAATGGAATCTAATAAACATATTCTCTCCAAACAGGCCAAAAAAATTTGAAAAAAATGACAAAGTGTTATGTACTCTCATGAGAGCTGAGAAACATACATACAACCCCAAAACTAACCAATCAGCCTTTAAATTGCTTCTAATGGAATCTAATAAATATATTCTCTACAAATATGTTTTAAATCTAGAAAGAAATGAGAAAATGGGGTGTACTCTCAATAGAGTATAGAGAGTACAAATATAAAATAGTCCTAAAAACCAACCAATAACCATTCAATCTGCCTGTAATGCCATGTAGTGAACATATTATATCCAAATGTAAATCTTAAAATATAAAAATGGGATGTACTCCCGAGAGTACTGAAAGTACGATGCAAATCAATAAAACAAAGATTAAGCAATCTACAAATAAATTATAATGCCATCGACTGAATATATTATATCTAAACAGGCCCCAGATTTCATCAAATCCATCATGAAATAGCAACAAACATCCTACAATGGGATATACTAAACATATGACCAGTCCCATAGTTCAAAAATTTGAAAATAACGGCGTGTACCATCATGAGAGTACAGAGAGTACACATGCAAAATATCTCCAAAAATAGTAAAATAGTCTTCGTTCATTTAAAGAACTCAAATATTTCAAATGTTCTCCTATTCAACAGTGAGAACAATAGAGAAACCCCTAAATTCATTAAAGTTCAAGAATGCAGGAAGAAATACCTCATGCAGTCGTTTATAATACCTCAATTTTTAATGTCTAATATTTAGCAAATCTCTCAGGGAAGGTCAAACGCACGCCGAGAGAGAGAACTGAGCTGAAAAAAAATTATGCGCAAAAAGAAATCCCTAAACTATTCGCAGGTCAAGAATATGGAATGACAGTAATATTTTTTCCTCCCAATTTTGAACGGGATGATCGCCCGAACGATGCCGTTAAGCCGCCAAGTGACAATTGGAAAAATATCTTTTATATTGGACGATGTCAAGCTATTGGAGTCCGGATGTAAAGCTACGTCCGGAGTCCACACGTAATATTTTCTCTAATAAAATATTTTGGATGTTATATTATTAAATATAAAAGTTTTGTATAATATATGTGTATATATATATATATATATATATATATATATATATTATGTATATAAATTTATTTTTATAGTTATATTATCAAAATTTTAAAGAATATAATAATTAAATAAATTATCTTTTTTATATTAAATTTTAAATGATTTAAAAAATAAAAAATTGAACTTTATGAATTGTACTCTCATCTATTTTTCTCATAATCAAATTTTTACTATTCTTTTTGTGTTTATTGTTTCAATTTATTGAGTGAGGACAGACTTCATTTCCCAAGATCCTGGATTCGAATATGAAAATAACTTAGATGTCCTATTATTATTATTATTATTTATATTTATGTCCTCACTAATTTGAAGTTTAACCAATTAATAAGGTTGTTATAAGTTCTAAAAAAAGATAATTCAAGTCAACTAGTCCTCCCTCCGAGAAATTTATAGTATTGTTGCGTGCTAGAAAACCAGTGGCGGTAGAGTAAAAATTTACGCCTTAGCTTCTTTGGGGAGTCCAGCACACACACAGGTATTTAAAGAACGAATAATAAAGGTAGAATTTTACAAAAAATCTCAAAAGAAAAAGAGCCTTAATAAAAGCTTCCACTATGTATCGTTTTGAGTACAAGATCTTCCTGATACCGGGATTACATAATGGTATGTGAGAAGTAGACAACAAATGTATGACAATGTTGACGACAAAAGTTGATACGAAGTTGGATGATTTAATGACGCCGACAGCGACAATTAAGTTGACAATGTTGACGAGTTGACGATATGTTATGACCGACAACAATGGTCGACGACGCTGCAGGATCACGGGGCGGCCGATGGCGCGGCCGCCTGGTTGACGACCGCCGAGTATGTGACAACAGGTTTTCTGGAGGATCTTTAGAGCTCTCCTCTCTCTGCTTGCCCTCCTTCTCCTTCACTTGGCCTCCTCTCATATGAGGAATGAGGGCTTTTATAGATTGGAGGAGCGCTCAGAATACATGCAAAACCCGTCAACTCCACTTCATCGGACGGCTCAAAATGATCCCCTTGATCATATGATGTATTTCGTGCATTTGAATGCTCAAATGAAGTCAGAATTGTAAGATCTTTAGCTTGTTGGAACCGGCCCGTCGAGACGCTCGATTTGACTATAAACACTTCATATTTGAGAGCTATTTAGGGATTTAACTGATATCCCAAAGTTTCCAAGGATATTTTGAGAGCTTGATCTCGACCAGTTTCAACTTCTGATTAGCTTGCTTTCGGCATCAAGATTCTGCTTCACTTATTTTAAGTGTCATATCGCCCCTATTTTGGATGAAATTATCTCAATCATTCAAAAATATTTGTCAAATACTTGAAAATAGCAAATTCTTCAATGAAATTTAAGGGTCCATTAACTACACATTTTAAGAGAACAAATCTTCATAGGAGCACAAGATTATGACTACTAAGTCGATGCGTAATGCAAATGCGTGTATGCGCTAGTGCGAGATTTGAGGTTACGGACCCATCTGGCTGCGAATGGGAGCTGCTGGCACGCTGATGCGGAAGGCCATACGGCCGCAAGGCCATACGCTGGTCTTAGCATCTCACGGGTCTGAAGAGATGGAAACGGGGATGCCGAAGTCGCTGGCCGAATATTTGATCGCTGGAACGGGGAGCGGGTCGGCTGTCGGTAAGTCGCTGGGTCTACGGGTCGGCGACGCAGGCGGGCTGCTGTCGAAGCGGGCATGTGATGGCGATGCCCGTAATATCGCGGATGACGGGCTGCGATGGACCGGTCGGCGGCACCACATGGCAGCGCTGGCTGGTCGGCGGGAAGACTGATGAAGGCCATGCTGCGGTCGGACCTCCGGCGGGCAATACGGGCGACGCTGGGGAATGCCGGTCGGGTTGCGCCGCTGGCACGATGCGGGCGAAGCGCTGGCCGGAGCTTGCCAGGACCCTGCGGTTTTATGCTCAGCCAGGCGCTGCGGCGCTGGTTTCTGGCTCGCATGGCCATATCGCTGCGCGGTGAGTCGGCTATACCAAACCGGTTGCAAGGCTGACCGGTTACGGGCGGCGGCTACGGCGCCGGCGGCTGGGCGGCGTCGGCGGGTTCGGTACCACGGGTCCGAATGACGGTTTTGATGATTTCGTGGCCGGCCGCTTTGCTTTTATCCTTGCCCCTGAAGGGTCTATAAAACCCCAGGGGAGAAGGCACACTTTCAATGCCCTGCTTTCTTCTTCTTGAGTGGTCTTGAGTCGATCGCCCGCGATTTACGTCGCCCCTCTAAGAGGCGTTAACCGGCTTTCACCGTCCGGTTTGAGGCGATCAAGACCCACTCAGATACGTGCCCGGTTTTCCCTCGAAAGAGGCGCCAACCGGCTCATGGACCGTCCGGTTTGAGGTGATCACACCACAGACTTACATCGTTGTTTCGCTTTTCCCTGAAAGAGGCGCCAACCGCCTTGGACCGTCCAGTTTGAGGCGATCAAGATCCACGACTTATGTCATTGTTCCGCTTTTCCTCGAAGAGGCGCCAACCGCCTCGCGACCGTCCGTTGAGGCGATACCCCTGCATTTACCGTTGTTCTGGTTTTTCCTCGAAAGAGGCGTCAACCGGCCTTGACGGACCGTTCGGGTTTGGAGGCGATCAAGACCCACGGTACCAACTTTTTTCTGTTAGGAAATTTGATTTCTCGTGACTTTAATGGATGATTCAGCAGTTGATAACCGCCAAGATGGTGATGGAGCATTAGCTAAGAACTATCGTTCAAATAACTCAGAAAATTTGGCATGTAATTTATGAGCATCATCAGAGGGGAATATCTTCTCTCTCCTCTCTTTTTTTTTCATATGTATGTGTATCCTTTTTGTCAGATCGTAGGCAAAAAATTTTATCGCAAGCTATCCGTGAGTGAGAGTCAAAAGGAGGCGCCAAGCTTGGTGAGTGAGTTGCTTTTACAAAATCTCAAATTTTTGTCATTTCTCCCTTTATTTATTATGTATTTTCACTGTGGTGATGGCGAAGAAAACCCATAGTGATGGCTACTGACGATATACCATCCATCGTCACATCGATAGTTTAATGGTGTTCCGCAGAAAAGTTTTTCTTCCCTAATGAGTTGGTGGCCATTGCCAAGAAGTCCGATCGAGCTCACCTCCCGCTGGTACTTTATTATTTCGAGATGATTCTTCGTGGGACTGATTCCCTTTGCCCCCGAGTTGATTGAGATATTCAAAATATGTGGTGTAGCTTTGTCACGCTTTCATTTCAAGCTTTAATGGTCATCGTTGGTTTGCCTACTTCGGAGCGTGGTGTTACTTTGAACATCAAATACTTGTGTCGAATGTGCAGATTTACATGTGATACCTAGGGACATGTTTCTTATTGGACTATAAAGAATTGGATAGAATTTTCGACGGATCAATCTAGAAATTGGTTTAATGGATTCTTTTTGTGAAAAATGAGTGGGGCCTTCCGAGAGAGATGGAAGATTGAATGAACTTCCGTGATCCATCATGTCTGAGAATGAGATCCGGCAACTCTAATATCCTCGATGTAGGAAGCGCAATATGAGTTACGCCACATTAGCAAGTATATAGTTGAAGATAGAATGTTCAAGGTTGGCCTTTCTATCCGTGAGATCTCATTCTTTTCCATTAAAGAAATCAAGTAAAGGTGATGAGAGGTCTTCATTCATAGGGTTCTTTCAAGAAGCCCGCCACAAAAATCGGTGGTGGCAATATTTCTTCCTTAAAGAAAAGAAGACATGCTAAGTGACTACATCGATATCTCAAGAAGATGTTCGCCTCGCTTGGCATCCGAGAGTTTAGCTATTTCAACTCATGATGGGGGAGTACGTTTTTCGAAGCCGCACATTCTGAAGAGGTGTTAAATCACATATGCATGAAGGCCAACGAGTGATGAATTGGTACGTCTTCCCTTCTTTCTTCTTTTCTTTCGTGTAATATTTGTGATGATTTTTTTCTTTATAACTCAAACATTAGGCGATGGCTCATTTGAGTGTCGCTTTAGATGAGTGGAATACTGAATTTGTGAAGATAAAATATCTGCAAGGCGAGTATGAGCGAAAGATGAGTATCAAAGCCAAAGAAGTGGTGACTTTGGAGGATCACCGACCGTGAATCGAAGGGAACATGTCGACTTCTCTTTCTCGTCAACAAGTGGAGCACTGTGATGAGAGGATTGAGGTGAGACTAGACTCCGAAAGGGAAGAGACTCAAGGCACTGCGAGAAGGGAGCTCGAACCGAGAAGAAAGCATTTGATCGCTTTTTGAGAAGGAACATATGATGTTAGGGAAGCAAATGAAATCTCCTTAAAGGCAAGTGGAAGACTTTAAGAGCTCTCGCTTATCGGTATAATTGAAGACCATGTTCGTGAAGCTCGTAATCATATTGATGTTGAAGTGAAGGACTTGGAGCCAATGTTTAGAGGAGGCTTCATCCAGGGTTCCTAAAGGAATGCTTAGTGCATCGCAAGACCGAGCTAGTGTTGAGGATCTATCGCCCAGCCAAGTGTTCGAAGACTCTTTGTCAGATTCAGGAGATGATGGAGTTGAGAGTGAGTCTAAGGGAGCATCTCCTAGTGGTGAGGAAGACGTTGATATCACCAACTGATATGATGTAGCATCACTTGATGACGCTTTTTTTTATGCATTGTTATTAGTGTGTATCAGAATCTTGATCCTTATATCATCATGTTAATGCTAATGAATATATATATATATATATATATATATATATATATATATATATATATATATATATATATTATGTATGCTTTATTTGTTTTTTACATATTAATTGGTAATATTATTACGACGCCAACTGTATGGAGGGAGTTGAATTGAATCCACCGAGAATTATTGACCTATCCGAGGTTATTTGTCAAAGCATTACTTGATGACGTTAACGTATGGAAGAGGTCAAATTAAATCCACCGAGGATTGACCTATCCAGGTTGTTTCAAAAGCGTTGCTTGATGACGCTAACTGTATGGAAGAGGTCGCATGTCCACCAAGGACCTTTTGACCTATCCTAGGTATTAGCCAAAGTGTTACTTAACTTTTACCTGTATGGAAGAGGTCCGATCAAGTCCCCTTGGGATTGATTATGCTCATTGAGAGATACAACGTGAGTTGTATTTCTCAAGTGGGAGGATTAAATGAAGAAGAAACAAGTTTGTAAGAAAAAAAGCTATAAATTCATTACTCGATAAATTTGGTGATACAATCATAAGATGATTTTAACACAGAAATGAGTTTCAAGAGAAAATGATGACAATAACAACAAGTCTTTATCCCATTAAGTGGTGTTGGCTACATGAAGAGGAAATGACAACCAGACAAAATAAAAGTTGCAAATTATGCAGTAGGAATTACTGATAATATTTTCAGAGATTCTCAGTGTTCCAAGTTCGAGGTAAAGTTTTTCCTCTAAATCCTTGAGCTTGAAAGTTCCTGGCTTCACCACAGCTATAACCACATACGGGCCATCCCAAAGAGGTGAGAGTTTATTACGTTGAGGGCCTTTGCCTGCAGCTTCTAGACTTCATAGGACCAAGTCACCGACAGATATGGGATGAGATTTTACTCTTCTGTTGAAGTGACGAGCTACCCTTTGGTGATAGGAAGCAGTCCGAAGTAGGGCCATGTCATGAGTTTCGGGGAGTAGGTCCAGGTGCTGTCGGAGTTTTTCTTCATTACCGTCATGATTGAATAATTGAACTCTTGGACTTGGAACCCGATATCTACTGGTATAATAGCTTCCTGCATCGAAAACAAGTTATATGGTGTCTCACCTCGGGTGCGGATGTGCGGTAAGCCCAAAGAACATTAGAAAGCTCATCAACCCATTGCCCCCTGGCCTTCTCGAGATGTGTTTTTAGTCCTTTGAGTATAGCCCATTGGTAGCTCACTAGTTAGGATACTGCGCAGCTGAATGTGAAGATCTTTGCAAAAGGATGTAAAAACTTTTCCTGTGAATTGGGTCCCATTGTCAGTGATGATCTTTGCAGGAAGACCGAATCGACATACTATATTTTTTCAAACAAATTGTTTAACATTTACCTCCGTAATTTTAGCGAGTGGTTCGGCTTCCACCCATTTAGTAGTCGACGGTTAAAATGATGAACTTTCGTTGTCCCGATGCTATCAAAAGGTCCCATGATATCAATCCCCATCGAGCAAAAGGCCACGGCTTTGAATGGATGAGAGCTCAGATGCATATGTGAGGGAGGTTAGAGTGACAACTTGCACATTTTTTTGTGAACTCCAAGGCATCTTGTTTCATCGTCAATAGAACCCTTATCTTATAATTTTAAGGGCTAGCGCCTTCCTCTAGTGTTCTCCACATATCCTCGAGTGAACCTCTTAATGCGTAATCGGCCTCAAGGTAAGAGACATTTGAGGCAATGTCCAGAGAAAGCTTGTATAGTTCACCGATAACAAAGAAAGTTTGAAGCTTGTCTGAGATGAATTGTAAGTTGGGTCTTCGTGAGAGTTCCTTCTTGTAGAAAAGACAAGATGGGGTCCATCCACCTAATGTTCCTTTATCTCATCAATTGCTTGAATCACCCATGACCCTTGGATACTCAAAAAAATATATTTCTTCAACATGCCTTCTCTTAAAGATCTCCAAGAGATATGAAGCAAGCTTAGAAGAGCGCCAAGTATTCTCTCTCAAGTATGTGAATGATTTGATATGTCTTGAAATGGGCAAGAAGAGACTTTACCAAGTGAGATATCAGCCAGAGATTATGAGATTAAAGTTTCCCTCAACTTGGGAGGACAAGTTGAGAGTCGGTATCACTAAGTCTTGAGCTTCACAATGGCAAGTCTCAACCTATGAGAGCCTCATTCACCATATTATTAGTTGCAGAATTTTAAAGTCCATACTCTAAAGTATTCCTGGGAGGAAATAAGTAAGATTCAGCACACCAGACTAAGCTCCATCAACATAGAGGGTCCATTGAGGAGACGAAAGACATGGATAGCTCCTCCTGAGTCAAGCAGATTCCACTATAAAGTCCGCAAGTACTTGAGACTTTATACAGGGTAGAAAATTTATATCAAACTCTCCCAATTCTACGAACCACTTGATTAACCTCCCGATCTGTAGGATGTCCCTTAATGGTAAATGAGTGTAAACGCCGAGTAAGCTAAAGTAGAAGAAAAACTAAAGCCGAGCCACCTTATCTGGATAATGACTTTCTATATCGAGAGAATTTTACCGACATAATAAATTGGTTGTATCCCACTATCTTCTCGCACTAAAATTGAGCTTATCGTGGAAGAAACCTGAGATATAAGTATAACATCTCTCCTTGAATAGCTTGGATAGGTGGAGATGCTAAATACTCCTTAGCTATTCAAAAGCAGACATTCATCCCATTGAAAATTATTATTTTAGCTCCCTTTAATATTTTAAAGAATGGATCTATCCCTAACGGGCTAGAAGATAACGCAGAATTCATCCATTCAAACGTTGAACTTCCTTAATATTCTTTGGAAGAGTCATATTTTTGAGAGCTTTATTTTCTTGGGGTTGACCTCTATCCCACGGTGGGTTACCATAAATCCAAGAAATTTTCCGTAACCAAAAGCACATTTGGTCGGGTTGAATGCATGTTATAACGTCGAAGGTTAAAGCATATTTCTAAGTCAAAATATGTTGTGATTCTTCCAAGCTTTTCACTAACATGTCATCCACATATACCTCCATGGCCTAGTAAGTCTTTAAAGACCTTATTCATAAGGCGTTGATAGTAGCACCGATTTTTTAATCCAAATGGCATAACTTGGTAATAAGATAAACCTTTATATGTTTGAAAATCAGTAGCTTCTTCATCCATGTTCATTTTATTTAAAACCGAGTAAGCATCCAAAAAACCGAGCATTTGATGTCCGACGTAGCATCAACCAATGATCGATTGAGGAAGGGAAAACTATCTTTCGCAAGCTTTGTTGAGGTGTAATCAATACACATTCTCCATGTTCCATTTGTTTTCTTAACCATGACAACATTTGCTAGCCATGTAGGTAATGTACCTCATATGAATCCCGCTTCTAGAAGCTTGTTAACTTCTCAATAGCCTGAGGCATCAGTGCAAAACCGCTTCGGATGATCGGTTTGAATATCTGGATCGATCGGGGAGTGCATGATTATATCGGGTCAACCCCGCATATCCGTGACTCCAAGCAAGATGTCTTGATTTGCACAAGAAGTCTATATATTTTTTCCCTTTGTTCTTCCGAGAGCATGGATCCCA
Organism: Cymbidium sinense; assembly: GCA_021442155.1. NCBI lineage: Eukaryota > Viridiplantae > Streptophyta > Magnoliopsida > Asparagales > Orchidaceae > Cymbidium > Cymbidium sinense. Next base: position 21,723,414 of record CM038216.1, read on the forward strand.
CTTGCACGCTCGGGTGGTTGGTCATCCGATAATACAACAGAGCAAGTCTTATGGCTCTGGGGTACTTTTCATCTCAAAATTAAAATCTTCGGCGTCAAGGTCATAGAAGGGTGGTTGTCTCGAGGTAACATGATCGCTTATCGTTGATTTCAGACCACCCCAACTCCAACGGGTTGGAAACTTCATCTTAAGATGAGATATCAAGTGACCGCACCAAAATTGATCGAGGGCCTTCCAAAGATATGCTATATGCCGATCTAACTTGACCACCATGAATTGGATTAAATGAGTCACTTGTTGAGAAATTCACCAAGGACAACGGAAGAGTGATTGTCCTCTACTCGCAGTGCATTATCAAACCCGATAATGGTCCCGATGGTTGGAGCTTTTCCTATCCACCCCATGCTAAGAAATGTGGAGTAAAATAAGACATCAACAACTACTATTGTCAATCAAAATTCTCTTAACATTATAGCATGAGTCACCGATCCTCACATTGATGACAAGTGGATCTTGATGAGGAACATGTACCTTCTAAGTCCGAAATTAAAAGTGATGGAATGATGAAGACTTTTTTTAACTCCGCTTTCGAGATGGTAATGAGAACTTGATTAGATAGTATTGGTCCTCCCGCAATTATTTTAATTTCTCCAACTGATGATTATTTTGTTATTTCGGATGATTGTCCGTTGCCCCGCAGAGGTATGTTTGAAGTTGATTCTTCACAAATCGACGTAGATATCCTGAATGAGCCTCTCAATTTCTTCTTTGAGTTGTTTGCATGCCTCAAGAAGTATGTCCACGACATGGAAGTGACAATATTGCTCTAATTTCTCGAATTTAGTTTCGTGGATGCGCCACTTGATATTTTCTTCAACTCAATAGCCATTGGAGGTTAACATGATGTGTCCGTGTATTCCTTTTTTGGGCCGTGGTTCATGTCGTTGATATGGGGTCGGAGGAGATCACGACGCTTGTTGCTTCTTTTGATAGGATTATCGCCCCATTCCCTGGGTGCTTTTACGCTTTTCAGAGCCAAATTATTTATGATGGGCAATAGCCTCATCAGAGATTTGTGCTTCCACACGATGAACCAAGTCGGCATACGATGACTGTCGCAGATTAGTGACGAAAAGGCCTGACGGAGTCCTCCAGGAAAACTCCTCTTAATAGTTCGATCTACCTGTGTATTTGGCAGCTTCTAAGGAGAACCTCTGGAAGTATTCCTTAAGTGATTCACCCTCATTTTGACGAATGCCTGAGAGATGGGAGGAATCTTTAATGATCCTCCGGTTTGCAATGAACTGTTCTACAAATATCTTGGCGAGTTCGTCAAAGGTATGGATGGATTCCCTTGGAAGGAGTAGCGCGAGGTTGTCCCTTGAGGGTAACCGGAAAGACTTGACAAAGGTGGTATCGTGAGCTCGTTGGATATGCATGATAGTCCCAGAATGGTCGATGTGTTCATGTGGGTCACGCCCATCATGAATCAATGTTTGAAGCTTGAAACCAACGAATAGATGATGGAAGAATAGCTTCGCCTAAAGGTGAGGATTCCTCATAGCCATGGGGAAGATGATTTTATCTTGGAGGTGAAATTCATCTTGCATTAAGCGCCAATTTTAATGTATAACATGACGCGGGGTCAATGGACGAGAATGTGTCAAGCTACCGAATGATTGGCGATTAGCGTTTGAGCCGCGGATGATGGATAAGTAGAACTGCAGGTGTCAAGTCAAGATCACGCCTCTACGCGGAGGAACTTCGCCAAGGAGATTAGCATTTTGACCTCCCTGCCACCGATCGATCTTGGGGAGATGTGTTTTTCAGAGTGGTTGTGTTCCTCTAAAAGTTGGATCATCTCATTTTGAGATTCTTCCATTCGATGCATCTTCTAAAGAGATTGTCGCCACACCTTCACCAAGGGTCACGCTATCGGGGAAATGAGGCGTATTACGCCCTTGGTTCAAGGATTGGTTTCGAGAGTGACGGAGTCGAGCGAGGCTCCATGTTATTAGAGTCTTATTGGCCATAACGAGGGTGTTAAAAGGAACTATGATTGAAGGGTTTCACTCCCACAGACCAAACCTGCGTGCTAGAAAACCATAGAGTAAAAGTTTACGCCTTTAGCTTCTTTGGGAGTCCAAAGACACACACGTATTTAAAGAGTGAATAATAAAACCGAGAATTTTACGAAAACCTCAAAAGAGGGAAAACCACCTGGCCCAATAAAAAGCTTCCACTATGTATCCGCTTTGAGTACAAGATCTTCCCGATAACGGGATTAAGAATGGTATGAGAAGGGACAACAAATAGTAATGCGTTGACAATAGTTGATGAGATGGACGACGTGATGATTCCGAATGGAAGTTGACGATAATGTTGATGAAGTTGACGACGATGTTATGACCGACAACAATGGTCGACGACGGCGAGGATCAGCGGTGGCGGCTGATGGCGGCGGCCTCTGTGGCGGTGGTTGACGACCGTCGAGTGGCGGCACAATTGTGCTTGGAGGATCTTTAGAGCTCTCTCCTCTCTCTTGCTTGCCCCTCATTCTTTACCCTCTCATAGAGAAATGAGGACTTTTTATATGGAGGTGGCGCCTCTATAAATACATGCAAAACCCCCACTCCACTTCATCTGACTTCAAAATGATCCCTTGATCATATATGATGTATTGCATATGAATGCTCAAATGAAGTCAATTGTAAGATCTTTGGCTTGGAACCGCTTGTCGAGACGCCGATTTGACTATAAACACTTCATATTTGAGAGCTATTTAGAGATTTAACTGATATCCCAAAGTTTCGGATATTTTGAGAGCTTGATCTCACCGGCCAACTTCGACGCTTTTTAACATCAAGATTCGTGCTTCAACTACTAATATTTTAAGTGTCATATCAAGTATATAATATTATATATTTATATTTAATATCTAAATTTTATATTTATATAAATATTATTTGAATTTTTAATATTATATAAAAATAAAATATTTTTTAAAATATTTTGAGCCATTTGAGTAGCACACAATGCGCTTCAAATATAGAATATAGATGTGAAAAAACTTTTAATCATTAATTTTTAAAATAAAATATATTTATATGTATAAAAATATGGCAAAATTTTTAAACTAAGCATGATTAAAATCTTAATTAGAATATTAATATTTTAAAAATTTAGAAATCACACTAAGCTAAAAATCAATTTTTTTTAAAAAATAACAAGATCGGATAGACTTTGTTTTAGGGCATAAGACAACTATCGTATTCAATAAATATAGATAATATTGATTATATGATAATTGAATTTTGACCTAAAAGGTATTTTATTTTTTTTCAAAATAAACGAGGATATGCATTTGTGATATGTATTTTAGTATTTTTGGTATATATATTGTGGATCTAACTTATTTTGTGTATCTCGTAAATTCTATTTGCTTTCGTTTTAGTTATCACATTTTGATAGAGGATCTTTTCCTTGTCTCATAATAACGAATAGATTTTGGTTTTGTTATCTTGTATAGATTTTCATGAATATGTTGACATAATTATAAATGTTATTGAAAATTTATTAAGATTTTCAAAGATGATTGATTCAATTGAGTTCTGATTGCTTAAACATGAAATTTTTTTGAATTTGACTCAACAATTTTGAATTTGTTAATAGACATAATATATATCATATAATTCAAGTTCAATTAAATGTATGTAGCCAACAGAGTCAATACATCAATTTTAATTTTAATTGGCTAACATTCTAATAATGCAAAAAATAAAGTAAACTTAATCTTTCTTATTGCTTAGAAATAATTTCTTTGAGTTAAATGTACGACATGATCACTTGTGAATTGGTAATTCGAATAAAGTAAATAGTTATATATTTTATCTCAATTAGTTGGTTGAGATTTAACTTCGCTTTCGAGAATTTGGGTTTAAATCTAGAATGTATGATATGTGAGTTTGATATTAAAATAACTCAATAATAAAAATAATAATAATAATAATAAAATGAATAGCGTGAATTTTGAGTTGCAAAATGAACAAGAAGAAGATGCTATCATAAAATGTATAATACCTTTTTGAATGTCATCCATGATTCAATCGACGTAAGCTATTTGCATAGACATGTAGCATACAATATCGTGATATTCCATGTCCTCATGTTATTATTTGATGATAGCCTCATGAATCAATAATTCAAAGTTACTAAAGATGATAAACATAAAGCTCAATTTCTATCATCATGATAATTGATGTACTTAGCGTCACACACAAGATCTTATACCACCAAATGTTAGAATATGAGGGATGGGACTATATACAAATACAATGATAACATACAAATTAGCAAAATGATTATATAAAATCTGGCATAAAGGGCTACTTGTCCAAAGATACATTAGTTTGTTTGTGAAGTATGTGTTTTACTTGTACTCAAGACTCTTCATAGAACTTGCATTGTAAATTTTTTAGAAATATCTATTGTATTAATATGTGGAATTTTTTCTTAATTTGATGTATTTAGAATGTTTCTTTAAATGAGTGTTCATCAAACATTTTCTAGTTTTAGTATATCTATATAAAATTATGTTTTGTTTTGCTTCAGATTATCTTCCTTTTGGCTAGCTTATTAAGATTTTGAAATAATTGTACATGTAAAACAAAAGCCTATTTTCTCTTACGTGATTGTTTTTTTTACTGATTTCATTTTGTGTATAATCTGAAACTCATTTCTAATATTCCTTCATCTTCTAACATTTATATATATATATATATATATATATATATATATATATATAATAAAAAAATATATATATATATATATATATATATATATAAGATATATATATATATATATATATATATATATATATATATATATATATATATATATATATATATATATATATATATATATATATATATATATATATATATATATATATATATATATATATACACATATATGTGTGTGTGTGTGTGTGTGTTTCTTCATTTGACATGTAAAGAAAATCATCATTGAATCCAAAATTTTTTACTTTATAAATTTTTTTTATATGATAGCGAATTTCTTTTACTCTCTATTCGTGGTTTTTCTTGTTTAGGAATTTTCTACATAAATCTATATTTTATTCTTTTTGTTGATAGTAATCTCAATTACTACAAATATAATGTAGTACTCAAATTTTGGTCCCCATTATTAGTTCTGTTTCAGCTCCACTATGATTATCCAAAGATTCTTAGAAAGCTAATGAAAAAGAATTTATTTAGAAGTACTAAACATATCGAATTAATAATGAAGATGGAATGAGACTACCAGAAATCATTAAAATGTATGAGCTTGATGGTTTCGTGAGCGGTATGACCATTTGCACTTTTGGTTATTATTTTTTTTTTTAATTTCATACATGACATAAAATTTATTATATGACTAAGATATGAACCTTATGGCTGAGATCACTAGAAATGTTATTATGGTCGTGAGATATTCCGGTTCCATTGATCTCATTATCATATCTGATAATTCTCTGACAGTTGCTATCACAGAGTTGATGCCGATCTTATGATCCTTCATTTCAAAATAGATGGTGAAAATGTTGATGGTTTATTTTACCATTTATTACAAAAGATAAGATGCCATTGTTGTTGTGGGTGCGCTCAATTGTAATTGACCGACAAAGATCTAGATATGATGGTATCGATTTATACATGCTAGGGCTCTACCATACCACACCTATCCTCGAAGAGAGAGACATGGTGGTGTTAAAAAAATTTATAATTATTCATAAATTTATATGCTTAATATACAACATAATTTTTTTTTCCACGAGGGAACATATCTTAATAGTGATATATTCTCACTTATTTAGAGATATGGACACCGATTTCAGATTATCAATACTACGAAATTATGAAACATAAGGACATGCACATATCGATAAGAGAATGAGACAAAGCTAGTAGTTTATGCGATCAGCCTTCTAGATAATGATCTCTGTCCATCGATGCCGAGATACACTTACCCATATAGACACCAATCACCTGAAGGTATGTTCAAATCATTTCAAGAATCGTAGGCTCTTCCATGTATTCTCACCCATCCTATACATGTACGATGCATGAAGTTTATAGTATTTTTCAGAGACCATCAGATATGAGATTACATCTATTTTATAATTAATCGAGTGAAGATGATTGATAAGATCCACTTGCGATCACCTACATATAATTAAGTGACGCACTTCCACCACGATTACCGCCATTAGATACTCAGATACTGAATAGATATATGTACCTTGATGTACATTGTTCTAATCGCTTTTTTATATTTTTTTAAGTACTCAGCCACATTTCTTATTTAATAAATTTATGATCAATAGATCTTAAAGGATCATAACCAACATATTATTTTAAAAATATTTGTAATTTTTTTATTTTATATTTTAAAAAATAGTCTAAATATTTAAATATTACTAAGATAACGAAAGACATCAAAATTCTCCAATATTAAACTACTAAGCATTCAAAATTCAATAATTCACTCTATATTTTGCAGTTTATCTATATATTTATAAAAATGCCAAAAAAAAACAAAAAATGCAACTAAACTCGATAGATCAAAATTTCTTATGTAAGACAATAATTTAAGTCAATGATCTAATTTTTTCCAAACGATACCGTATAATTCGATAATAAACGACAAGGATATATCAAAATAATACTTGTCAAAATATTTTTTTATTTAATAATTACATGCTTAGCAGCCATAGATTTGTAATTTGGATTAATTTATTTATAAAGATTTTTTGATCGTCAGTGTTAAATTAAAATCGTATATTTCTAAATTTTTTTAAAATATTTATTGAATTAAGATTTTAATCTTACGTATTGCTTTTTTGCCTAAAATATTATATTTATAAATATTAAAATTTCAATTTAAAATTATATATATATATATATATATATATATATATATATATATATATATATATATATATATTGTGGTGTCTGAAAACCGTCATGAGTGAAAGTTTCTTAGCCTTGTTGTTGTGAAGTCAACACAGGTAATTAAAGAACAAGATACACTCAGAATTTTAACGTGGAAAATCTTGAAAGAGGGGAAAATCAGGGGCTTTGTGATAAAAGCTTCCTTATGTATCTGTTTTGAGTACAAAGTCTTCACGATAGCGGGATTCTGAGTGCATATGAGAGGAATAACAACTGTAACAATGATCGGGTTGTAATTATTCTTGATGGTGGAGATCTGGGTAACTCGGTGGGAATCGGTACAATTAGTGATGGCGGTGGGTGGCGGTGGTTGATGGGGCGAGTCTCGATCTTGCCTGGGGTGCGATCTTGCTTGGAGGATCTTCAAGCTTCAGAACTCTCTCTTCCTCCTCACTTGGGCTTTTCCTCTTCTTCCTTGCTTGGACCCTTTCTTCCTTGCTTGGACTCTTTCCTTCTTGCTTGGGCTCTTCCTCTTCTTCCTTGGACTCTTCCTCTTCTTCCTTGCTCGAACTCTTCCTCTTCTTCCTTGCTCGGGCTCTTCCTCTTCTTCCTTGCTTGGACTCTTCCTCTTCTTCCTTGCTCGGACTCTTCCTCTTCTTCCTTGCGCACCTCTTCTTCTTTACTTATTTCAGCTCCTCTTCTTCTTCCCTTGCTTCAGCTCCCCTTTGGTGTGAGGAATGAAGGCCTATTTATAGATGGGAGGAGGGGTATTCTTGTGAATTCATGTAAGGCCCGTACCACTCTCCTTGATCGGACGGCTCAGGATGATTCTTTTGATCATTTGATGTATTTTGAGAATTTGGATGCCCAAATGAATTAATTATGAGATCTTAGGCTCATTAGATCCACGTCGAGGCTTCGATTTATTATAAACATTCCATATTTGAGAGGCTTTTGGGATTTAATTGATGTCCCAAAGATTCAATGATATTTTAAGTCTTGATCTCGATGATTTTGACTCAAAATCAAACTTTCGACATCAAGATTTGTGCTTTATAGTCATATTTTGAGAGCCATATCGGTTACTTTTTTTTGGATGACATTAGCTTAATCATCAAAAATATGTCAATCGAAAATAACGAATTGAAGTTTTCAGTTAGGAAGAGCCGATCTTCAGCGCATGTATATGGCTGTATATTATAGCGTTACGGCGATGGGCGGATCTCAGGGCGGGCATGATTCTGGCGGGGCGGGGGAGGCGCCGTCTACGCGGGCTGTAGCGGCCTTGGCGCTGAGCAGCCCGGTGATTGGGTTCTGGCTACAGCGGGCCATCGTGCATCCGGGTCCACAATCGGCCGTTCCGTATGATTCAGTCATGAGCGTCCGTTATGTGATTCAGGCGACCAGTTTGGGTAGCCGGCGATCGTGCGAGAGCCAGCGGTGTCTGTGCAGCGTCTCGTGATCTGCGCCGCTTGCGTTGCCCCATCTTGAGTGCCACCCATGAGCGCCAAGAATTTGAAGGGTTTTGAGCCATTTTTGAGGGGTTTTACCCTTTTGCTGAGCTATCCCAGGATGAGGGGAGAGCACACCTTTCCCCTCCCTTTCTTCTTGAGTGGAAGGTCCTTTGGAGGCAATCAAGAAGCGTCGAAGGCGTTGGGGAGGCGATCTGGGGCGATCAAGGAGGCGTCAAGGCCGTACCTCGTCATGGTTTGGTTTCGGCCGGTGAGTCCGGGTTAGGAGGCGATCAAGGCCGCATACGTCGTGGTTCAGGTTCTGACCTCGTCGACCGTCGGGTTAGAGGCGTCAAGGCCCACATCTGGTTCCATTTGGCCTCGTCGGGTCCGTTGGGAAGCGATCAGGTTCGTCTGACGTCCATCTCGTACGTCACATCTCCGGTTCACCACCGTGACCGTCCGGTTAGGAAGCGTCAAGGCCCACGGTACATACGTCGTGGGGTTTCGGTCATTGGGTTAGGAGGATCAAGGCCGGTACGCCGTGGTTCGGTTTTCCGGCCGTCACGTCAGGTTAGGCGATCAAGGCCCGATGCAGGTTCGGTTTTGCTCGTCGGGGTCCGGGTTAGGAAGGCGATCAAGGCCCGCGGTACATACGTGATTGGTTCGTTTACCTGTCGACCGTCCGGGAGGAAGCCATCAGGCGGTACGTCACGTAGTGGTTTAGTTTACCGTCGGACCGTCCGGTTAGGCGATCAAATAAGCAGTGATTCCGGTTTATCGGCCTCGAGTTAGGTTAAGGCGATCAAGGCCGGTATCGTCGTTCCGGTTTATCCCTTCGGGCCGTCCGGTTGATCAAGGCCGATACATACGTCATGGTTCCGGGTTCACGACCTCGTCGTCGGGTTGAGGCGATCAAGGCCACGGATATCGTGGTTCGGTTTCCGAAAGCCGTCGGGTTAGGGCGATCAAGGCACGGTACATACGTTTGGTTCGGCCTCGTGCCGTCCGGTTGAGATAGCCGCATCGTCGAGAAGATGTCTTCTCCGGGTTAGGAGATCAGGCCCACGGCATCGTCATTAGTTCGGTTCTGGACCTCGTCCGGTGTCCGGTTAGGGCGATCGAGGCCAGCGGTACATACGTCGTGGTTCGGTTCACCGATCGTCGGGCCGTCTGGGTTGATCAAGGCCCGCGAGTTGTCGTGTTCCGTACCATATGACCGTCCGGGGTGAGGCGATCAAACTGTAGAAGTGAGTTCCAGCGATGCAGCGAAATGCGGCAACGGAGAAGACCCGGCGATAGTTGGCCAGTGTTGGCGGCCGATGGTGGTAATAGCGAAGATGCCGGTGCGATAGTGGTAGCCGGAAGATTGCCGGATGATAATCCCGATAGGTAGCGAGCATTGATAGTGGCGTGACGATTATAGTTGCGCCGGCAAGTGGTATGGCAACAGCGGCAAGTTACGGGCAATCAGTTCTGAGTAATCTATAGTGGTGGCCGTAAGATTGTCGGTGATGGTTCAGATTGATAGTGATATTTAACTTACGTTATGGATATAATTATCCGGCGAGATTTTTGACCTATCGAGTTGTTTGTCGGTGTTACGCGATGCGTGGAAATGGTATAAAGTTTTGACCTTTCTGGTTCTTTGTCGAATATTATTCGTCAGTTCTGTATGGAAGAAGTGAAATCCAGGACCTTTTGACCTTCGAGGTTGTTTGTCGAGTTTTGCTCGATGACATTAACGTATGGAAAGTGGGAGTCCACCAAGGATGTTTTGACCTATCGGGTTGTTTGTCGAGTTTTGCTCGATGACATTAACGTATGGAAGGTCGATCAAGTCCCCTTGGGATTGATCATGTCCCAGTGAGATGTAACATGAGTTGTATATTTCTCAAGTGGGAGGAAAAGTAAAAAAAGCAAATCTTGTTAGAACAAAGCGTGAATTCACTAGTTCAATGATATAATCATAAGACAGGTATGAGCTTCAAGAAAATGACAACAACAAACAAGGCGACAACAACAATAACAACAACAAGCTTTAATCCCACTGGGTCGTTATCTGAGGATGAAATGACAGGCGAGATAAAAGTCATAATAATTATGCGGTAAGAGTTCGATAATATTTTTTGAAGATTCTTAGTATTCCAAGTTCGAGGTAGAGTTTTTCCTTACGGGTCCTTGAGCTTGAACGTTCACAGCTTGACCATAGCTATACCACATACGGACCATCCCGGAGGTGAGAGTTTATTGTGAGGGCCTTTACTGCGGCCGAGACCGAGACCAAGTCAAACGGATATGGGACGAGGTTTCACTCTTACATTGAAGTGGCGAGCTACGTTGGTGATAGAAGCGGTCAGTAGGGCCATATCCGAGTTTTGGGAGTAGATCTAGGTCTTCGAGAGTTTTCTTCTTCATTCCATGATCAAAAGCTGGACTCTTGGACTTGGAACCCGATATCCACTTGGTATGATAGCTTACGAAAACACAAGTTATCTGGTGTCTCAGGTTGGGGGCGTGATGTAGTGCGGTAGGCCCAAAGAACATTGGGAAGCTCATCGACCCATTGCCCCACTTCTCAGGCATGTTTTAGTCCTTTGAGTATGGTCTAGGTAACCGGTTTGCCCATTGGTTTGAGGATGTGCTACTGGTATCATATGGGCGGTGAATGTGAAGATCTTTGCAAAAGGATGTAAAGACTTTTCCAGTAAATTGAGTTCCGTTGTCAGTGATGATCTTTGCAGGAAAATCGAATCAACATATTATATTTTTCCAGACAAATTGTTTAGCATTTGCCTCTGTGATTTTAGCGAGTGGTTTGGCCTCTACCCATTTGGTGAAGTAGTCGACGGCTAGAATGATGAACTTTTCGTTGCCCCGATCTTATTGGAAAAGGTCCCATGATATCAATCCCCCGAGCAAAGGGCCATGGGCTTTGAATGGATGAGAGTTACGCATGCGGCATGTGAGGGAGGTTAGAATGCAATTGACAACTTGCATTTTTTTGTGAACTCAAGGCGTCTTGTTTCATTGTAGGCCAATAAAACCCTTGCCTCATGATTTTAAGGGCCAATGCTCTTCCTCCAAGGTGTTCTCCACATATTCAGTGAACCTCTCTTAGCAGCGTGTCGGCTTACGAAGGTGGAAGGCATTTGAGATATGGACCGAGAAAGCTTCGCTTGTATAGTTCACCTCCAATAATAGCAAAGTTTGAAGCTTGTCTTGAGGAGGCGAGTTCTTGAAGTTGGATCTTGAGGAAGGGTTCCTTCTTGTAGAAAAGATAGGATGGTTATCCACGAGCGTTCCTTTTCCTCATCAATAGTTTGAATTACCCATGACCCTTGGATACTAGGAAAATGTATTTCTTCAACATGCTTTCTCTTAAATAGATCTCCGGTGGTAGAGGTAGCAAGCTTAGCAAGAGCGTCAGCCCGGGTATTCTTCTCTCGTAGTATGTGGATGATTTGATGTGTCTTGAAATGAGTAAGAAGGATTTTACCAAGTGGAGATATTGCACCGGTTGAGGATTATGAGTATTAAAATCTCCTCCAACTTGGGAGGCAACAAGGGAGTCGATTGTGAATTACTAAGTTTTGGGCTTAGCGGTCGATGGAGTCTCAACCATGATGAGCCTCATATTGACCATGTTATTAGTTGCGGAATTTTAAGCGAAGTCCATACTCTGGGTATTTTCTTTGGGGAAACAAGTAGGATTCCGCACCGAGTACTTCTGAAGCTCCATCAATAGAGTCCATTGAGGAGATGAAAGACACGTGCGGATAGCTCTTCTAGAGTTGGGTTGGTGCATTCCACTATAAAGTCAGTATTTGAGACTTTATGGTAGCGAGGTAGAAAATTTATATCAAATTCTCCAGTTCTAGACCATTTGATTAATCTTCCCGGATGCTTACGGTTTTACGTAAGATGGCCCTTAATGGTAAATTAGTGTAACGTCGATGGTGTGAGCTTGAAAGTATGGGCCAATTTTTTTGAAAACTAACGCTAGCCACTTTATCGCAAATGGATAACAACTTTCTATATCAGAGAGAATTTTGCTGACGTAATAAATTGGTTGTTGTGCCCCATCTTCTTCTCGCACTAAAACTGAGCTTATTACGTGGGAAGAAACTGCAAGATATAAGTATAACGTTTCTCCTTGAATAGGTTTGGATAGCAAGGGTGGAGATGCTAGATATTCTTTTAGTTGCTCAAAAGCATACTGACATTCATCGGTCCATTGAAAATTATTATTTTTAGCTCCCTTCAATATTTTAAGAAGGCAAGTATTTGTCCCGAGCGGGCTAGGAAGCGGGATAATGCAATTCGACCATTCAATGTTGAGCGTCTTTGATATTCTTGGAGGAATCATATCTTGGAGAGCTTTGATTTTTTGGGGTTAGCCTCTATCCGGTGAGTTACCATAAATCAAGAAATTTTCCGGGCGTAACCCCAAAAGCACACTTTGGGTTAAGTCATTATGTTATAGCGTCGAAGAAGGTCAAAACATGTTTCTAAGTCTAAAATATGTTGTGACTTTTCTAAGCTTTTCACTAACATATCATCCACATACACCTCCATTGTGTGGCCTAGTAGGTCTTTAAAAACCTTATTCATAAGGTGTTGATAGGTAGCACCAGCGTTTTTTAATCCAAATGGCATGACTTGGTAACAATATAAACTTTTATATATTTGAAACGCTATAGCCTCTTCATCCATTGGGTTCATCTTTATTTGATTGTAACCAGAATAAGCATCCAAAAAACTGAGCATTTGATGTCCGGACGTAGCGTCCACCAATTGATCGATTCGAGGAAGAGGAAAACTATCCTTTGGGCAGGCCTTATTAAGGTCAGTGTAATCAACACACATCCTCCATGTTCCATTTATTTTTTTAACCATGACAACATTTGCTAGCCATGTTGGGTAATGCACTTCTCATTATGAATCCGCCATGAGCTTGTTAACTTCTTGTTCAATAGCGAAGGCGATCGAGCAAAACTCGCTTCTTTTGGATGATTGGTTTGAGCGTTGGATTAATTTTGAGAGTGTGATTATATTGGGGTCGACCGGCATATCTGGACTCCAAATATGTCTTGATTTCTGCGAAATTTATACTTTTCCCTTTGTTCGAGTAAAGATCCACTTGCTGTAATAATTGGTCATCGATAATGCTATTGAGTAAATCTTCTGGGAGAAGCTTTTGAGGTACTCTTTCATCTCGAAAGTTAAAATCTTCGATCTTGAAGGTGATGGAAGGCGGTTGAGCTTGTCCGAGATAACATGATTGAGGCACTGTTGATTTCCACAAACCACCCCAACTCCCAGGGGTAGGAAATTTTATCTTGAGATGAGGCAGAAGTGATAGCAGAAAATTGATTGGAGGGGCCTCGAAGATTGCATTATATGAGTCGACTTGACCACCATGAATTGTATTAAATGAGTCACTTGTGAGGAATTCTCAGGTAACAGGAAGAGTGATTATCCCTTGCGTCTTGGGTGATTATCAAACCCATATAGTGGTCCGGGTGGTTGGAGCTTTTACTAGTCGGGCCATGTTAAGAAAAGTTGAGTAAAATAAGACATCGAGAACTCCCATTGTCGATCAAAATTCTTTTAATGTTATAACAAGGATCACCGATCCCTGGCGATGAGTGGATCTTGATGAGGGATATGGACTCCTTCTAAGTCGAGTCATTGAAAGTGATGGAATGATCAATGAGACTTCTTCAACTGGTTCTTTGGAGCGATGCGAGAACTTGATTAGGTAGTATCGGTCCTCCCGCGATTGTTTCAATTTCTCCAATTATTTGATGATTATTTGGTTGTTCCTGTGATGATTGTCACGGTTGCCCCAAAGCGGATGTGTGTTTGTTTGAGGTGGTTGATTCTTCACAAAGCGTATCCTTGTTGAATGAGTCTCGATTTCTTCCTTGAGTTGTATGCATGATGGTATGTCCCACGGCGATGAAAGTGACAATATTTCTCCGATTTCAATTGGTTTCAATGGATGCGGCCACGATATTTTCTTCATTGTGAATAGCCATCGGAGGTTAACGAGATGTGTTGGTGTGTATGTCTTTTTTCGAGGTTCACGTTGTTGATATGGGGGAGGGAGATCACTATCTTGTCGCTTCTTTTGATGGGCTGTCGATTAGCATTTCTGGTGCTTTTGCATTTCCGCATATTATTCAAATTATTTGCGATGGGCATTAATAGCTTCATCGGGAGATTTGTGCTTCTTATCGATGAACTAAGTCGGCATATGGCGGACCGTGTCCATTAATGTGGCGAATAGAAAGGACCGGAGTCCTCAAGAAAAACTCCCTCTTAATAGTTGAGTGCCCGGGTATTTGGCGAGCTTAAGGAGAACCTTTGGAAGTATTCTTTGAGTGATTCACCCTCGTTACGAATATCGAAAGATGGGAGGAATCTTTAATGATTCTCCGGTTGCAATGAATTCCACAAAGAACGGCGAGTTCGTTAAAGGTATGGATGGATCCCCTGGAAGAGAGTAGAACCAAGTGCGAGCTTGCCCTTTGAGTACGGAAAGACGACAAAGCGGTGTGTCGAGGAGCTTGATATATGATGATGCGTAATTCGATGTGTTCGTGTGTCGGTTGCCCATCATAAGAATCAATGCTGAAGCTTGAAACTTACGGATTGGATGTGAAGAATGGCTTTAAAGGTGAGACTCCTCATGCAGCGGTGTGGGTGAAGATGATTTCTCTTGAAGGTGAAATTCATCTTGTATTAAGCGTCGTACTTGAATGTCATGGCGGGATTAACAGATGAGCATGTGTGAAGCTATCAACAATCGGTGGATTAAGTAGGTTGGCGCGATGGATGAGTGGAACTAGCAGTGTCAAGGAGATCAGCGTTATGGTCTCCATGCAAAGGAACTCCAGTGTCGGGAGGATTAGCATTTTGACCTCTTAGACACGGCCGATCTTGGGGAATATGTTTTGTAGTAGCTGTTGTAATCTTGCAAAATGGATCATCTTATTTTGAGACTCTTCCATTCAACCACGATCTTCCAAAGAGATTCTCGTTGCCTCAAGTCATGCTATCGTGAGGCAAAAACTTGGCGTCCTTGGTTCAGGAATGGGTTTTGAGAATGACGGGAGTTGGAGCAGGAGGCTCCGTTGTGACGAGTGTTGTGCCTATTGGCCATAACGTGGATATTCACGGAAATTGTTGTTGAAGGGTTTTTCTTCCCACAGACGGCTCCAAATTGTGATGTGCTAGAAAACCAGTCGCGGTAGAGTGAAAGTTTACGCCTTAGCCTTGTTGTGAAGTCCAGCACACACACAGGTAATTAAATAGCGAACAAGAGACACTCCAGAATTTTTAACATGGAAAACCTCGAAAAGAGGGGAAAAATCACGGGGCTGCAGTAAAAGCTTCCTATGTATCGTTTGAGTACAAAGTCTTCGATGGATTACGAATTACATGAGAGAGGAATATGTGTAACAACGATGATCAGTTGTAATTATTCTTGATGGTGGAGATCTTTAACTACGGTGAATCGATATAATTAGTGATGATGGCCGGTGGCGGTGGTTGATCGGTGAGTGCGATCTTGCTTGATCTTGAGAGATCTTCACTTGCTTTTTCTCTTTCTTTTTCTCTTTCTTTCCTTTCTTCCGACTCTTCCTCTTCTTCCTTGTTTCTTCTTCTTCTCTGACTCTTCCTCTTCTTCTTCTCTTTCTTCTTCTTCTTCTTCTCTTTCCTTGCTTCTTTCTTCCTTCTTCTTGTTCTTCTCTTTTTTCACTTTGACTCTTCCTCTTGTTCTGCTCCTTTCTTGTTTATTTCCTCTTCCCAGCTCATGTTGTGAGGAATGAAGCTGATTTATAGATGGAAGGAGGATTCTTGTAATTCATGTGAGGCTCACTCTCCTTGATCGATGACCAGGATGATTCCTTGATCATTTGATGTATTTTGAGAATTTGGATTTAATGAAGTCGAATTATGAGATCTTAGGCTCATTAGATCCGGCTCGTCGAGCTTCGATTTATTATAAACTTATTTGAGAATTTTGGGATTTAATTGATGTTAATATTAATAATATTTTAAGTGTTTGATCGATGTTTTGGCTTCATGTATTTCGACATCAAGATTTGTCTTTGTAGTGGTATTTTGAAAGTCATTATATATATATATATATATATATATATATATATATATATATGCTGCTATGTATTTAAAATTTTTGGAAAGAAAAAAAACAATTTAGCATCTCGAAAATCTCACCTCTTTCTTTCTTGGGAAAATTGAGGATCTCACCTTTGTTCTCTGCTCTTTCAAACCCTAATTTCTTATCCGATTTCAATACTGGATAACTGGAAAATCACTTATTATTGCTAACCTAAATCGATCTTACCGTGACCTCGGCAGAGATCGAACGACCGATCAATCTTTAGAATCGATGGAGCTGTTCCAGCGTGCAAAGTCTGTCCGGCTGCGAAGCCACCACGACAAGTACCTCCTTGCAGATGAGGACGAGGAGCACGTGTGCCAGGAACGTAATGGATCGACGCGGCGAGCGCGGTGGACGGTGGAGTTCGTGGAGGGCCACCCCGTGATCCGGCTCAACAGCTGCTTTGGCAAATACCTCACCGCCTCTAATGAGCCCTTCCTCCTCGGCATGACCGGAAGCAAGGTCCTGCAGACCGTTCCACGTCGCCTCGATTCGTCCGTGGAATGGGAGCCCATCCGAGATGGAATGCAGGTTAAACTCAAGACACGATACGGGAATTTCCTCCGCGCTAATGGAGGTCTGCCGCCGTGGCGAAACTCCGTCACCCACGACATCCCGCACCGCCACCACGATTGGGTGCTCTGGGACGTGGACGTCGTCGAGATCCGCCGGCACGAGCCGTCATCGGCAGAACCAGAGAACTTCTCCATTGCTTCCTCGCCGGAATCATTCCCGAGGTTGTCCAAGCAAGAGGTTGGTTTTGTTTGCCTTCTGTTTTCTAATCTAAAATCCATGGCTGGTCCAGCTTCTTCTGCCACGGCACTCGTGATTTTTTCCTGTTTTCGCAGCAGGCTAATTTTACATAATAAGGCTTAATTTTGTGTTAATTGTTTGGATCAAACCTTCTCGCCTTATCTAATTTTCTTGCTTTTTTTGCCTTAGCATTTTTTTCCTTTTTTTTTTCTTTGAACTATCATGGTTATTGCTATTTGCATGACTATTGCAGTGATTAAAAATTAATAAGTTTCCAGGAATTGGATTTTTTTTTTATCTTGTTTATTGATTTATCACGTGTTCCGAAATATATATATATATATATATATATATATATATATATATATATATATATATATATATATATATATATATATATATATATATATATATATATATATATATATATATATATTGTCTTGTTTATTGATGTATCCTTCATATATAACCAGTTATTGTAGCGTTTTTGTGCAGAGGGGCAAATAGGTTCTTGTGTGCATTGCTTTAAATATGTCCTTATTTTCTTTGACAACAACAACAAATCCTTAGGTAGTCAATTTACATGAATCATTCGCTCCATTGTGTCATTATGTCAAATTCTCATTTAATTGAGTATCTTAAGATCATTTTTTATACATCTTAACCAAGTCTTTTAGGTCTATCATTTCTTAACATAAATATCTAATCGTCTCTCTCTGTCCTTCTGAACGTTTTATGGCCAAACCATCTGCGACTCTCCTGTCTTATCTACCATTTCTACTCCAATTTTTTCCGACATACTCGCATTCATCTCTAAGGGTAAAGCCATCCATCTATAAATCTCGTAACACTTAACTTAGTCTTATGTTTCTCTTTTATTGGCCAACATTCTGCACCATAAGTCATTGCATGTCTTACCACTCATCCACCTTATTTTCTTTGACATTGATTTAAAACCATTGACATGTTTAAAATTCAAGTGTTTGTCCATCTGCGTAAAATGAACCTTCATTTAATGGCAGAATTTAGATATGTTCTTGATGCTATAAGTTGTCCTGTTAATAGCATTGCGGAAGATGTATTCGATTCTCTTTTTTATATCACGTTTATGGATTTAATTTTATTAGTCTTTTTCGTCCAAAACAGTTGGCCGTGATAACTTCTAATGTTGTATGCATAACTTACTATTCTGCCCTCTCTACTGAGATCTAAAATATAACTTTGTGCTTGCAGTCATCATCTTCTTACGGCGGTTCACCTCCCAAGTCTGAAGGTCGGATTATTCAATATTTAATTGCAGATGACAGTGGCGAAGACAAAAATGGTGATGAGTTCACCTTCAGATTCAAGGGGACTAGCGTGGAGGAACTTACCCAAAAGCTGTCGGAAGAAACAGAGCTGCCTGATATTATTGTTTGCTCCCGAAATCCTCTCCATGGGAAGCTCTATCCTCTGCATCTGCAACTTCCTCCGAACAACACAGCCATGAATGTTGTGGTTGTCCCCTCCAATTCAAAATGTTAGTCTTTTATTGTGATTTTTAAATCTTTTTCATCATTATTTTTTCGCTGGAGGTTTTTACTGCTATTTTTTTGAATAATGCGATGAACATAATAGAATTATTTGCCACCTTTGTGTTTTTTTATGTCTATATCTTGTTCGTACTTTATTATATGGAAATTTGCTTCATAGATGAACAATCGGTTGCCCCTTTTTTTATATTAATTTGGTGACCTTTTATTCTTGCTTGTATTTAAAGAACTTTCATAATAGTTTCTTTCTCCACCCAAAAGTTAGCAAGATGATAGTTTATTATTGTATATGCAAGGATTTAACCAGAGGCTTTGGTAATAACTTTCAAAGCCCTTACCAAGTAAATTTGTTGGTACTCACTTTTTTCCAGGGTCCAAACTTTTGTAATAGTTTTGTGTTTGAATATACCATTCTTTTTCATTTTGCTTGATGTGTACTTCAGCATTGTCTCTATCATTGTTCTTATTTGGAAGCACAATTTATGGTCATCAACATGGTAACTTTACCTTTTTTAGCTATTTAAATTGTTCATGTTTGCATTGAAAACTTGTATGGTTTACATGTAGCTCTTGCTTTCAAATGTCGATTCTATCGGTGAACAGACAAGTTGATTTTGATTATATAAAATCAGCCAATTAAAATTTATCTTAAGGCCAAATCATAGTAGTCGAGCTTTCAGATTCCTTCTTTTGAATCTATTGTGAATGAGCTCCAATTTGTTAAGATGGCCGGTTATCAGTAGGCTCAATTTAAGAGAGAAAAAGAATAATTAATTTTCGAGACTTACATTCTAATTAGGCAACAAAAGGTAATATGTTTCCGCAAAAGAGAATCCTAATGGAATATTAAGGATATTGTAACTTTGCGATAAGCCAGAATATCTCCTAAATGTTCTTGTTTAAATTATTGAAACTAATGTGTGAGCTTCTTGAACATGCCTCGTACTTAAAGCCCTCCTAATTTGACATTAATAAGACACCTTATAGGGCTTTAATGTAAATCTGGTTTGATGTTAGGATGATTCTATGATAAAAATGTTAGCATTGAAATTATAAGTTGGATGCAATCCGGCAATTATTACTAATGACTCCTTATGGAGAAGGATGTAACTTAGCTCCAATAATAAGATTATGGACTTTTATAATAAAAAAAAATATTAAGTATTAGAAATTAAAGGTGCATTTGAAGTAGCTGCAGCAGTTTGAAAAAATAATAGTGACGGTGCTTCAGTAGAAACTATTATCTAAAAAGTTATGGTGGGCATTATATTTTTTTTTTTTTAAAAAAAACTCATACCAGTTTTTTGGTCACGATTTCAGTCAAATTAGAAAGCTTTTTTTTATAAATTCTCCAAAATTCAATTTTTGAACGGCATTATAGTGCATTTTCGCATTGCACCACTCCATCACTGTTCCAAATGCACCCTAAGAAAGGCATGCAACCAATAAAAATTTTGAACATAGAAAACCAACCAGATTATTTTGTAAAAGCAAACATGAACTTTTTCTATAACAAATGTAAATTTTGATACTTCAAAGCTTGGAAAAATTCAGCTAAATGATTAGGTGATACTCCTCCAACATAGATGCCTTAAAAATTATGCTGCTACCATAATTTCTTTTTTTTGGAAATATAATTTGTATGTAGTTTTCCCAAAAAGCAATATAGTACCATATATTGTAGACTTCTAGTTGGATTACCATAAACTTTTATGAAGCATGGCTATTTTTGTTCTTTTAGATAACTTTTTTACTAATAACTCGTTATATTTCATGTTATAAAATTGTTGATGTCTCACATAGTTGATAAAGTGGTTATATTAAATTTCATGTTTTAACTAAACAATTTATCTCATAGAGATGTGAAATCAATGCGTTATTTAAGAAAGAAAGCTCTAAAAAAAGATTGGAAAACTCAAATGAAACTTTCTTGCTGCTTGTCATCCCCAAATATATGGATAAATTGAAGGTAATTAATAAGAGTTTGAGTAATTTGTTATGATATCTGATTAGAGTATGCATCTAGTTGGGATTAATAATTTTGGTCGAGTTTGAATACATTTCATCTGCTAACAAGTCTATACATATGATATCGCTTAGAATAGTCAACCTTGAAAAGCTATGGATGTTGTTGAACTTCATATTGAGTTTGGACCTATTAAATTTATGTAATCATTTGTACAAGATATGTATGATTTGCATAATGATATTTATAAAAAAAACTAATTGTCAATTGTAATAACTATAAATCTAACATTAAAATGAACTGGAAATGTGTGAAACTATGCCAAGTTATAAGAGAATGGTCTGTCTAAATTCCTAAAAGATTTTACATTGAGCATTTTATAAATTAATTATAAAAAATGTGGGGCTTTATAAAATCATTCAATTCATTGAAATGCTTATCAATTAAAAATTCTGAAAATTTCTAATATTGATTTTTCCTTTAATATATTTGATTTAACTTCATTTCATGAACTAGTTATCAGTGTCTCAAATTCTCCTTTGTCCCTGTGCTTCCTATGAATTAACATCTAACATTTTACAGGCAACTTGACTGATCTTATTCTTGATGCGATATTAAGGAGTTATTTAGTTGACTGAAAAAAGATCACAATGTAAAATAAAAGTAATATATTTGGAATACTTTTTGGTTATTTTGTTGAAAATATTATAGAAGTAGGAATTTAATTTTATTTATTTGGTAAATTGAAGTAATGTAAAATAAAATTTTTGCGGCTGCGATGATGGTCGAAGTTGGGTGACGATCGGTGATGGTGGACGACCTGTGCTGGTGAGGGTGGGTAGTTGTGGGTGCAGGAGGGAGGCCTGCAGCTGGTGGCAGCCTCAACAAAAAATTTGCAATGTATTTGAAAATCACCATATTTGAATTAATTCTAAATACATCAAAAATGACTTAAATGCTGAATTTTTAACTCCTTGATGAAATACATGCATTTGAAATGCAGTCAATCAAACACTTGAATTTCCAAAATGCATGACTTTATTTTATTTTACACCACAAATGTAGCCGGTCAAAAAAGCCTTAAATGAGATTGTCTTCACTAGTAATGATGGATATATGCACTTTACTTTAGACCTCAAATATGATAGATATGGGAATCTTAATGTCATGTGTGATTTCATGCATCACATTGTATTTTTGTTTCAAAGTGCTCTAAATTCTAAAATGCCCTGCATCAATAAGCACGGAAGATCGCTCTAACATGAATAAGGTTTGTCTGATTTCATTTAACTGAAATTACTCTTCTTATAAAGCTCAAAAAATTGGTTTAAAAAAGGGGATTCTCCTGTTATCTCAAGAGGAGGATATTAGCATTTATTGTTGTTTTCTGAGACTTTCTTCTGCCTATATATATATACCAACTTCCTGCAGCTTATCTTGTGACTGAAATTTTATATGCCGAAACTTGATCAGGCAACCACAACTATTTTTCTTCTTCTTGCTTGCTTCTTATTTATTCTTATTTTTCCACATGATATGTTTTAGCTCACACCACGGTTTGCTGTTGACATAAGCATTTTTGCTGTTCATTCTTGCCATCCTCCGTATACTGATTTTCTTTCACTTGTAGATTATTTTTGTATCCATATCTGACAATATTCATGTTCTCTCTCTGCAGTGGCCCAGAGTTTCAGGAAACCGCAAAATCCTCTGTAGTTGTTCCATTCCTTTATTATTATTATCATATTCGATTCATTTGTACATTATTCTGTTTTCATCGATCCACCAATTGAGAGGATGTTTCGCCAGTCGTCAAACTTTTCGGTATGAACTGAAAGATGCAGGTGAATCTGAAATGATATTTTTATGGAAGGGTACTATTTCAAGAACAAATGTAAATTTTGATTCTCCAAGGCTTGGAAAAATTCAGCTAAATGATATATGAGCCAAAAATAAAAGACGAGGAAAACTTGAAATGATGTGCATAATATTCCACAAAGATTTCCTGTGATAGTTGAAAAACCATACATAACATTTTGAGTCCAATAAAACATGTATATCATATGACCAAATAATCTCTTAAAGAAAACTAATCTAAATGTTGTAAGAATAAATTAGTATTAGTTATGTTTAGAATTCAATTACATAGATAGAAGTTTAAATTTCATATAATCTAAAAGGAATTTGTCATATATAAATCCATCAATAATCATCATCATTGTCTTATCCTAGCTATTTAAATTTGGATTTATGAATTCTTTTTTTTTTCATTCTTTTTTTATGAGTATTATGAAAGTGTTAAACATATCATTGAATATTATTTTGAAAAAAAATTTATTCATATCACTAATTTTTATCAATAAGACTAATAAATGCAATTTTTAAACCTTGATTGGGGATGTCAAAACCACTTCAATATATTTTTAATTATATTATCCTCAATAAATATCATTTCTATGATAAAATTATTTCTTAATTTCTTCTTTTTAATCATCACACCCATTATAGATATCGTTATTTTTTATTGTTTAACACTTGAATCAATACAACTTAGTTGGCCTAATTATAATTTTTAAAAGTATATAAAATTTATTTTAGCTTTCAAATATTCACTTGAGATTTTTTATTCATGTTACTGTAATATCTCCTACAACTCTTTAAGGATCCATTTGGTACAATTACAGTTGTTTGAAAAGTTATTGTAGAAGAAGCTAGTGACAAGAAGTTGTTATTATTGAAGTTATGATTCTGTTTGAAAATTTTAATTTAGAATCTATTATGCTGCAATTATTTGTACAAAAAAAGATTAAAATATCTCTATAAGTATATGAGCTGAATAATATGAAACAGAATGAAATAAAATAAAATAATTGCTAGTCAAGTGAAAGACAAAATCATAGTGAACTAATATTACTTACACTATAAGCTGTAATTAACATTCTATCTCAAATGATTTTTTTTTTCTTTTTTTTTTGGTTAGCCCAATCAAATGCATTCAACAACAAAAAAATCACCCATCTATTAAACTATGATAGCATATAGCAGAGCAATATTAGCAACGAGTTACATAAATACCCCAGTTCAAAGTTTCATGCGATAATACCATTTGTTAGGATGTATGAACTAAATAAACATGATACTTAATCCCAAAACTTAGGACTATAGATATAAACTATATGTTTATTTAAATTATTGCATCGTCCAACTAACTCAATAGTCTTTTGTCGAAGGAAGGAACGAGTCACAACTTCGCGGCAGCTCTAACTCAAAATCTCGAATTTCAGCTGCGGAAGAGAAACAAAATGGTCCAAGCGGCGCAGCGTAAATTGCACCGCGGGCAGACAACGGTCCCAAACGGACCCTAAATCTCAATGATATCTCATCAATAATCAAATACTTATACTACATGTTCTTTAAAATAATATTTTTATCTCTTTTATCTATTTTCAATCTAAATTCAAAACACTTGATAAAGTACTTAATGAATTTATAATATCAAAAAAGGGATATTGACACACATAGTTCCAAAATCATCCTCATTTATAAAACTAATACCCAAATTTTTAAAATGAACAATTGAACCAATCTATTTGTGTACACTACGATTCGAGTACTAAAAAATTAAAGAAAATGCAAAACATTGTTAGAGGTTCTGTTGCACTTTTCCAGATTTAGGTTGTATTATTGTAAATAAAGGAAGTTAGTGCTACTCTTGTAAATAGACAAGATTTAAATGTTATGTAAGAAATTATCCTTCAAAAAATAAAAACTAACAAACAAAATCAATATTGATCAACATAAGAATAGTATCACAGAAGAATTCCTCTAGAACTATATTGGTTCTATTGCATTAAGAATACTGACTCTATTACATTAAAAGCTAGATGGTTAATTTCAGAAGGGTGGGTTTCCAATGTACTGCATGATAGGAGAAAATGTTGGAGAAACTTTAGAAGTTTAAAATGATATTGGCTATATTCTACAGACCAAGTGTTTGGAAATTAAAAAGAAAATACTAATAAAAGGCTTCTTTTGGTGCAACTGTGATTGAAAATTATTATAAAAAATAAAAAATACTACAACAACAACAAGAAGCTTTTATCTCACGATGGGATCTGCTACATGAATCATTCTTCTCCATTATGTCATGTTTAGTGTCAAATTCTTATTTAATTCTAATAAAATTAGATCGTTTTTTATACTACTTAAAATTCTTCTTAGATCTGCCTCTACTTTTCTTGATAGAGGTTAAATTTAATACATCTACTCTTCTAAATGGATCATCAGATAGCTTACGTTTTATGCGACCAAACCATCTAAGATAACTCTCTCAAATCTTATATGCCATTGAAACTACTCCAACCTTTTCTTGTATATATTCGTTCTGCATTTTGCCTCTAAGTGCATAAATAAAAAAAATAAGACCTGTATAAATCTAACAATATGCCCATGAAGTCATAGAGAAAGTGGATATGCAAAACGGTAATTTTCTAAGCATATTTTTGATACAAAGAAAAGCTTCTTTGGAAAGGATAACAACTGAAATGATTATACCAGAAAGAGTGAGAGTAACACCTTTTATTAATAACAATTTAGAATATAGGTGATGTAGGCATATACAATGAAGTACAGAACAGGCATCTTTTAAGCTAGAGTGATTGATTGAATATAATAGGAATGAAATGATACAAGGGGCAAATAGACAATATTATTAAAACAAAAACATTCAAAAAAATACAGATTATAAGAACCATAAACCACTAAAATTAACTTGTGCAACAGATTTCCCTTGACCTTTACCACCACATCCATAAAGATGTTCAAGAGAATCTACTCGTATTTAGGGAAATAGTATGCGCACATCCCCTTTTTCCTCTACACAGATATCTCTGGTGCAATAATACAGGACAAATTACAATGCATCATTTTATGTGGCATTAAAAACCAATACTATGATGGAATATGTTAAAATACCTCAGTTTATAATGGAACAAAGCTCTACTACCAATGAAAGCAGGGTTTTTATCCGAGCCACATGCATTTGTTTACACAATCTGACTATTTGGTAGCTCTTTGCTGTTGCTCAAACCCTCAATCAATGAGATGTAAGTACTGTCACTGGGCTTAATACCTCTGCTCACCATCTCTTTCAAGAGCTCCTCAGCCTGATCACCTTCTCCGTTTTTACAAAGTCCTTGAATAAGAGCATTGTATGTTAGAATTGTAGGATTGAACCCCTTGTCCAGCATCTCATTTCGAACAGAAAAGGCATCCTTCATCTCACCTTTCCTGCTATAACCACTAATTATGGTATTATAACTAACAAGGTCAGGCTTGATTCCTCGTCTACTCATTTCATCGAGGAGTTCACGAGCTTCATCGGCTTTACCCAACAAGCATAGGCCCCTCATCAGAGAATTGTATGTAACATCATCAGGATGGATTTTCCTTGTCTCCATTTCCTTCAAAAGCTCATAAGCCCTTTCAAAGTTCCCACCACTGGAGTGGCCATCAATCATGACATTGTACATCACAAGATCAGGAGGAAAATTCTT
Organism: Cymbidium sinense; assembly: GCA_021442155.1. Taxonomy (NCBI): domain Eukaryota; kingdom Viridiplantae; phylum Streptophyta; class Magnoliopsida; order Asparagales; family Orchidaceae; genus Cymbidium; species Cymbidium sinense. The sequence goes on from CM038216.1 coordinate 21,749,821, forward strand.
GTTATTCTCCATGTCCCTGAACATTCTGTCAGCCTCAGTTACTCTCTTCCTCTTGCAGAGGGCATAAATTAAAGAAGTGTAGGTGACCTTATTGGGTTTCACTCCCTTACTTGACATTTCATCGAACAATTCAAATGCCTTCTTTACGTTGCCGTCCTTTGAATATCCATTAATTAGAATGTTATAGGTGATTGCATCAGGTACCATCCCCTTCTCTTCCATATCCTTGATCAGGGTATTTGCTTCGACATCCCTCCCCTCCATAAACAATGCATGCACAAGTAAATTGTAAGTGGTTGTAGTAGGCTTGATTCCTTTCTTCACCATCTCATCCCTGTAATGAAAAGCAACATCCAACTCTCCTTTATTACAATAACCAGAAATCAAAGCATTGAAACTGACAGCAGTCACAGCCAACCCTTTATCTTCCATCTTTCCGAGCATCGCAGAAGCATCCTCAAGCCTCCCTTCTTTGCACAAACCAGAAACCAAAGTTCCGTAAGTGTAAGAATCAGGCTTAATTCTTTTTTCCATCATCTCATCCAAAATTTCTAAAGCAGTTTGGACCTTACCGCTTGAACAATGCCCCTGAATTATAGTATTATAAGTCACAACAGTAGGCTTGATCCCAGACTCTTCCATGAATGTCATAAAAGCTTCTGCCTTTTTTAATTTACCTTCTTTGCACAGCACATTAATCATTATATTGTACGTGACAATCGTTGACGAGATCCTCAACCGGAACATTTCTGCATACAGGACCCATGCCTTCTCTGTCTGCTTTTTCTTCAAAAAAGCATTTAATAGGGAGTTGCAAGATTCAATCTTTGGTGGCAGATGTTCATCTTTCATGAGACAGAAGAACTCCATAGCTGCGCCGGTATTAGCAGATTCGGCGTAGGCGCGAAGGAGGAGATCGAACACAATCGGAGGGTCGCAGGGGCGGCACTGCTTGTGTGCAGCGGCCAGAGCATCGAAGACCTTACGAGGAGAAGTTTCAAGGAGGCCTGAAGTGAGTGATTGCTTTAGGAGTAAGAGAGCAGGGTCGGCAGAGAGGAGAGTCGCTGCAGTGGAAAGGGATTGGAGGTCGAGGCGGCGGTGACCTAAGCGATGAACGAAAGAAAGGATGAGATGTGGAGAGCCTTGAAGATGCACAAGGATGGAGGAGATTAGTGGAGGGGAGAGAGAGGGGAGGAAGGAGTCGAGCTGAGACCATTCGGATTTCAGAATGGAGTCTGCGATGGAATCCACCGAGGGCTCGACGAAGGCTAAAGAGGACGGTTGGTGGAGTGAGGAGGCGGAGAGCTCGCTGGAGGCGGCGACGGCGTTACTAAGGCGCCACTGCTTGACTCGAGGAAGAGATCGGATGGTCCGCATTGCAGAAAGGGAAGAGATTTATGAGGAAGATTTGGGTTCGGACTTCGGAATTACATATTGGTATTGCGTGAAATTTAAAAAAAAAAAAACAGTGAAGATAACAATTAATAACGGATTTTTTTAATTTATTTTAAATTAATGAAATTTAATAAATTAATTATATATTTTATTTGAAAATAATTTTAAAATTTTAGGAGGATTTACATACCCATATTTATATATCTAACTCTTAAACTTTAATTTTTACATATATAGTACTCTAATCTTCAATATCATATCAAAAATATCACTTTATTCACTTTTTAAAAGTGAAATGTACTTTTTTAAGCATATAAAAGTGTTAGATAAGTAAATATAGTGTTAGTTATATAAATATGAAAGTTTGAGTGGTATGTATGTAAATCTCCTAAATTTTTATTATAAAATCAAAATTTTAAGAGAAAATTTCTGACATTTTTTTTCTTTTATTAGTTAAATATATAATATGTGGCCTTCATATGTATGCCGAAAGCAAATTTTATTTTCAACAGTGCTATTCAATTTAACTAATAAAATATTTAAAAATTATCCATAAAATTCTAAATTAAATTATATCTCTATTAAAATTATATTTCAAAACTAAACTTAAAAAAGTACAAAATAAAAAAAGAAGGCAAAACTAGTTGAAACGTCCATGGCCCATTGACTAAAATAAGAAATTTGGGTTTTAAGTTCTTAAATTCAAACCACAATTTATACTTTATTGCTTATTATCTAAATAATATAAAATTTGATTATTATTTTTCTTTCTTAAAAAGTTGCAATTGCTGAATGTTGGTAAAAAAAAATTATCAAATTTAATTCAGTTTTATAGTTTGGTTTGTTTCAAAATGTCCAAAAAAAAGAACAAAAAAACACGTATCATAACTATAATATTTATAAAAAAAATGTGATCGTAAGCCATATCATATTAGCTTACTCTGCTAATAAAATTATTTAATATTAACTACTCCAACATTCTATTATAAAATATTAGTTTACTAATAAAAAATATTAGTTTACTCTGATCGATCAGCTTGACACCTTTTTTATTAGTCTATCATTACTTTGAGCTACTTTAAGATCAGTTTTTTAATATTATTTTTAAAAAATATATTAATTAAATTTCTTTTATTAATTTTTATTTTTAAAAATACTCAAAATATTTTTAAAAATAATTATAATCATTAAATATATTTTATTTTAAATTAAATTATTGTTGCGTGCCAGAAAACTAATTGTGGTGGAATAAAACTTTACATTTTAGCTTATATGAAAATCCAACGCACACAGAGATAGTTGAAAAGAAAATAAGAAACTCTATAATTTTTAAGTGGAAAAACCCCAGGAATATGGGAAAAAATCACGATGTCTAGCCTAATAAAAATGCTTCATTATATATCTCCTTTAGAGTACAAAGTTTAAGTTTTTATAATCTTAATACAATATCATATATAAAATCGACAATAGAATAACATAATCTGTTAAACACACAACAATAATGGATCAGAATGGTTGTTGGGGGCACAATAATTGACGCGATGCATAATGATTGATAACTAACATTGAACTGTTTCTATCGCTTCTCCAAGTTCGCTCCTACCTCTTTCCCCCATGACAGAATGGGGTCCTATTTATAGTATTCGAGAGAGGTATTTTTTCATTATACCAAAAATCTCAAAACACTCTACGTTCAGACGCTTTATTTGATCATAGATAGTTTTTTGATGATTTGACTATTCAAATAACCTTTGATTTTAGTGATCTTAATCTCATTGGATTTGTCTCATCGAGTCGCTCGATTCGATTATAAGTACATCCAATTTAGAAGTCATTTGGTCATTCAATCAGCGTCTCGAAGTTTTTAGGTATAGCCTTTACGCTTAATTCGAGCTCATTTGGGCTTTACTTGACCCGATTTTAGTGACTTTAAACTTGTCTTATTAAGACATTTAATTTTATTATGTAAAATAATATATGTACATTATTTTAAAACTTTATACGTGATATATCATTCGTCCCCTATTTTTGGACCATAACTTTAATTTCATTCAAAAATAAATTTGAATATTATTAAAATTCTCAATAATGTTTACTTATTATTATTATTATTATTATTTTATTATAATATTATATATATTATAATAATTATTATTATACTATTTTATTTTATTTTCTTTCTCTTATTCGTGAGAAATTAGAGAGAGAGAGAGAGAGAGAGAGAGAGAGAGAGAGAGAGAGGGTGTGCGTTTGTTGATTTGGATGGATTGGATGATAAATTTTTAGAATCGATTGGTTTTAGATTCCTAAAAATATTGAATCAAATCTATCAAATAAAATGCAAAATCAAATAAACGGAATAATAATTTGGATCGATTATTTTGATTTGGTTTTGGATAAACTAAAATTGGCAACATTTAAAAATTATTTGCATAACTTTTTATTATATAATGAACAAGCTATAACCAAAATAATATAAATATAATCAAAATACAATTAACTACATCATGCGCTAAAAAAAAAATTAAAAACTAACTTTTGCTTACCTAAACGATGTTTTGAACTTAGATGTTGATAAAACTATATTACCATATTATGAGACCAAAATATTTTAGAAAATTGGATAATGGTCCTCCAAAAAAGCATCTACTAAGTATTCAAAAATAAATAAAAATAAGAATATAATAGATAAGACTATTATACATAAATTAATAATATCATATTATATATAATTACTTTGATTTATTTGATTCATCCAAAATTTTATTTAACAAACCGATCCAAAAACCAAAAATCAAAATTTTCATTAATTAAAACTAAAATCCAAATTACTAAGTTCAAAACCGAACGAAATTACTCAAAAACTTTGGTTCGATCTGATTGTTTTGGTTAAAATCAAATAATGCACAATCAGAGAGAGAGAGAGAGAGAGAGAGAGAGAGAGAGAGAGATGGAAAGACTTTTTTACTTTATTTTTAAGAAGATAAAGAGTTTTTTATTTAGAACATGAAGAATTTTTTTTAATGAGGAATGTGAAGAATTTTATTATTTAAAATATGAATAAATGAAAATTTTTTTTATATATAAATATTTTTTAGAATATGGAGTTTTCTTATTCTTCTTTTTTATTTTTTAAAAGAAGATAAAGAGTCAATTTTCAAATATAAATATCCCTAAGGGGATAGGGAAAAAATTACATCTCTTCCATTCTCCCCTGATGGCCTCCACTAACCCATATGAGGATGCATGACCCCCTTCGCACTCCAATTCTCCCCAGCCCCGGGGTTTAAAACTGACCTGGTTATGCGATATGTATCTGAAATTGGTTGTGCTTACGTTCTTCCAACTTTCTTTAAATTGAATTCTCCATCGACTAGATGACGGGGTGTGACCTTGTGCTCAGTTCTCCCCGGGTAAACGACCTAGGGCAACACGTATCCTAAATTCAAGCTTCAGTATGCTTTCAGATTCTTTCAACTTTCTTTAAATCCTAGAATCCATCCCCCACCTCCCGCGCAAGTTCCAGTTCTCTTCGGTCCTGGGGTTTGAAACTGAACTCGTTAGGCGACACGTATCTCAAATTCAGGCTCCAATGTACTTTCAGATTCTTCTAACTTTTTACAAAACCTCGATTTCTCCACTGACCTTTATGATGGTGCGCGACCCCCCTCATAGGCTCCAGTTCTCCCCAGTCTCGAGGTTTGAAATTGACCTGGTTAGGCAGTGAATATCCCAAATTCAGGCTCCGATGTGATTCTAGGATCCTTCATTTTTATTTTTATTTTTTTTTAATAAAAGTTAAAATTATCCTCGATATGCAGTGTATAAATCACTTTCACATGCTTTAATTTTATCTCTTATACTTGTTAAGGCCTTTGCCCCCAATTATAAAAGGTATATATTTTTCTATAAAAATTTTGCCTCGAAATGATGACAGTAATCATATATTCCTTTTTCATATTTTGACTTCAAATGAATTATGATTTATGTATATCTCCTGAGATTTTTGGTATACATGTATCTTTTGATGTTTTTGCTTTTTAAAGTTTTTAGTATATTTGTATCTTATAAGGTTTTTGTCTTCTGAGATTTTTAATATACATGTACTTTTTGAGGCTTTTGTCTTCTGAGATTTTTTTGAGTAGAGACCCTGTCAACCATTTGCACTTTTGGAGTCTTTCTAGTGATGACATTATCCACTACTAGCTTCACATTGAGGCTTCCTCAAGGGCGTGCCTTCTAGGGGAAAAATCCATGAAGGATTTTGACATATTTGAGGTTATTTGTCAGAGTGTTACTTAGTAACATTTAACCTATGTTTTTTGAGGTCAATAGTTTTAACCCTCATCTAAGATTATTTTGTCAAAATATTATTCGATGATGTTAACCTGTGTGGAAGAGGTTAAACATTTTGATTCTTTCAAGATTATATGTCTGAGTATTACTTGATAACTTTAACTAGTGTGGAAGATGTTAAATCAAAATATTCATTTAAGGTTGTAACCAAAGTTACTGCTTGATCTTTGCCTTTCTTTTTCATGAGTATGGTTGTAGAATCATAATTTGTAAAGCTATCTCTTTTTTTTTCAATGTTGAAATCACTCCACATCATCGACTTGCTTCTCAAACTGATAAATAATTAGATATCCAGAATATTGATCTGGGTGATCTTTTGAGATTAAGGATTGCCCAAGTTTCCAACTAGAGTTAAAAGATCAAAGTTTGATGAATCTTCATTCTTCTTATGTGTTCCTCTAAAGTAGGATTTCTTTCATCATATAGATGGTGATGCTCTTAACATGAAATCAGAATGTCAACTAGGGGTGTCAAATCGGTGTCGAGTCTAACCGAACCTTTCGACAAAATCTTCAACCCGACCAATTTCATTTCAAATTGAAGGAAATTTTCAACCCAACTCGACTCGACAACACGACCAATGTCATAAGCTTTCAGAGTCAACAAGAAGCGCCACCAAATGGAGAAGAGGTTGCAGACAAAGTCCTTTCAACGCCAAAGAAAAAAAGAAAAGCAATGTATATCCAAGAACAACCACAAAATGGAGATAAACACACATTAGAAATAATCACGTTTAATGCCATCCATATTCCATAGTCCATACAATAAAAAAAAAAACGATCACCGAACACGAATTGAGAGAAGGAATGAAGGATTGATGATTACCTCGACGCAAAAAATGACGAAAAGATTCGAAAGAAGATGATTGAGAGTCGAGAAAGAAGATGCCCGCCGAGATGGCAACGCCGGGATTGACTTTCGCCACAAAATCGAGAGAAGAGAGTCGAGAGCGAGCGTAGCCGCAAGCGCAGAGGAAAGGAAGTCCGACCGGTGAGAACCGAGAACTAAGAGAGTGGAGAGAGAGAGAATGGGCTGCCACCGCTGCCGCACCACCGCGCGCTTGATTTGCATTTCAGCTGCCTTCGACTACTTTAACAATCTGGCCGTCGAAAAATTCGGCCGACTTCAAGAAACGCGTCAGCCGACGCTGAACGGCGGAATCGAATAGGTCATTTCCCCGGTTTTGGTTCAACCCGACCTGACTCGAAAATACATTTCGGGTCATATATTACGACACTAACCCGACCCGAAAATCTATTTTATTGACCCAAACCCGGATTTTTCGAGTCGGGTTCGTGTCGAGTTGTCGAGTCGGGTCATTTTTTGACACCCCTAATGTCAACCATTATGAAAATGTAAAAGGAGTGTTTTCCACAGACAGAGTCAAACTGTTGAGTGCCAGAAAATTAATTGCGGTTGAATAAAACTTCACGTCTTAGCTTGTATGGATATCCAACACACACACAGATAGTTGAAAAAAGAATAAAAAATTCCATAATTTTTACGTGAAAAAACTTCAAGAAGAGAGGAAAAATTATGGGGTCTAGTCTAGTAAAAATGCTCCACTATATATCTGCTTTAGAGTATAAAGTTTAAGTTTTCTCGATAACGGGATTATAAAGTTGTATGTGAGAAATCCTAACAATAAGAATTCCATAATCAGGTTACAATGATGACCAGAATTGAATCAGAATTGGTTGGTGCTATCAACGACAACCGATGAATCAATGATAACAATGGTAATGGCGAACTTCGAACTTCTAACTCTCTCTTAGTTTTCTCCCAATTTCGCTTCTAGCTCCTCCCTCCCCTCATGACAAGAATGAGATCCTATTTATAGGATTCTAAGAAATGTATTTTAGTCATTATAGCCAAAATCTTAAAATACTTCATTGGACGATTCGTTTCGATTCATTTGATCATAGATAATTTTGTGGTGATTTAACTATTCAAATGACCTTTGATTTTAGTGATATTAAGCTCGTTGGATCTATCTCATCGAGCCGCTAGATTCGACTATAAGTATATCAAATTTGAAAGTCACTTGATCATTCAATTAGTATCTCGAAATTTTCAGATATAATCTTTTGGCTTAATTCAAGCTCATTTGAGCTCTACTTGATCCAATTTTAATGACATTAAATTTATCTTATTGAGATATTTAATTTTATTATATAAATAATATATATGCATTATTTTAAAACTTTATACGTGATATATTAATTATAAAAAATAAAATAAAGTAAAATAAAAAATCGAAAAACAAAAATGATCAACAACCACCGCTTCTTCTTTTTCTTCTTCTCCTTCTCCTTCTCCATCAGTCCAAAACTGAAAATCCTCTTCCAAATTTAGTTATTAATATGACAACTAATAATGATCTGTTCAGAATAGAAACAGTACCAAATATTTTCCCAAATGAGCGCTGCAACACAGATTACAATCTAAGGGCTGCAACTCAAGCTGTGCTTCTTGTCATTAAAAAGAAATTTTGAATTAAAGTATTCTGATCAAATTTTAATCTCAATAGTACCTAAATTATTAAATTTAATTAAAAATAATATATATAATTAAAATTTCTATTTTATTCATCTTAAAATAAACTGAATAATTTTAAATATATTCTTTCCAAAAACTTGTTCATCCTGACCCTTTTTTCCCCATTATTACATCCAAACAGTTCACATTATTACTGGAAAATAATTAAATAAAACAAATTATCTCCAATAATTTCAATAAGGGTCCAAATCTTCTTCACGTACATCAATTATTGTAATTTTTAAGTAATATTACTTCAATCCTGCAGTTCATTCTGAACGATTGTTATTGAATTCATAAATCTTTTTTTCAAATGATTTTACAACAACATCAAGCTTTTATCCCACTATGTGAGATCAACTACATAAACCATTTTTCTCAAATATTCAATTAAATATCATATTCTAATTTAATTCTAATAAAATAAGATCATTTTTTATACTTCCTAATCAAGTTCTTTTAGATAGGTTGAATTTAATACATCTATTCTCTTAATTGAATTATCAGATGACTGATATTTTATATGATAAAATCATCTAAAATGGCTCTCTCTAATCTTATCTGTCACAAGAGTTACTCCAACTTCTTCAAGTTTCTCTACGTATAAAGCTACTCATCCACCTGAGCATCCTCATCTCTATAACACTTATTTGTATATTTCTCTTTCACTAGCCAACATTATACGCCACAAAACATTACAAGTCTTACCACCATTTTATAATTTTTTTCCTCGAGTCTTAGTATTTTTCTATCACACAACACTTCGATACATTCTTCCACTTCAAGCATCCAACTTGAATTCTACTAATAACATCCCCATCTATTTCACCATCATTTGAACAATAAACTCGAAATATCTAAAATGTTTGCTCATTTTAATAACTTGATCTACTACTACTAAAATTATACTATAAATATTTACTTTTAGATCTACTCGAACAAAAGCATTTAAATTCTAAGATTAACATCCAAAATTCAATTTTTTTCTTAAACTCCCTCGATAGTCTTATCAACAAGAAGAATATCATCAACAAAAAGCAGATATCAAGGTGCATCCTCTTATAACTGTGGGATCCGAAAATTCGCCACCGACCTCTTTCGGAAAAAGGAAAGGAGTGAAAGAGTTGTTTAAGTGTCGGTGATAATTTCGTGAGAAATAGTAGATAAGACACTAGAGATTTCGCTTCTCATTTAATGAACTTTTATATCTGGGTTTCTATAGCAAGCCTCTATAAATTACCCTCCCAATACCGAGAGAGCACTTTCGATTAAGCGAATAGAATCGTTAAAGAACGGGTATATAATTGCGTGGAGAGCTTAGAACTTATGAAATTTATTATTTTAACTTAAAACTTTTGTGAACGATGACGCCCATCAAGATCCCATGGTTCGCTATCTCGCTATCGCGATCCCCTCCCGCTTAGTGGAGGAGGTAACTAACCGACCAAGGATCCTCACAAGAACACGGGTTACGTCCCAAGGTGTCCTCAGACTGAGGTGGAGTTTATCACAAATATAAGTCTACCTTTAACATAGTGCTTTTGCCCAACCAAATATATTCTACATTTCACCAAAGAGCAAAGCGGAACATACTGCCGACCATAATTGAATATATTTATGGTGAACCACCCGGCCGAGGCTCAGTCGTAACCGCCATTTATGTGATGTCATATCAAAAAACCACGCAGAGGACAGCCACGCCCTACTGACTTGGAATATTTGAGTGTGAAGGTATGATATTTAATTGTTCTTTTAAAAAAGTTTTCTTAATTTGCACCCAAGATAAACAATCATGGAGGGTGGATTGATTTTATTTTATTATTATTTTTTAATTTAAATAATTCATTTCATTTTATTTATATTTTTATATTTTCTTTGAATTTTGATCATTTTATGATTGATTTTAGATTTGAATATATGATCATTTATCATTGAAATTTTAATTATAATTACCTTCTCGATCTTGGGTTAATATCAATCGATTGATCACAACTCGCTCGATTTTCTATAGATCGGATCGAATTCATTATCTCAAGAAGTATAATCCTTCAAAACCTTGTCCACTCTAGTTTGAACATAGAGGATCGGGTTTGGGACTTTCTTCCTGAGAATTTGAATTTTAAAAGCTATGTGAGTTGATTCATATCTTGTATTATATGACATTAACTTCTCAGATATTATTAATTTTGAAATTCTTATAATATCACATTTTTAGATTTTGTTAACTGACCCCCCAAGACCAAACCGGAAGATGTAGAAGATTCTTTTGTATTGACTTAGTATTTACTCAACATGCATATGGATATCTATTTTTTTGGAATTATGGACATTAAGTGGGAGTTTCATGTCAAATTTTGATTTTGAGTTTTTTAACTTGACCAAAGACCAAACCGGAAGTATAAGATCTGTCATTTTGTATTGACTTGATCAGAATGCAGTATGAGTTTTGATACGGATTTTAGGTTTTGTTAACGGACGGTCAAGACAAACCGGATTAAAAGATTCTGTTTTATATATGACTTATATTATTTTGGCCAAAAGCTTTTATGTCACAAATCAACATGTAATAAATAAATTATTTTAAGCTATTTGATCAAATATATGGCGATGGGCCTAGAATGAGTTTAGCATTTAGTTTAAAACCCTTTCTTTATGTGGCAAATCAGAAACATAAAGGTGAAATAATCATTTTGGCTATTTGATCAAAATATATGGTGATGCCTAGAATGAGTTTAGATTTAGGCTAAAACCCTTTCTTTATTCAAAATCAGAATCATAAAGTGAAATAATCATTTTGGAAGCCCATATGATCAAATATACGATGATGCCTAGAATGAGGCATTTGATTTGCTAAAACTCTTTCTTTATGGCAAAATCAGAAACATAAAGGGCTTAAACAAATCATTTTGAAGGCCTATATGATCAAATATAAAGTGATGCCTAGAATGAGTTTAGGCATTTGATTTGCTAAAACCCTTTCTTTATGCAAGAATCAAACATAAAGTAAAACAAATCATTTTGAAGGTCCATATGATCAAATACCCATAGCCCATTTATTTCTCTTGATAAGGGAGAGGGGAATATAAAAATATGAGTAGATGTCATATTTCATTTAAAAGAGCAGTGGATTAATTAAAATCCACATCCCTCACATGCAAGCTCATGACAAGTGGGACAAATACTCATTAAATTTATTAAGAAGATATGGCAGACTTTATTTTCCTTTTCAAAGAAAGAGATAAGGATGCACAAGGCATGCCATGTCCACGTATGCATGCAATATGACAAATGACATTACAGATGATTTTGCATGCAATTTATGACCCACGGTCGATACCATAAGAATAGAAAAGGAAAGGGCTAAGAACTATAAATAAGAGGATTTCCTTTCACAAAGATACTTACATTTTCCACTCTCCTTTTCTCCCTTATACCACAAGTTTAAGTTCTTTCAATTTTGCAAAGGGGGTTAAGTTATGCCACATATACTTGTGAGTTTCTTTTCTAACCCAACCATTTTTTTTGATATCTTCTTGATATATGTCATGTCATATGGTAGATTTAACCTATTATATGTGTTTCAAGTCTTCACCATATCTCATGTATGCAAATCATGGAATGACAAGAAAAGTAGTGGGTATTTAGTTTATGTTTATATGTCTAATGTGTATTATGTCAATTAAATAAATTCTAAGGTGAATATTACACCATACATGTCATAATGATCAAACATGAAAAATAAATTTGCATGATATAGAAATTCAACACATAAGTATTTATATTTGAGATAAAGAAAATTTTAAACCAACATAACTTAAGCATTTCATCCTTTCTTTCTCTCTCCTTCCTTTTTTTTTTTTTTTTAAATAACCTCCTCGTCCATCCCCAAGAAAGCTACTTGAGACCAGCTTCCCACCACGCCAAGAAAGGCATGTAAGTGTTGTGAGACACCCTACAAAATTTATTTGCCACCGCGCCAAGAAAGGCGCATGGGTTAGCATAACATGTAATTTTTCCCGTATCCTTATCTCGTGCTTATCAAAGTTTATATAGCCTCCGCTCTCGCAGGATTGAGAGATCGAGTACCCACCACGCCAAGAAAGGCGTATGGTGGTGTCGTGAGACACCACTAAAACTTTGATAAAGCATTTCCGTTAATAAGATATCACACATGCAAGTTTCATTTCATGTTCTATTTGCCACACTTTGATCACATGTTAGATATATAAAAGGAGAATTTGCAAACATCAATCTTTCCAATCAACAAGAAATTAAAGCATAAGAAAGAAAGGATTTTTGAATATTGCATAATTAATTGCCACATACTAGAAAGATTCAAGATTCATTAAACTAAGCATGAATAATTACATATACCTTCCTTTTCAAACACTAAAATTTTTTACCATTTTTGGCAAATTTCTCGGCCATCCCCACATATGGTCGCCGGAGACTAGTCTTCCCACCATGCCAAGAAAGGCTGCATGGTGTGTCGAGACACCTAAAATTTATTTGCCCACCACGCTGCATGGGGTTACAAGATTTTTACACGCCGGAACAACGCGAGAAAGTCTTATAAGAACAGATTTCCGCCACGCGAACAACAACGATCAGTGTTTCCCGCGTTGGAACAACGTGAACAGACTTATCGCGTTCCGAGAACAATGTGAACGGCATTTATACAGCATATTTCGCATAATATTGCAGATAAAGATGAATTTTACGAATCCTTATCTCGCTTATCAAAGTTTACAACTCCGCTCCCCCGAGAGTTGCCATAAGAGATCGAGTCGCCACCACGCCAAGAGCATGTGAGACACCGCTAAACTTTGATAGCATAAGATTTCGTTAATTGCAAGAGTATAACGATGAATTTTACAATCTCTGCTTATCAAAGTTTACAATGACTCCTCCTCTCCATGAGATCGAGCCACCACCACACGAAAGAGGTGTGGTGTCGTGAGACACCGTAAAACTTTGATAGCATAACATTTCGTTAAAAGAGTATAAAATGAATTTTACCTAAATCCTTATCTGCTTATCAAAGTTTACAATGCTCCTCAGGTTCCATGAGAGATGAGGGCCCACGCCAAGAAAGGCGTGCAGTGGTGTCGAGACAATCACTAAACTTTGATAACAAGATTTCCTGTTAACAAGATATCACATATGCAAGTATGCAAGAATGAAACCCATAGATAATAGGGTATAACCAACCTTTCTATTTAATTTCATATTTTAGCATGAAATGAAAGATTTCAACTTGCATATGAAGGAGTAATATATGTATATAATTCACTTCATGGAAATCAATCAAGAAGAAGCATGAAATTCATAGGAGAACAGCATCATATCTCATCAAACAGCAAGCTAATTGATTTCTCCCTTAGATAAGAAAGTTTAGCAAGCCTCATACTCATGAAATAACAAAATAGCTGATTTCCCCTTAGATGAAAATATTTTCAGCAAGCATCTTATCCATTAAATAACAAAATGATTGATTCCCCCTTAGAGGAAAATATTTTCAGCAAGCATTCCCTTTGATAAAGATAATTTCCAGCAAGCACCACACTCACTTACTAGTAAAACAATGCGATTTCTTCTAGATAAAAGAAATTTCAGCAAGCTTTATGCCTTTAGGGATAAGAAATATTTGCATAAATTTCATTTCTACCATATCCAGAAATTTTTCAGCAAAGGAAACACATAGGGGTCAATGAAAACAGAAACAACACAATATTTGGGTCATACATCATCCCAAATCATTTTTAGTAAGCTAAGCATCACAAAATCAATAATGAAATAAGAAATGAGATTTGGGCCATACATCATCCCAAATCCCTAAAGGAAACTCTTAGCATAATCCCAAGCATAAGATATAGCAGATTTAGCAAAACCCTAACTTCCAAAGAAACTCAAATGCATAAGAACAAGCTTAGGGTGAGAGAAAGCGACACGGAGGTTTCAATGCTAAGAGGAAAGGAGAGGGGAAATTAGGGTTCTAACCCTCAAGTTTCGATTGAAGCTCGCACCGATCAAAGAAGAGAAAGAGGAAATCACAGGGGAAATGCAACTTCACCGAGAGTGAGGAGTCACTTGTGGGGGAGTTCGCCAGAGCAAGAAGAGGGAGAGTCAATCCACGAGCTAAAGTTCAAATGAGGCAGAAGCGAGAGGGGAGAGTCAATGGGAGAGGAGAACAGCAGTGAAGCGTGGGAGGAGAACGCGAGAGAGAACATGAGAGAGAATGTCGTGAGCTTCAGCCGAGAGCGGGAGACCGAGAGCAGGAAAAGTGAGAGGGAAATGTCGAGAATGAGAGTGAGGATCGTGAAAATGAGGTCAACGCCACTGGCCTTTAGGTCGACTCTTTTTCATTGGCGCAGCCAATAGAAATAAGTCAAGGTGCATGGGTGGTAGGATTAATAGGGATTAAGAGATTACATTTATTAATCCAATTGCAAATTAATATCATTTCACATTAAATTTTATGGATTTACTGCAATAAACCCTAACAATAGTGTCAATTTTAGTTGGATGCCAACGAATGGCGATCAATTTCGCGATCGTCGTCGACAACGCCGACGGCCGTAGAGAAATTAGGTTTAAATTATGCGACGTCGCGATGAATTGACGACGTCCGCACTTTCTTTCGGCGCCGTTTGATAGGTCTCGACGCTCGGCTGACGCGCGATCAATTTTGCAAACGGATCGTTTAGATCGCCGCGCTTCTCGACTTTGATACGACGTAATTTCATTAAAATTAATTTTAATTTTGGATCGATCATTAATTGATTCGATATTTTCTATTTAATTATTTTTGATGCTTTCGACGCATTATGGAGCCGTATTTTCAAATCAAATCGAATTTAATTAATTTCGACCGTGATTAATACATTTAACCTCTTTGTCGTTTACTTAATTTTAAATGACACAGTTTTAAGTCAACAATAACCAATTGAAAGTTCTAAGACATTCAATTTTACCTTAATCAAAATTATTTAACCAACTGTAAATGGCATACTTTAATACAAGTTAAAATTTTATGTGATGATGGCCAGTAGCAGACGGTTCATGAATCTTAGCCGTCTGACACACTTTGGGTTGATGGGATTCAATCCACTGAAAACCAAAATGATTTAAGAAAATCATATTAGATTAATTCCAACCTCCAAAAATAAATAAACTTCCAACAAAACATTTTTATGTACAGATCATTTCAACTTCAGAAGAAATTAGCACCAAAAGCAATTTTATTTTATATTGTCAACCGCTGTACATCAAGATCGAGGGTTTGTTTGAGGCAACTGTATCCGTATGAAAAGTCAACGGCGAAGTTGCTCCAGAAGAAAGAAACTGTTGTCCAAAAAATTGCGATAGGTATTACAATTTTTTTTATTTTAAAAAACTAAGACTTCAGCTTTCTGACGACCACCGCACTTTACCAAATGAGGTATGAAAACATAGCTTCCCACCACATATTTTTCAAAACCAATGAAAACTCAATTACCCAAACAGCAGCTACAGTATGTTATGGCACCGCACCGTACTACCGCCGCAAATAAAGCCTAATAAGTTTTTTTATACATAATCAGAAATGTATGATATCAGATATTCTAAAAAGTAACAGTAAATGCGTTCAATAATTACCTATTTTCCACAATTTAATTGAAATAAGATATTTCCAGAGTTTTAGCCTTTTCAGCCGCCATAGCAGCGTCTCCTTCACCTCCAATTTTATATGCCTTTTCCTAATATAGATCATGAAAGCACTGCTTAGTTCAGTTGGAAGGAAATTATATATGCAAGCTAACAGGTGCTCATCCAATATTCCTATGTAATAATAAGTCTAATAATATAAGGAATTGTGACCACATCACCATCATGTCAACTGCCATGTACATCATATTTTTTATCCCAGATCAACTCTCATGAATATATGAACGCAGGTTAAAGGAGAAAAGATTAGTTTAAAAATTTATGAAAGTGTTTTTTCCTTTTTTCAGTTTCTGTGGCCTACCACTTCTCCTTATTCCGCATAAAGTGACCCATGGGCAATGATAGTGGCAGAAACTTAAAACTATGTTTTTTCAAGGAGAAACGAATCATTGCAATAAGCTTTAACCAAAAAGAAAAGTCTTAGAAGAGGCAAGGAAAGGAATCCATACGCTACATACCAACAAGCGCCACAGGTAAGGGCACCCTACTCTTTTCTTAAGCTGTTTCTCAATCTCATCTATAGCTGTAGAAGCACAAACATTCATTATGAATACAGAATGGTAAATTAGAAGTATACAAATATGTAATACTACCTTTAGAGGCATGTCCTGTGTTTAGCAGAACATTGCACCACATTGCATTGAAGACATCAAGTTGTTCATCAGAAGCTCCAATCATCTAACATTGTGAAAAAGAATATATATATATATATATATGAAATAATTAAGCAATATGAAAATATTTATGAAGTACTAGGAAAGTAGCATACTTTAAAATCAATCGCATCAAAATCTGGGCCAAGTATATCAACTACTTTGTGATGATTCCCTCTGCCATACTCATAAGTGGCTTCTGCAAGCTGTGTTGAACATTCAAAGAGTAATCAATTACTTTATGCTGCTGAAACTGAAACTGAAACTGAAGAAGATTCAAAAGATAACAAGGCATTGAATTGACCCTCAATAAAATTGAGGGATATACATTAGTAATACAAACAAAAAAAATAAAAAAAATATTAATGAGTGTATTTTCGATTAAGAAAATATATTACCTGATAAGGGCATGATTAATTAAAAAATAGGGATTTTTACAAATCAACCACTCAATACATATGCATTTATAATTTAACCATCCTCTCCATTTTTTTAAACTATCTGACTCATGTATTTGGGTGTGTCATGATCAAATCATTGGAAATTTTACAAAAACGAAAAATATGAGTTGGCCTTTTGTTATGAATTTCAATACTTAAATGTCAATTTAAAATATTAAGATTGAAATGGTTGATTTGTAAATATAAAAGAATAGGTGACTGTATATGAAAACTCCTGTAGATTAACCTTGCTATCTATTTTTCAAATTCGTAAAATAACACTACAGAGAATTAGCAATAAAATAAATCAAACAAGCAACATTCACATGAACAAAAAATACAGTTGTCTGAGTGACTTCATGCATTTTTGCACTGCAAATCTAATTTTACCAGTTACCAATATATATTAGACTAAAATGCCCTAACGTCCCACAAATAAATATTAGAAAAATAATGGAATGTCTGTCTGATTTAAGACTTGGCTGCCATCACCACCCATCCCGTCGCTTGCTTACTTTGTCTAGGCTCCCTCCCGTTTCCACATCTTTGGAAACTGCACCTTCTCTTACTTGCCCTTCTCATTCCTATCCAAATAATGTTGGTGAGCTGAATGATTCAACAGTTCATTCCACTTCATCCAATAACCATTTCCCCTCATTTTTTTTTCGCCAAGATTTAATTTCACCTCATCATAAGCAACCATCAAAACATCCAAAAAAAAAAAAAACACTACTCTCATATTCACTAAATACATCTCTGAGTTTGTTGGGACTTTCTTTTTTTCTATTATTAGTAAATTCTAATTGGGACACCCCAACTAGAGGCTATCTGCAAATATAAGTTCATTTTCATTAACAAGATTTCCATTCAAAAGGGTCCCAAACCCTCACTTATATGTCAGCGATTAGGATAAAGATTTATATTTTCTCTAAGTATGGTTTTTGGAGTATGAAGCCTCTCTTAGAGCCTTTTTGGAGTGCGAGAGCTCCTATTGGAGAGAAGTTAAAACCCGATTTCACGTACATGCATGTAGATGATGATGATAGTTCTCTTCTTTGCATGAATAGATGGTTCATTTTGGCAATTAACAATCATTAAAAGCTCCTGAGAAAAAAAGCCCAAAATGGCAAATAATGCTTTCAAGGCATTGGGAAAAAAGTGGATGAAGATTATGAAAGAAGAGATAAAACTACACCTAGGAAATAATTGAGTTATCAAAAAAAAAAAGTAAATAGGATGGATGTAAAAAGGCTTTTACAATAAAATATAAAGTTTATGGAAGCCCGGAAAAGTATGAAGTTAGGTTAGTAATAAGAGGATGTACCTAATTCTATGAAATGGATTACAATGCAATATTTGCTTCAGTTGCAAAAAAATATACCATTTTAATCCCACTTTTTTTGGCCACCAACTTTGGATGGTTTAGGCAATAGTATATATAAAAATGTCTTTTTAAATGGTGATGTGGAGAAAGTTTATATTGATCCTCAATCCTCCTCCAAAGATTCAATGATTTAATTTCAAAAAATCAAGTATGCAACCTAAAGAAGGCATTATGTGGGATAAAACAATCACAAAGAACATGATTTGCCAAATTCACAAAAGCCGTGCTAAGATGGAATACCTAAAAAATCAGACACCACAAACCACATTCTCTTTATAGAACACCCGACTGAAATGAGTGATAATTCTTATTGTCTATGTTGATGATATAATTATGATAGGTGATGATAATGAAGAAAAGGAGTCCGTCAAATAGAAAATTCAAGAACAAAAGAACCTGATAAACTTAAATACATTCTTAGCATAAAAGTGACCCAATTAGAAAAAAAAAAGAGATTTTTCTCTCAAAAAAAAATATATCTTGGAACCAATTAATATGAAACTCTACTAAAACCGTGCCAAAGACTAAACATTGATGAAAAGGAAATCAAAGTCAACTAAAGATGATATCAAAGATTGTTGGGAAACTGATCTACCTGTCTCACTTGTCCAAATATAATATTTGTGGCAAACTTTATAAATTATAAATTAATTTAAGTATTAACGAAATAAATCTCACAAAGTTGCTTATATAATTCTCATGTATTTAAAGTCAAATCCTAAGAAAATAAATAATCACATAAGACATGAAACTGCAAAGTTAGAAAATCATATTAAGTTTATTATGTAGGATCAATTATTAACAGAAGTTTAAACACCGGTTATTGTATAGTACTAGGAGGAAATCTTATAACATAGGCAAGTAAAAAACAACTAATTGTCTGTGCAAAATTTGAGTTCAGAGTAATTGCTTAAGAGAAAAATGTTCTATGGTGAGGGACTATAAGAATGCATTGTGATAGCAAGTTCGCCATTAGCAGTATCCGCAAATTAGTGCAACACGTTCGAACCAACACGTGGAGGTTGACAAGCACTTCGCAAGAGAAAAAAATGAAAGTGATTGATTTGCAATCCTTATATTCCAACATGTAGTCAACTCATTGATATATTCACCAAGGGGATTTGCATTCTTGCATTCAAAAATATCTCAAATAAAGTGTGAATGGTAAATCTCCACTAATAAGTTTGAAGGGGACTGTTAAAGATTCAAATTCATGCAATAAAAGAAAACTACAAGTGGCAAAATATAAATGGGATTTGGGAGAATGAAAGCCAGCAGCAATACAAAAAAGAAGTTTTGGAGGACAAAAGTTGGCGAATAGCAGCAAGAAAAGAATGCTGGCTAGTGAAACCAGGTTAGCGGACAGCAACAACATAAGAGGGTTGGCAGGCAACAATAATACAAGGACGGATGGGAAGGCAGACAGCAAATTTAAAAGGAAATGACTAGCAGGTGTAGATAGTAGACTTCAATAAAATTGGGAATAAAGTCTGGTGGAAAACCTTATAAAATATTTTCAAATTACTGTGATTATTAGCAGTATACTCTCCCTAGAATTCTATAGATTTCTGAAGAGTCCAAGGCTATATTTATAGCCCCTTAAATCATAACAAGACAGGTTTTTTGTCATTATTTTTTACACTTAAATAATTTGGCATTTGCTTATATGTGGATATGCATAAAAAAATGGAACTTGGTTCACTTTTCATGAACCCATTCCAGCTCCAGCAGCATTTTTTTTTCTCCACCCAAGTGCGCCTTCCTGACATTGAGAGCAAACAAAACTTAACGCAAAGTTGGACCAACATGTAACCTATTTCTTTGATTTTTCTTTTATAAACTACTCCTAGATCCATACAATATGTTTAAATGAATAAATCAATTGGGCAGCTTGCCCTACTTTTGGCTTTAGTCAACTTGTTGGCACAAACAAGCAAAAGACTACATTTGATTTTCAAATCAAAACAAGACAATCAAATCACTTTTTTCTAGTTACTAAGTCTAATGAATATGAACCCATTTTTTCATTTAAGAAAAGAAGGGAAACCTTCAAAGAAATTCATTCATATTTTCCTTACACCAGAAATCTAGACCATGCCTAGTCCTTAAAAAGGTATGAAGTGTAGAAAACTATGTGAGAAGTGACAGAACCATGATGACATCTTGCAGGGTGAGAGCAAAATTATAACTAATCGAACAAGTAAAATGTGTTTAGACCTCGTCAGATGTGGATCTTCAAATCAAATCGCTTACAAACAATACCAACAGACTCTGTGCACTATTTCTGAACTAGGCTAGAATCCCTAAGAGACTATAAAGAGGGCACTAAATCTAAGAATGAGATCTAGAATCAAGTTCTTTATAAATAAGTTATATAGGCCTTTGATGATCTAGACTAGGAGCCCTAACAAACTAAATGGTGTAGAAGTTTTAAAATTTATTTAGGAGTGGATTTTCAGATTAGGTTATAAAAACATGGTTTGTGGACCTTATATAACCTTAGCATGGGAGTCTTGAGAGACTAGAACATAGATTGGGGTGTGAATTAATTTAAGGGGCAATTTATAGACTTATCACGAGCTATTCAAGAATTTTGTAAAATCCATTTGTGTTTATCCCAAAATCATGGTTGCATTCACACCCACTTCAACCTTTAGATCTTCTAAAAGGACATATACACATGAATTTGAATCAGTCAAAAGACTAATTTAGCTAACAATCTACGAGTGGGAGGCACACTCAGGAAGAGAAGGGGTACTCTAATGCATAGATAGTCCATAATCAAAAGAAGAACAAGCAAAATAATATCCATGCAGGGGGTGATGATGACGATGCAGATTTTTTTTTCTGCTAAGTAATGAAGATTTTGAAAAGTGTTCTTCCTAGATTAGATCCAACAATTATGAAGTACATTTCTTTTTAAGAAACAGGAGTATATATTATATGATACTTTCAGCTTTAAAATTCTTTGCAAGGAGCATAGCTTTTATAATAAATCAAGCGAGACAATGATCAGATAATTTCCCAGCCACCGGAAGCTTTGCAAGTGGCTATTAAGAATACAAGCAAGTGCACCTCCCTGTGTTGGTATATTAGCCCCGCACTAATGCTCATGTACACCCCCTTGTACCTCGAGAAAGAAGGCATGGCCTAAACTACCCAGGTCTACCAGTTAGTAGGCAATCATTAGCTCCTTATAATCCACACGAGCTTTCATGTGAATTCATGCAGGCTAAAGGATTAGAGCAAGCCTTCATAAAGGCTTTTCATGAAGCAAAGAGGAATCAATGTAGCAATTAAATTTCTCGTGCCCAACTTAGCTGGATGAAGCATTACTTTATTTGAAGAAACTTTTGCGATGCAGAAATTCTGAAAAAATTCGTTGCAGAACATCTCGCCACCTAATCTTGCGTTTCCTGTGTAGTAAAATGAAGTTTTCTTTTCCATCCGTAGTTTGATACTTTCACTTATTTATTCATGTAAACCATACACAACACCATAAACTATTCATCTGATGATATTACTCACATTATAGTGAAAATACCTCAAGGAATAAAATGATTTTAAAAGGCAAATAAAACGGTACTAAGGATTAATGAAATGTGTGCAAGTTAACCTTTGGTGATGATTCTACCAATGGCAGTTGCAAAAATACCTCAAGGCATCAATCGTTTAATGACCAACTGGGTTGCTTGTAACTAGAAAACATGTTTAAGTGATGATTTTTTAGCCCATTTTCTGTGTGAAAATGAAACATATTTGAGGGGAGTTTAAAGTCTTAAATAATGAATTTCTTATTACATCCAATCATATGATGAAATCAAGTAAATTTAAACATTTCTTAAAACGTGTTTTCTCTTTACAAACGACCAAACAGACCCTATAAATTGTTCTTTCCTGATAAAAAAAAAAATCAACTAGTGACAGCATCGAATGTCCAGCATAAGGTATATTGTATCTCCTTGGAAGATTCACCTAATAGCATGACATGCTTCGACAAGTGTAGTCTATACACTAGAAATTGTACTTACTCCTTAAACCTGGAAGAGTTAGAGCCGAACTTGATCTCCAGAAAAAACTCAATGAAAGCAAGATACTACTCGTGCTTACTGCTCCTTGAATCTCTTGACAGAATCAATCCTTCTCTTCCCAAATGAAACAATCATGTTTCAACCAACATTACCCACCTTTTCCTACATTTAATGGTGGATATTTTTTAGCTATTATGGTTGGTTAGGTAATGATCAAACACAACTTTTAATGACCCACACCTACCTATCCACATATACCGAGAAGTATATCATAATACTAAATCACCCAAACAAAAAGATTATCGTAAAGTAAGCATTTTAACGGGCTAATAATTACAGGCCAGACAGCACCATAACATAGCGCAGCTCTGCGGTCAAGAATGTTTAAATAAGGAAAAAAAGGTTCTCCATGTTCTGCATTGCTCTAAAATACTGCAAATTGCAATTAGTAGGTTAAATGTGCATTCAAACAGCATACAACATAGCTTCCTGTATAAGACAGGCGAATGGCTAACCAGTGTTGCCCTTAGCATTTCATGTTGCTTCTTCTTGTTCAAAAAGGAATTCCTGTAACAATCATGAATATTCAGCAGAATTTTATAAAACCCAGCCAATGTGTATTAACAGCATCCTCGATCACATTATCACCTTAACTTGATGGAGCTTAGTAGTTCCTCAGCTTTAAGTGATTCTTTTGCACGAGCTAAAGCCCACAGAACCAGTATGTCAAGCAACCATTCTACATGCCACATAGACTTCAAAAATAGCAAACATAAGAAGGAAATTTAACAAAACGAGCAACCAGTTTAAGATACCAGAAGTAAAAAAATAGCTCTATAATTACGAGAAAATTGTTTTAACTCTGATTCAAGTTGACCGTCAATTGCAAAACAATTATTAATAACAAGTCATTAATTCAGACATGCATGCACGTTGTACATGAAGAAAAACAAGAAACTTATTCAAGAAAAAAAAGTAGTTTCCAAAATAAAATCCCTTCAACAAAGGCAGGAATGCATGCTTTCTACTAAGGCTACACATCCAATACAAAGGACTATTACCATAGAAAACCAGCCCAAAAATAAAAAATACAAACACGTTTTCCAATACTCTCCCTCAAACTAGTAAAAAAGATTTATTCCATCCCCTGCTTGTAAACAAATTCTTCAAACCATGTATTGATGAGTTCCATTGTGAATGCATCAACTAATTTCTTGTGAACACATTCGGTGAACAAATTAGATCATTGTCCATTTTTCTTCTTTTATAAAATGTTTGGTTATCTCAATAAGCTGCACAAGATTAAGGGTAATATTTATTGCTTAATTATTGTCACAATAAAATCTCATAGATTCATCCCATTTAATTGTTAACCTTCACATATGCTATGCAAGCTGAATCGAGCTTATAAAGTGAATTCGATCGACTTGGATGCTACAGTCGATCGCCAAATCGGTCAAATGACCTCGATTATTGAGCGGACTTTGCATTCAGAACATCGAAATTGGTCAAAATATAAATATTGTATAATCCAAAGATCAAGCGATCGAGTTATCAATGTGCTAACGCAATATCGGAGTCGGGAAGCTGCAACGATGTCCAAACGACCTCCATTCGTGAAATTGATGGTGTCGTTAGCTTCGAAACGTCAAAATCTATCAAAAGCATTGCTCGCTCGGATAAGTCGAATGTCGAAGGATTGGAAATGGGCACATCGAAATCAACGTGCGTCGAATCAGCCAAATGAACTTCGATCTACGACTTTGTCATTGTTGAGCATTCGCGGTCATAATATAAATATTACCCGATGATCAACCGATCAGCGGTTGTCAGCCCTACGCATATGTCGTGGGAGGTCGAAACCAAAACCAAACGCTTCGTTCGAAATTGATTGCGTCGTTACGCGTCAAAATCTATCATTGAGGCTGACCGCTCAATTCGAGCGTGCGAAAATCGAGCGATCGGAAGTGATAACGCGCATTTTGAACTCAAATTGACCCAATTTAACACCGATTTGAACCAAACAACCTCCGATCGCGAAATGGACCGCGCCGTTGCGTTCGAAACATGAGAATAACCTTGAATCAATATATATATATTGACTATATAATGATGTCAGCATAAAGTTGATTAAAGTTAATTAAACAATAAAAATATTATTAAAATGGCTAATAACCCTAAATCCCTAATCGTTTAAAGCGGCGGACTCGTTGGTTCTCACACGCATACAACACTCGTCAGATCCGACCCTCATAAACCCCAAGCAAGAGTCGAATCCCCTCTTTGTCTCCTTTGATCGCCGCAGTTAGGAAGGAGCGAACTCCTCCCTCCTCTTAGTTCGAATGGCGATCTCCCCACGGTTCCCTCCCCCTTCTCCTTCTCATTTGTTCCTCCTTCCTCCTCCTTAAAGCAGACTCTCGGTTGAGGCCGGGTTCTCCTCCTTTCTCTTTTCATTCCCATTCTTCCCTAGCCGAAACAACTCTTTTCTTCCTATTCCCTCTCCTCCTCCATTTCCCTTATTCCTCCCAAACCGAAAATCACCTTTCAAGCCTTGCAGAGCCTCCTCCCTCTTCTTCCTCTCTTCCTTCGTCACCTCAACAAACACCAAACCGAAAATCCCTTCTGCTACTGGCAGAATTCTTCTTCTTTCCCATTTCCTTTCCCCATTTTCTCCAACCGAAATCATCTCCATAGCCGAAACAAACCTCCTTAGCCGATTCGGCAAAAGGTAATTTGCTTTTACTTTGCTGAAATTTGCAATCTCCCCTAATTGAATCTCTCTAGCCGAACTCTCATTGCCGATTATTGCAAGCACGCAGAAAAATGAGTCTTAATATGTGTGATATGAATGTGATAGTATATATATGTGCTTGTGTCTCTCTTTGCAAGTTCTAAGGCCCATTGCCCGATAGGTGATGGAGTCTGAAAGAGATGGTAGAACAAATTCTTCAATATGACGTCGCAAATTAAGCCAAAATTGTTAGATGTCACTCACTCTTAGAAATGCTTAGAAATTTCATCAAAATCTGGGACTTAGAAAAAAAAAAGGATGCTTAAATATGTGAAAATTATATATGATTGTTATATGCAGGTAATCGAAGATCTCACTAATGCTCAATAGGGCTTAGTGGGCATAAAGATATTTGTTGTCATGAGAACTTCATCTTCAATGAGGCGTCTTGAGTAAACAAAACAAGCTGTTGATGTGGTCCATTTGAAATCTTTGAAATTTATCTTTGAAAACAAAATAAAAAAATTTAAGAGCACTAAACAAAAAAATTTAAAGCTAAATTCAAATTAAAAGAATCAAATAAAAAAAGGGGAAAAGAAAAGAACATATAATGGATACAAAGGTAAAACATTAAATCAAAGAGGAAAGAGGTAAAAAAACACTTACAAGATTTATCTTAGTAAAGTTGAAAGCCCGCTAAAAAATTATCTCTTCTCTTTCAAGCGCTCCAACTCCTCAAACAAATGGAATGAAATAGAAGTCCCCCCTATTACCCTTATTTATAAGAATTGGAGGAAACAATATGGAACTCAACCTTATCTAAATTTAATAATTAGGTGAGATGATGGGATTTGATGGATGATATTAAACTCACAAACTTTAATTGTAATCCTCGATGGCTTAAATTGAAGCAATAAAATGGGTACTCTTTTCTTCAAACTTGACAAAGCTAAATAAGCTTTAGTTGAAACTTTAAGAGGCTGATATCAAACTTATAAAAGATTTATAATAAATTTGAAATCTAGTTATTCACTAAATATGAAGTATGATGTGGAGTAAAGGATATCAGAGTTGATGTCTGTTCATGTGAATAGAGCCTTTTATTGAATAATCGAAGTATTAAATTCACAAACAAGCGATCATAAAACTAATTGAACAATTGAAAATTAGATGATATCGAAAGCAGTAGGAATCTTGATTGAACATCAAATCAAAGCATAACAGAGCCTCTTGGAATTAAGATATACTCTTCAAATATACTCAAATAAATTAAAGAAAATTAAAGAATTCATTAGAGATTTTTCATGAGATCGAATGATTACTAATAAGCATAAGCGACAAATCCTTGAAAAATGTTTGAAGTATATTCATCGCCTTATTAAATACTCGGATTAGATCAAGGAGAAATTGAGTATAGTTGGTGATGAATTTGAGAATTGTCATAAGCGATATTTAAAGACTAATCAACTTGGGATAAAAGAAAATGATTTAATATTAATCCAAAAGATCTAATAAGATATTAGATCAATTTAAAACACCTTTTATGCCAGTTCACAAACATATCGCGACATAAATTAATTAAGGCATTCTTAAATACACCGCGTAGGCTCGACATAATCTTGAATGTCTAAATTCAAGTGCACGAGGATCTTTGTCGGGTTGCTTCCGGTTTGATCTTGGGGCAGGCGGATTACCTAAAAAATCTAATTATTATAAGAATTCTAGCTTATTGAATATATGAGAAACCAATTCTATCATATAACAGTAAATCTGATCCTCTATTATTAAACTAATAGAGTCGACAGGATCTGAAATAATAAATTAAATGATCAAGCAATCAATAAACCTTGATGATGGCTGTGTTGAATGATGATTTCAACCGGAGGGGATACTTCCATCAAAAATATAATTTTAATTTCAAATTAAACTAACTCAAATTAAGTGTCAAACAAAATGTGAAATCAAGTATGTCATTAAGCTATAAATATTTAAATGAAATTCAATCTCTAAAAACTTAAAGCAAACTCCACTCAATCCACCTTTCATAATTGTTTGTTGGAGGTGACAAATTAAAAAAATTTTAGCTCACAAAGAAGTCAAAGTCAAATCAGTGTTTTCTTATGTTCTCAATCTCACACCCCACAGGGCGTGACCCGTCCTCAGCTGCGTGGCTGATAACCGTAGATGATGCGATTCTGACGAATCCTCGATCGGAAGGTTTGGTCGATGGGCTCCATTACATTATGATCGTGGCTGATGCTCCCGATAAATTTCTGCTTTGAGTTGTGAATCATAGAGTATCTTAATAGGCAAAAGGTCCTCTGTCAAGGTAGACTTAACTTGTCTTCTTGACAAACACCCTGTCTGAGGATTTATTGGACGGCGTAACTGTGTTCTTGATAAGAATCATTCGATTCATTAGATTCACTCTCACTAAAGTAAACGGTAGGGATGTGACCATGGGATCTAAATCGGGTCATCATCATTCCCCATAAGTTAAATATAATGAATTTCATAAATCTAAACTAAATTTTAAACTCCACATCTATACGCTATCACATTCTGCGTTAAGCGATCAATAGTAGCCATCGAAAGTTCTCTCTCTATTGGGAATTAATAGAGGCTTGCTCCTATAGGAAACCTAGAACCAGATCTAAAGTCCTTACAAAATGAGAACGAAATCTCTGGGTAGTATCTTATCTACTATTTCATCTGCCTTCTGAAAATTACACTGACAATTACACTGACATTTTAAATCACACTCTTCATTTATTTGTCGAGAGGTCGGTGGCGAATTTTCGGAGCCCACAGATTTCTGGTGACTCCGCTGAGGATAGGATTCTCTTTCCATCTTTGGCTAGTCATATATGTGCTACAATAGCAACAAAATATTTAAAAATTCAAAACAAAAAATGGTGATTTAAATATATAATAAATTCAAATTACTAATGTATGAGACTCTATATCGAATGAATTATTCTATGAAGTATATATTTATTACACTATTATTTTGTTCTGTAATACCTCTGCATTTTGAAAGAATGAGGTGAAATAATAATTATTAATTACTAATCTTTATCTTTCACTTTTACAAAAATGGATCTACAGAGCACTCCTTTCACTATCCGCTAGGGCGTGGTGCAAACATCTGCTTAGCCAACACTGTCATCAACACAGGAGATGTTGGAGCTGCCATTCAATTTACTGCAACTCTTGAATTACATACCCATGGTACAATCGTCCAAGGTCATGCCAGGAGGCCTTAATTTACTGAAGCTCCTACTAGTCATGCTTGTCAACCAGTTTAGCAGCCAACCGTTGTTAAGGAGTTCTCCCGAGAATGAACTTCAGTTTTTAAAAGATTATGTCAATCTAAATCCCCTGTGATGAAAAGAATCGTTAGTGGGCAAACTGTGTCTTTAATGCCTCATGATATAGTTGTTTCGTCGATTGAACCTTTCGTACCTAGAAAGCATGATCATGAATCTTCTTCATCAGAAAGCAAATTAACCAGAAAGCAGAGAAGAAGAAAAAATATTGAGTTGAGCGCTCAGCAGATCCCATTCAAATGACCTAGTTAACAAACAATATTGCCGCCAAAAGCGAGTATATCTACCCATAACAATTTTGACAATCTAAAATGGGTAAAAAAGAATAACTCTACTGGTGAGGTGAAGCAGTCTTTCTGGACTCAACAACGTCAAGCTCCGCCACCGCAGAGGAGACAACTTGAAGCATAGTCTGCCAGAATACACAACATTCTTAAAATAGCCAGGGACAAAAACTTAATACAACAACAACAAGCCTTAATCCCACTAGGTGGGGTCGGCTACATGAATCCTTCATCTCCATTGTGTCTGTATGTGTCAAATTCTCATTTAATTCAAGTATACTAAGGTCATTTTTATACATCTTAACCAAGTCTTTTTAGGTTTACCTACCTTTCTTAACAAGATCTAAAGCATCTACTCTCAATTGGGTCATGACGAGGCGTTTTATGTGGCCAAACCATCTAAGGCGACTCTCCTAATCTTATCTACCACTACTCAACTTTTTCCCGAACATACTCATTTTGCATTCTATCTCTAAGAGTAAAGCCACTCATCCACACGAGCATCCTCATCTCTCTAACTTCTTATGCTTTTCTTTTATTGGCCAACATTACCATAAGTCATTGCAGGTCTTACCACCATCTTATAAAATTTTCCCTTAAGTTTAAGTGGAACTTTTCTATCACATAATAAAAATGCATTCCTCCACTTCAACCATCCAACTTGAATTCTACTAATAACATCTCCATCTATTTCACCATCATTTTGAACAATGAACCTAAATATCTCAATCACTCTTATTAATGACTTGATCACCTAAAGTCACTACCACTAAAACTTCTATAACTAAAATTACACTCCATATATTCGCTTTAGATCTACTTAAGCGAAAACCTTTTAGACTCTCAAGTTGACCTCAATAATTCAAGTTTACGTTGGACTCCCCTCTAGTCTTATCAATAAGAAGAATGTCATGCAAAAGCATACACCAAGGTATATCTTCTTGTAAATGCCTCGTAAGAACATCCATAACTAAAGTAAAAGATAAGGGCTTAATGTTGATCCTTGATGTAATCCAAGAAATAGGAAAATATTTTGTCAATCCTCCTTGTGTTTGGACACAAGTAATGCTCAACATACATATCCTTAATGACTTGAATATACCAATATTAACTCCTCGTTTCTAAAACTCTCCAAAGAACATCTTTTGAGACTTTATCATAAACTTTCTCTAAATCAATAAATATCATATGTAGATCCTTCTTACTTTCTCTATGCTTCTCAATCAAATCTCTTAACAAATGTATAGCATCCATAGTAGATCTACCTGACATGAAACCTGATTGTGAAACTTTATATCACATCGTAACTCTATGCTCATTCTCTCCCATAATTTTAATGTATGTATGATTAACTTAATTCCTCTATAATTTGCACTCTTGTGCATCACCTTTATTCTTAAATATGGAACCAACAAACTCTTCCTCCACTTCAGCATCTTTTAGTCTTTAAAATAATATTAAAAAGATTTGTAAGCCAAGAAATTCCTTGATCTCCTAAATATTTTCACACTTCTATTGGAATATCATCAGGTCCTACTATTTTTCCATATTTTATTTTCTTTAAAGCTTCCCTAACAGTTACTAATATCTGACGATAAAATAAAATTCTATTTTTGTTTAGAGTATTAAGGTTCTTAAAATCAATCGTCTTTCAGATCCTTCTTGAAAAATTTATCAAAATATCTCATCCACCTGATATCATTTTTAAGAAAAACACTTTATTATTTTCATCCTTAATCACTCGTTTGAGCTAAGTCTCTTACTATCTCTTTGGTTGGGCTTATACATACATCTTTCACCTTCTGGTATCTAATCTATTGTATAAATCACTAAAAATTTAAATTTTTTTAAATCACTATTCTTTCTTAGAATCTCTACGGTGCTTTATATCTTTCTCTCTTGAGTTTTACTAAACCAAGTTTTATAACAATCTTCTTATTTCTCTTTTCTTGTAACTTTTACTCCACCTATTCTTATTAAAAAGTTTTCCTTTTGATTCTCAACATCTTTATGAATTCTTAATTCACTGATATTTTTTGTTAAAACGTATGAGCATCTCAATTCTTTGTACTCTCTTAAAATTATTTTTATTTGTGTTCTTTAACTATCCCCATCTAATCCTAGGACAATAATTTAATTTATTTTTTCTCTTACAACTTAAGGGAAAATTTTATAAGATGGTGGTAAGACCTGCAATGACTTATGGTGCAGAATGTTGGCCAATAAAAGAGAAACATAAGACTAAGTTAAGTGTTACGAGATGAGGATGCTGGTGGATGAGTGGCTTTACCCTAGAGATAGAATGCAAAATGAGTATGTTGAAAAAGTTGGAGTAGCTCAGGTGGTAAATAAGATTAGGAGAGTCGCCAGATGGTTTGGCCACATAAAGCGTCGGTAGTCCAGATGACCCGATTAGGAGAGTAGATGCATTAGATTTTCCTTATGTTAAGAAAGGTAGAGGTAGACCAAAAGACTTGGTTAAGATGTATAAAAATGATCTTAGTATACGAATTAAATGAGAATTTGACACATAATAGGACCTGATAGGCGAAGGATTCATATGGCAGATTTGTTGTTGTTGTTGTTGTTGTTTTCTTACATTTCTCTTAAAATCTAAAATTAATAGTCGATGTTGAACTTAAAATTTCACTTGGAATGGCCTTTGATCTTTTCTGATCTAGCGATCTATTTTTCTTATCAAAAAAAATCAATCAACGTGTTTTCTTAGATCCATTTTATAAGTAATAATATGTTCATCTCTTTTCTTAAATAAAGTATTTAAAATCGTAAAATTTAGCAAAATCTAATATAGTCCTCACTTCATTAAGTAACTCCAAATCCATAACAATCTCTTTAAAATCTTACCAACCAATGACCATTTAAATCTCTCGATAAATACTTTTCTTGATTATCTTTGTGTGTCCCTTTAATTCATTCCAAAATTTTTTTTCAACTTACCTCCCTACTTGAGGAGCGTAGGCACTTATAACATTGATAATCTTAGTATCAACAATAATCTTTAAAGATAATTATATCTCCACATTATTAATCATAACATTATCTTCAAACTTCTATAATCACCTTTTCTCCGTTTAGTTCGAATACTAAAATCTTAAAACCTAAACTATATCTCTCGGTCTTCACCAACTCATTTAGTTTTTCTTGAACACATAAAATACTTATCTTTTATGAACCATCTATTAATTCCATTAATTTACCAGAGTACATATATTCCAAGATCCTAACCTAATTCTAGTTTCATGGACTAACTTTTGCGCGCATCCATAATGTGGGAATGCTTATTTAACACACTCGCGTAGATCTGGCTAGACATTTTTCCGTATTCAAGCCATAGTAGCTTCCGGGGGCGCCTGCGTCTGATGATTTGAAGGATTCATGTCATGATTATTTCGATAAATTTTACTGTCGTCCTGCGACCCTCCACTTTTGCATCGGGGGGCCGTAATGGTAGTGTTGGACAGAAACTTAATGAAAATAAAATTTCAGAGGCATGTGGTGATTGAAAATACTGAAGCTCCACCAAAGAGGTTGTCATCTCTTATGGTAAGTCATCGAAAAGTATCTTGCGCGGTGAGCATCAGTGTGACACTTTCGGTGTCAATCCCTAGAAAGGTCCCGGCGAAAGGATAGGCATATATGAAGGCTAAGGCCCCATAATGAAACTTTGAAGAAAGAAAGAGATGTGACATCTGATACATATACTCAGAAATGCGCCTTAAAAATAACTCATCAGAAGTGGATATTAAAAGAAGGGATATCACTGATTAAAGACATGACGGTCGATACCCTAGAGAATCCTCTAGGGGATCCCATCGTCGATCAGATTCACTCTCACAAGAGAAGGTTAACTTCGATCGCAGTCCTTTAATAGAAGAAGTGTTTGTTCCGCACATTGAACCAAAGATCCACTGGAAACGTCGATCAGAAATCCATGTGCAAGAAGAAGATAATGAAGAGGACACTATGGAAGTGAAAGTCGTCTATATGATCAGAGATATAGATGAACTTTCCGCTCAGCACCATCAACAACAATATGGATTCAGGAAACCTGAACCTGAATTCAACATTTACAAAGAAAAGTCTTCACAGAAGCAAGTAGAAGATGGATCTTCAATCTCTACTGAAGAGGAAGAAGAAGAAGATTAAAATGAGAAAAAGATCATGGGTGTTGAAGTTGTTTATATGGTTGAACCAGAAAATGATCAGCCTGGTATACGCTTTTACAATCGCGTCATTGAGCAACAACGTCCACAAATGCAGAGAAGGACAGTCAAGTTCTTTCTCTTAAAATGAGCAAGTAACAGAACAAAAATAAGAAATAGAGGAAGAAGAACCTGTACTTGTTGATGTCGTGGCGCTAACTAGAGAATAAAGAGAAATGCAACGTTAAATGGAAGTCAAAGATAAAGAAATTGCACAACTTGATACCAAGATGAATGACATGATGGTACAAATGAATATCATGATGGATATGTTGCAGAAAAATATAACATCAAATGTAGCACATATCTTGTCTGTTAATCAACAGGTAGTTAATAATACAATTTTATACCACTATCCCAAGTCGTCAAGACATGCTACACTGCGAGGAATGAAGTTAACCAACTACCTCTTCTAGATAATTCAAAATATGGCTACACGACGATAACGTTGCCTAGAAACAATAAGCAATGAAAAGATAAAGGTAGTTATAGCTTGAGGTAGTTGGTGAGTAAGTACCCTGAATATGATCAAGTGTCATACCCGAAAAGTTACTTAGTGCCGAAATTTAATACTTTCAATGGACTTGGTGACCCAAAGCAACATCTAGCCCAATTTAAGGCTATTTGTGGTAACACGGGAGAGAATGATGTGCTGCTTTTCCGTCAGTTCATCAGCAGCCTAACCTCAACCGCTTTCGAGTGGTATGCAGAATTGTCGAATGATTTAGTTAAAACCGTTGGTGAGTTAGAGACAATATTCGTGAAGAGGTTTGTCAGTGCAACCGAGAAAATAACAATCGCTGACATTGTCTTACTGAAAAGAAGAAAAGATGAGTCAGTGAGAAAATTCATAAGTCATTGGCGTAACCTAAGCATGAAATGTGACCAACAATCGGAAGAAGAATATGCGATCCAATTGCTAATGGGCAATATGAATGATAAAATGGCACCATTTTTATGTATGACGTGAATTACAACATTCCAAAACTTGTTTGATATGGTGGCTAAATTTGAAAAGCTGAATCACCCTAAGTCTGAAATCTATACAGATAAAGCAAAGAGAAACAAACCTTCAGACTCAAGAAGAAATGAAACTCGTGTCGCTTCCTATAGCTCAAATAGTGAAAAATGGGCAATATATAATGTGGATAAAGGAAAACAATCAATGTACAATGATAATAAAGGAAAAAATCTTGTCTATTCTATTCCATAGGCAATGATAAACCTCGGACTTTTTCAAGTAGTAGAGAGCATCCAAAACAAGCAATAGAAGATGATGAGCGAATGCGGTCATCTCTTAAAAAAAGGATGAATAAAGAATATTCATTTATAAAGACAGTGTGGCCAAATTATTTCAGCAAGCAGTCAAAATTGGTCTACAATTACCAAAAATTAAAAGACCTGACGAAGCCAACCAAGTCAATAATCCAAATTATTGTCCCTATCATCGGATAATCAGTCATCCTATTGAAGATTATTATGTTAGAAATGAAGAAATATCGGCGATGAATTTATATTATCGACGGTCTAGTCAACTAAAAAAGAGTCTACAAGGATGATTACGTCCTCTTCCGTATCATCCATTAAAGACAAAAAGAAAGAAAAATCAATTCAGACTGAAGAATGGGAAGCAGTAGTCTCCAAAAAGACCATGAAAATACTGAAGCAGTTAAAAGGCATCCCTAGTGTTAAGTGAAAATCACCACTTGAACCTACATTGGACTTAAAAGAGATACCTAAACTAAGTATTTAGGCTTCAAGCATTTTGATAAAATTTCTTCATTCGACCACGAGTGTATTAAATGCGGGCCTCATAAATCAAAGAAGACAAAAAAGATCAAGAAGATAACTATTAACTTAGAGAAATATCACCAACCGACAAGATGACCATTTAGGCTGCAGACTTTATGCCTAAACTTCGTATTATTGAATCGGATGAAAAAGATAATGGTGAATCTTGTCCAGTAGAGGCATGCCGAATCATTTATGTGTTATCAGATGTTCTTCAGCGTCAGTTACTCCAAAATGGCAAGGGTAATCAGACAGACTCAACCAACCCATCAAAATTCTCATCCAGAAAGCAAGAAGAGCCTAAAAAGTTAACATCTGAATTTTGTTTAATGACTCAACAAAAAAATAACAGTTCATATGAAGATTTATGTTTCCCCGACGAAGAAGAGTCAGACTCATCGATATCATCACATATGAAATATATGAAGTTGAAAAATGAGTCTAGTCCTTTTGGTCAATCCTCTAGAATAAGAAGTGAATTTGAAGAAACTACCTCTTCAAAAGAATCTGAGCAAGATAAGGTGATTTAAGTTCAATTGAAAAGTGATAAAGTCTTACCATCTTCATCAAAGAGGCGAAATGCAATAAATACAAAGGCAAACAAATTGAAGTTAACGAAGATATCTTCCCAAAAATCCTAGAACAAAGTCTAAATTAAGCGAAAAGATAGATTATAATATTCTATCATATCTGAGAAAGATCCCTGCACAATTAAGTGTGTATGAGGGTCTCTTAATGTCAAAAGATCTCCGAGAAACTTTTAATCCAAAAAGTTATCAAGCTTAGCTGAAAAATGCATGACTGAATCATTGCAAACTCAAGACCTCCTAATAATCACAATTTCTGAAGATCTTATGTTGGGAACAGCGGATCACAACCGTCCACTATATGTTACGTAGAGTGAATCTCGATCAATATTGATTGATCCGTGTTCTTCTATCAATCTTATGAGTCTAAAAGTATTAAGAGGATTATCACTTAATATCCAACATCTTATGAGAAATAAGTTGATGGTTCATAGTTTTAATGAGAATGGACAAAAAACTTTGGGTTCTTTTATTCTCCCACTCAAGTTTCTGGATTTATACACAGAAGCCAAATTTCATGTAATCGATGTCGATACATCATTTAGGGCTCTCTTGGGTCGGCCGTGACTGCGTGAGTATGGCATGGTCCCATCAACTATGCATCAGTGTATGAAGTACCTACAAGAGGGAGAAGAGATCAGAATTCCTGGTAATCTACAATCATTCTCCATCCATGAAGCAAAGATCTATGAAGATGCAAAATATTTCATCCCTAAATAGCCTAAGCCAACATCAAGCTAAAAGATCCACTTGAACTAAAAAATAACTTCACAAAGTGAAAGAGAAAAAAGGAAGAAAGAAGGTCATGCCAAGTTTCCTAAAGCACTTGATTTTATACCTAAATCAAGAAGATCGCCTCATTTGGGAAGTACACACAAGAAGAAGAAGATATTCTGTCAAACTGGGAACTTATAAGCTTTCAAGAAAGACAAGTATGAAATAAGTGATGATTCGACTATGATTTTGAATCTACTTATGAAAATAGAGTTCGATGGTCGCATCAAGAAGGATAGCTCACTTGGCAGTCGATGACTCCTTCAAAATTATACCCATCCTCAAAGAAGCTTCAAAGAGAAATCACTCCAGCGGAGGTTCATAACATTGAAGAATTGATAACATTCATATGTGCCCGTTGAGAGAGTGGCGGAAACAGAACTATTTTATAAATCGAAGAGTCTCGACCTCATAATTTTGATCTACTCAACATGAAAATTCGATGAGATAGTGCCAAGAATACCAATATACTATCCACGAAATTACGAAGAATGATGCATAAGCTTGGAATTCATATTACTACTAAACATAGAACTCAAATCTTTAACAGGATGTAGAGCCAAAGAAGACCTCAAGCATCACAAAGAAGAGATAAGTTTATCACAAAAAGTCTTGGGTTCATCCACAAATCTCATCAAAATAAAGTTTGTTATAATATAATAGAAGCTAAGATCGAAGCTAATAGTGACAAAAAAGATGATCTTCATAAAATTATTCTTAAAAATGATGAAGAAGTAGAAACCAAGCCTACACCTGAAAAACTCGAATATGGTGGACAAACAGCTACTATGGATGAACTCAAAGAAATCAACCTAGGAGCTGAGGATGACCTCCATCCAACTTTCGGTGTCCTTCACGATGAGAAAGTTGAAAAGCTAAAAATGCTACTTTGTGAATTAGGGATTGCTTTACTGACATATTACGAAATGTCAGGCTTATCCCCTGATGTAGCAATTCATAAATTGGCTATTAAACCAGATGCGACGCATGTTAAGCAAGCTCCTAGGTGAATGACATTATTGATTGAAGAACAGGTAATTACAAAAACTAAAAATTTGATCGAAGCAGGCTTCATCCAGAAGAAGTATGCAGATTGGATAACCAACATTGTTCCAGTTAGAAAGAAGAACGATCAAATCCATATTTGCATTGACTTCCGGGACCTAAATAAGGCGTGCCCAAAAGATGAATTTTCGTTTCCAATATCAGAACTATTAGTGGCAATACTTCCAACTACGATATGTTCTCATTCATAGATGGATCATCGGGATACAATCAAATCAAGATGGCTCTTGAAGATGAGAAGCACACATCATTTAGGATGTTAATTAATATATATTGCTACACAATCATGCCTTTTTGTTTGAAAAATGCTGGAGCTACATACCAAAGAGTCATGACACGTATTTTTAATGAGTTGATTCACCGAAAAGTGGAATGTCATGTTGACGATTTGTGGTGAAGAGCTTAAATCGTGAAAATCACATTGAAGACTTGAGGATTGTATTGGAGAGAATCAAAAAATATGATCTCAAGATAAATCCTCTAAAATGTGCATACAGGGTATCCTCTGAAAAATTCCTTTGGTATATTGTACGTCACAGAGGAATTGAAATTAGTCCTGCTAAAATCAAGGCAATTGTAGAGATGCCTCCACCGAAGAGCTTGCGTTAACACCTTTCTTTACAAAGACAGTTTGCATTCATCCATCGATTTATATCAAATCTATCAGGACGCTGTCAATCATTTGCAAAGTTGATAAAGAAGGATGTTCCATTCAAATGGGACAAGGAGTGCCAAGAAGCCTTCAATAGCATTAAAAAATATGTTAAAACCAATCCTTGCGTCTACTCACGAAGCCCTCATTCTATACACAGATGCATTAAAAGAGTTCATTGAAGCATTATTGGCACAACACAATGAAGAAAGTAAAGAGAATGTTATTTATTATATCAGTCGAAGATTAATAGGAGCAAAAATGAGATACTCTACGATAGAGAAGCACTGTTTGGCATTTATCTTTGCAGACCAAAAGCTCAATCATTATATGTTATCTCACAAGATTACCCTCATCTCAAGGATCGATCCGCTGAAATACTTGATGACAAGACTAGCGTTGACAAGTCGCTTGGCAAGATGTATATTCTTTTACAATTTGATATCACATACGTTCAAAAAAGAAGGGGATAAATCTTAGATTTTTTTCTTTGCACATCTCCCTGCGGACTCTTCTCTTAACAACGATTTGCCTTATGAGCAAATTATGCTCATTCATAAAAGAGAAAAATCACAAATTTAATAAATGTACTTTGATGGAGCCTCATCGATCAAACAAGTCAAACCTCTAAATTTTTCAAGGGCAAGAGCAGGAATCGACATCGACTTCATAACACTAAAAGGAGGAATAATGAGACGATCATATGAGTTGACCGAGCCAAGAACTAACAACGAAGCTAAGTATGAAGCATTAGTGACAGGTCTTGAAGGTGCTATTTTCATAGGCATTCAAAATTTGCATATTTTCAGCGATTCTCAGCTTATTATAAATCAAGTACTTGGCATCTATAAAATCAACAAGCATGAGTTAACTTTTTATCACAAAGGAGTTATCGAGCTTATGAAGAAAATACCAAATATCACATTAACTCGAGTCTCTCGATCCGAAAATAGCAAAGCAGATTGCTTAGCCAAATTAGCTAAGGAGATGGCAAGTATGAATGGTGATTATGTCATGATCGGGATATTAACTCGACGAGTTCTAGAGACAAAGTATCAATCCCCGCAGGTAGATGGGTTATCAAATTTGATACAGCAAGATGTGACTCAGGTTGCTCCTCATACTCCTCAAAATCAATAAGGAATTATACCCAGAACAGCTAAGCATGATATTGCCTCAGAGAAACATTGTGAAGCATTTATTGTAGAAGAGGCATATGATTGGAGGCAACCCTTCATTGACTACTTTATAGAAGACAAATTATCAAATAATAAATCACTGGCAGCTCAAATTGAGAAGAGAATGTTGCGTTATGCTTTCGTCAACAACACTTTATATCATAGATCTTTTGAACAAATGTAGCTATGATGCCTAAATACAGATGAAAATAGCAAAATGATGGTTGAAGTTCATGAAGGACTTTGTAGTGCGCATTAGTTAGGACCCAAGATGGCAGTAAAGATCAAAATGATGAGTTATTGTTGGTCATCTATGGTGAGAGACTATATCAATCATGCTAAGAGGTGTCATGAATGTCAAATATATGAAAATATAATCCACCAACCTCCAAATCCACTACACCCAACAATAGCATCATGGCCATTAGAATGCTAGGGTACATATGTAATTGGACCAATCGATCCGCCGTCGTCAGCTGGACACCGCTCCATCCTAGCAGCAACTGATTATTTTTCTAAATGAGCTAAAGCCACCCCATTTAAAGAAATTACTGTTGATCAAGTATTAACTTCTTCACGTATAATGTGGTCCATAGATATAGAGTGTCGAGCCGAATAATCTTCGATAATGACCCAGCTTTCAAAAGTACAAAGATTTACAAATTCGTCGATCAACACAAAATCGATTGACGATATTCTTCAATATATTAATCCAAGGGTAAATGATTTGGCAGAAGCTTTCAACAAAACATTAGTCAAACTACTCAGGAAGATACTCGCTAAAAGTAAAAGAGAATGACATGCCAAATTGATAGAGACATTATGGGCATATCGAACCACCTACAAGCCGCCGACTAAAGCCACTCCTTATTCATTGGTATTTGGAACTGAAATAGTTCTTCAGCTTGAAGCTGAGTTGTCATCACTTCGAATAGCAATCAAATACAATATAACTAAAGATCAAAATGCTCGTTTGAGAATGGAGAAACTCGACACGCTTGATGAAGTTAGATTGCAAGTTCATCAAAATTTGGAAGTTTATCGAGCAAAGATGTCCAGGGCTTTTAACCATATGATGTGATCTCGAACATTCCTAAAAGAGGAATTAGTCTTAGTGTTGAGAAGACCAATTATTCTTAATTGAAGAATTGGTGGCAAATTTGAGTCTAAGTGGGAGGGCCCCATTGTCATTAAAAAAGTTTATCAAAGGGAGGCATATCAACTCATTGATTTAAAGAGTGAAAGACCAATGCCGCAAATTAACGGTCGATACTTGAAAAAGTATTATACATGATGAATACATTCTCAAAGTATAGTAGAAATCCCCCTACAAGACGACATTTTTTTAGTATATCTATTTAGGTTGACATCGAGTTTCATGCTGAGATCCCTAAATAAATATACTCAAGATAAAAATAATAATTTTCGTGAAATTTCCACTGTACACGGGAGACATTTTTAGATTTATAGACATAAATGAAATCAATAGTACATGTTAAAACCCTCTTAAGATCAAATATATCAACTCAAATATTGATATATTTGCTTAAATTATTTTAGAGCTCTTCCAAAGTACTTTAGAATTTCGCCTGCATGACAGGGGGAATTTTATATATCTATCTGAGTCGACATCATGCTTCTAGCCGAGATCCTCAGATAAATATACATCATAATCAGAATAAGTTACGTTTATTTACACTAAAGAAGTTAAAACTCTATGATATATTTCTAATTCCTATTGCCCTTTATGATCAAGGCTCTTGCAAGGAACAAAAAGAATATATTTCTACGCATGAAAAAATAGCCCTAAATGTCAAAAATATCTCTCAAAGATTCGTCAAATGTCGGAGATCAAGTCAGAAGAACTCCCAATCTTGGAAGCTTCAATCAACTGAGTTGGAAAAACATCAACCTCTACATCCTGAAGTCTAGGACGCGGATAGGTTCTAAAAGTCGAATTCAACAAGCCTACAAATGGCTGAGTTGCTGACGCTCTCCTCACTCAACAAGCCGTAAGAAAAGGCCACAGTGGAAGAGCCCATGTTCGTTAGTCTGATGATAAAATCACCAACCCATCACAGCCTAAGTCAAAGACTCGAATAGGTTCTAAAGGTCGAACTCAATAAGCCCAAATGTGGCCAAGTTGCTGACGCTCTCCTCACTCAACAAGTCGTAAGAAAAGGCCGTAGTGAAAGAGCTCTTGTTCATCAGTCCAACGATAACAGTTGTTCAATCTCAAATTGGATCTAGCTTAGTGATTACAAGCAACCAGAATCTAAGAGATCTTTCTACTTAATCAGTAGATCAAGACAATCTGAGAAAACCCTTAATTCAGAGCTGCCTCAAATAAATCTATATATTGCCTGCAGGGTGATATTTTAATATATTTTCAAATGATCTAATCAAGCAAAAAGCACAAAAGTAATAGAGGAATGCTGATATCCACTAATACAACAAGACAATACATGACTGATGGAAAGAAAAAAAAAAAGGACATCATGGGAGCCTAGACTGTAGCTCCTAAAGTTTTTCTTGAATAAAGCGGTAAAGGCGATGTCACCTCACCAAAGCATCGTAGCTCGGTCAAAGCATCCTCATATCTACCATGGCGATGGCGTATCATTAGCGGTGTTGTTCCACGCTTTATAGCCCAAGCTCTCTATCCACTCGACGCAACTCGATCCGCGGTCAATCATAATTCAAAAGCAATATCTATCGAGCTCGGCGGTGCGTGTCATAGCCTCTCTCTCAAACTCATCATGTGCTGGTACCACCTCCCTACGAGCGACACACGAAGCTTTATCGGTAAAGTCTTGGCGGACAATCGGCGATCTCATCGGTGGATCAAAAACTCTACGTCTCTCTGAGAGTCTCCAAATACACGAGAACTCCTCCAAGCGGTCGCTAGAAGATCCAGAATGGTGTTCGCATTATGATGTGAAACTATCTAGTGACTCGGTGAGTGCAGGTAAGCGAAATCACATCCCTCAAAACACCAAGCGTAATCCGCGCCTTTATTGCATGGATCTGGTGCACATGGATATCGATGGTAAATCTCGAACTCATAATCTACACCAGGCACTACAAGAAATGAATGAAAATAATCAGTATGAGATAAAGCAGTGCAACTAAAGAACAAAGGAAGAAGGAAGTAAAATACCTGAATATGGCGAACCTGACTGAACTGGTGTATCGTAAGCGATGTAATTCTCGAGGACCCTCACTATTTGATAAGCCTCAGGGCTGTGCTGGCTCAACAGAAGCCCCACTAGGTACGAAGTCTCTCACCTCTGAAGTCTCCCAGGACAATGGATAGAGTAAGGCTCAGTAGGGAAGAGTGGCTCCGTAGAAGAAGTAGCAAAATCTGAACCAGTAGTATCAAAGGCAGACACGCTCGACAACCCAACTCCAGAGTCCTCAATAGTATCTCCAATGCTACCTGACACCTGTGGCACCTCATTAGAAGTCACTGGCTAGTGGAGGCGGGACTCATGGAACAATCATGCCCAGCTCGTAGGTGACTACACTACGTCGTGGTGCAAAGAAATCTCAACGTAGAGCAGAATCCCCAGCTCTTTCTGTATGAGTGGTGTCCGACTCGACTATTCATCAAGCTGCATCACATGAATCAAATTAAAATATCAGATGCATTGAATGTATTTTAATGATACAACAAATAAGATGACAGAAGTATTGAAAAGAAGAAAAAACAATAATTATACCTCAGTTACGCCTGGCGGTGGTATCGACGTCGGTCTCACCCCAGGAACTCCCAAAGCCTCACGCTCATATATCCTGACACCTCACTCTAAGAAAGGACCAAAGGATAGCCGTACCCAGGTGAGATAGGTATAACTAACCCCTGTGTGACTCTACGGAGGAGATATCTGAAAGTGAGCACCAGTACCAAGCCTCAGTAAATGTAGCCAAACAGCTGAAGCGGTCAAGTAACGTGTCTCGAGGGGGATCATCCTGATCTTCCTAATGTCCACTACACCAGGGATGAATGACCTACCATCATGAGCAGTCAACTGGAAGAAACCAAACTGTCGTGCAACTTGGTTGGGCTGGTAGCCCTATATAACAACTGACTATCCAAATCGATAACATAATAATCCTAGACGTATACTAAAAAAGTACTCAGTTACTCTCAATGTCCGTCGGCCAAGGAGCGACGAATATCTATCATTCTCATCAAGACTATCAATAAGATCGGCCTCTATCAAGTCAGATGGTAAACCAAATATGTCCGAATGGTAGACTAACAAAGATCGATCTCTGACCAAATGAGGAGCAAAGAAGAACATTCGAATCTACTCCATCTCCAAAGTACGTTTTCGGTATAGCGCGGAGGATATCCCTCGAAAAAATGTCGGATACTCAAAACAAGTAAAGGCACCATGTATGTGGAGGTGTAACCCAAGCGTACAAACACTGCCACGGTAGAGTCACATCTCATAACTCTAGAGAACCAGCCTCAGAAATCACCCCCAATATCCTATAAATCCTAACACTGCTGGAGCTAGAGAAATCCGCACACCTCGAGAAATCCTACTGCTGCTAACAAAGCACCTGGACGAACTGATCTCCGTGTAATGGGAAGCACAAAAATGCAGAGCCATGTAACTATAAATCTAGTTAAGAACAAGTCCTCGCACAATCCATGTATGGCTGGAGAAGTCTTTCCTGCTAATAAAGTAGGCTCCACAGTCTCCTCAGATAAGTAACTGTCATCAGACACACCCAATCGAAAAGGATCATGTAGTGCTACAGTCTCCTGAGATAGAGCATAATCCTGTAAAAAGCTCTAAATCAATGCACTCACAGGCAATATAGCCCGTGCTCGTCTAGAGCATCCTAATGCCCGAAAAGCTAAGTGATAATGGTTCAGAAGATCAATGTAAACAAATGGCATGACTAATATGCCCCGTCAATCACTATCAACAGAGGGATGCCTGTGAAATAACTCCTCATCAGGCGGAACGCACTCCTCGAAGCAATAACCAAACATTGAAAGGCCTGACACAGCCTGTAAGTCCCAAAGTATAAATGTCAACTCCTTCGGGCCAATCCAACAAGTGTTACTACTAGCATCCCAGAATTTCGCTACTCCACGACCCCAAGAAGAAGACATACCTCCCAAATCAAATAAAGACATACTGCCTCATAAATGTCAGTTGTCCATAAAATGTCTCGGTGAGCCTGCAAGATGAATCTAGCCCATGTAACGTATCCATGTGGGAGACTAGGAATCTTGCCAACAAATGAATCTTGAAGCAAGTCTGATGAGCTCGTATAAGCGGCGGTGGCTCGAAGTCCCTCGTCGCTCAATGTTATCGGCAGTAAAATATCACAATATCAAGAACTGACCTGAGCTACTGTATAATCCATAGGATTGTAGTCTCCGTATTTCAGCTTAATGGTAGCCACCCAATCTGCGGGATCCTCAGAAGCAACAGGATCTGAAGTATAGTCAGGAAGCATAGAAGAGCGTGCAAAGAAACCCTGATAAAAATCACGTCCTCTCAACATATCGGTGTGGTGCTCAATCCTATCACTGATATCAGCATCTCCATGAGGATCGTGTTTGTCAATCTCCGACCAAATAGCCTTCACAAGGTTGATGATG
Source organism: Cymbidium sinense (assembly GCA_021442155.1). Lineage (NCBI taxonomy): Eukaryota > Viridiplantae > Streptophyta > Magnoliopsida > Asparagales > Orchidaceae > Cymbidium > Cymbidium sinense. Next base: position 21,794,568 of record CM038216.1, read on the forward strand.
ATCATCGTCTTCCAATGAACATTATCCTGTCAAGTGATTAGAGAAACATCACATAATAATCCCAGTGACAGCATAATAAAGTGTAAAACAAAAAGGGAGTTATACTAAGAAGCACTAAAAAGAAGGAGAACAAAAAAGAGAGAAGAAAATCAATAAGGTCAACCAGTTTTCAATAAACACGACTCGCTCTATGCGCGAATCACATTTGTTAGAGGACATTTGTTGACCTTCACATATGCTACGCAAGCCGAATCGAGCTTATAAGATGAATTTGATCGACTTTGGATGCTCAGAAAATCGGCTAGATGCCCCAACATCATCGGTCAAATGACCTTCGATCGATGACGATTGCGTCATCATGTTCAGAACATCGAAATTGATCAAAATATAAATATTGTATAATCTAAAAATCAACCGTCAATGATCAGCTATCAATTAATCGCATATCAGTCGAAGGCTCGATGTCCAAACGACCTCCGTTCGTGAAATTGATGGCGTCGTTAGCTTCGAAATGTCGAAATCTATCAAGTAAAATTGTTCGCACTCAATTCGGACGAGTCTGTGCAAATATCGAAGAATCGAGTAACAAATCGAGGTTGAAATACACGGCGTTTCGCTCAAATGACTTTCGGACGGACTTCGCCATTGTGTTCAGAACGTCGAAACCGATTATAATATAAATATTGCACAACTTGATGATAAACCAATCAATCGATCGAGTCGTCAACGGGCCTACATGCATATCGAGGTCAGGAGGTGCCGACTTAAACCAAACAACCTCCGTTCATGAAATTGAATGCGCTGTTAGTTTCGAAATGTTAAAATCTATCAAGTAAGATTGTTCGCTCAATTGACAATCGAATCGGCGGTCGGTGAAAATTGATTACCGTTAAAACAACCTCCGATCACGAAAGATTCGCGTTTGAAACATCGAATAATCGACATGTATATTGACTACATAATGATGTTAGCATAAAGTTGATTAAAGTTGATTAAACAATAAAAATTTTATTAAAATGGCTAATAACCCTAAATCCCTTACAAAGCGGCTCGTTTGGTTCGCCCTCACGCGCACGCTTCGTCCATCGACCACCCGCATGCAAAACCACAAGCTGAATCCCCTCTTGCTCCTTCAATGCACTGAGCAGAAGGAACTCCTCCATCCCGCTCTTCCGTTCAAATGGCCAAACTGCACAATCTCCCAGCAGTTCCCTCCCCTTCTCCTTCCCAACCGTTCCCTCCTTCCTCCTCCTTGAAGAAACGAGACTTTCGGTTGGAGGCCCGGTTTTTCTCCTCATCCAAGCCGCACGCATTCCTTACCCGTAAGTTCTCCTTTCTTCATTCTCATTCTTCCCTAGCCGAAACAACTCTTTCCTTCCTCTTCCCTCTCCTCCTCCATTTCCCTTATTCCTCCGAAATCGAAAATCACCTTTCAAGCCTTACCCGACCTCCTCTCTGTTCTTCCCTCTCTTCCTTCTTCGTCTACCTCAACAAACACACCAAATCGAAAATCCTTTCTCTGCCCTAGCCGAAAATTCTTCTTCTTTCTCATTTCCTTTCCCCATTTTCTCCAACCGAAATCATCTCCCTAGCAGAAACAAACCTCCCTAGCCGAAATCTGAAATCTGAAATACATAATCTGAAGTTCGGCAAAGGGGAATTTGCTTTTACTTTGCTGAAATTTGCAATCTCCCCTAACCGAACCTCTCTAGCCGACTATCCTTGTCGATCATTGCAATGGCACAAAAAAATAAGTCTGAATATGTGTGATGTGAATGTGAAAGTATACATATGTGCTCGTGTTTCTCTTTGCAGGTTCCAAGACCCCGCTAATGCCATAGGTCATTAGAGCAAAGGACGTGGTGTCATGAGACACCACTCATTATCTCATAGGGCATCTGAGTAAGCCAACAAATTGTTAGATTCTCCCTAGAAATCGCAAAATTTCATCAAAATCTGACTTAAAAAAAAAAAGATGATGCTTAAATATGTGAAAATTAGATATGTTTCTTTATGCGGTGTCGAAGATCCCACATATGGCTTAGTAGGCATTAAGACGGTTGTGGTGCAAAACACTCATTACGCTCATAGAGGCAAAACAAATTGTTAGATGTCGCTCCCTTAACCGAAATGCTGTCGAAATTTTGTCAAATCTTTCAACTTTGAACAAAAAAAAAAGCTTAAGAGCACTAAACAAAGAAATCTAAAGCTAAATTCAAATTAAAAGAATCAAATAAAAAAAGTAAAAAGAAAAGAACATATAATGAATACAAAGATAAAACATTAAATCAAAGAAAAAAGACGTAAAAAGTACTTACAAGATCTATCTTAGTAAAGTTGAAAACCCATTAAAAAATTATATCTTCTCTTTAGAGCACTTCAACTCCTCAAACAAATAGAATGAAATAGAGACCCCCCTTATTTATAGGAATTGGAGGAACAATGAACCCATCCTTATCTAAATTTAATAATCAGATGAGATGACGGGATTTGATGGATGATACTAAACTCACAAACTTTAATTGTAATCCTCGGTGATTTAAATTGAAGCAGTAAAATGGGTTCTCTTTCTTCTTCACCTAAACTTTAGTTGAAACTTGGAGAGGCTAATATCAAACTTATAAAAGACTTATAATAAATTTGAAATCCAATTATTTACTAAATATGAAGTCTTATGTGGAGTTAGGGATATCAGAATTGATGTCTGTTTATGTGAATAGAGCTTTTTTATTGAATACTCAAAGTATTCAATTCACAAACAAATGATCATAACACTAATTGAACAATTGAAAATTAGATGATATCGAAAGAAGTAGGAATCTTGATTGAACATCAAATCAAAGCATAAGAGAGCCTCTTGGAATTAAGATATACTCTTCAAATATACTCAAATAAATTGAAGAAAATTAAAGAATTCATCAGAGATTTTCCATGAGATCGAATAATTGCTAATAAGCATAAGCGACGAATACTTGGAAAATGTTTGAAGTATATTCGTCGCCTTATTAAATACTCGAATTAGATCAAGGAGAAATTGAGTATAGTTGATGATGAATTTGAGAATTATCATAAGCGAGAGTCTATTTAATATTTAAAGACTAATCAACTTGGGATAAAAGAAAGTAATTCAATGTTAATCAAAAAAATCTAATAAGATATTATATCAATTTACAACACCTTTCGCGGTTGCAACATTTGAGCGAAGACTTAATTAAGACATTCTTAAATACACCGTAGGCTCACATAATGTTAAATCAATTAGTGTTTGAGAATGTTCGCAGTTTTCCGGTTTGTCTTAGAATGTCAGTTAACAAAACCTAAAAATCTAATTATTATAAGAATTCTAACTTATTGAAATATTTAAGAAGCCAATTCTATCATATAACAATAGATCTGATCCTCTATTATTAAACTAATAGAGTCAACAGGATTTAAAATGATAAATTAAATGATCAAGCAATCAATAAACCCCAATGATGACCGTGTCGAATGATGATTTCAACTGTAGGGGATACTTTGATCAAAAATATAATTTTGATTTCAAATTAAACTAACTCAAATTAAGTGTCAAATCAAATGTGAAATCAAGTATGTCATTAAGCTACAAATGTCTAAATGAAATTCAATCTATAAAACTTAAAAAACTATCCATTTCGCCATGATTGTTTGTGGTGACAAATTAAGAAAATTTAGCTTACTGAAACCAAAGTCAAATCAGTGTTCTACTTGTGTTCACTCTCAATCAATCTCACGTCGGCAGGATGTCATGTCCCTTTTGGCTTAGATAGGCTCATAGATGATCTGATTCTGAGAGTCTTACGTCGTGGTTTTTGGGTAGCTCCATTATATTACGATCGCGGTGTACCGTATGCTCCCAATGGCTCGCAAAGTTAAATATAATGAATTCATAAATCTAAACTCCAAATTTTAAACTCCACATGTTGCCACTATACGCTACACATTAAGCGATCTAATGACTAGCCTTAATCGAATGTTCTCTCTCACTTATTGGGAGGGATAATTAACTATAGGGGCTTGAGCCTATAGGAAACCTAGAATCATATCTAAAGTCCTTACAAAATGAGGACGAAATCTCTGGGTAGTGTCTTATCTACTATTTCATCTCTTGAAAATTACCAAACGTTAGATTAAGAGTGATGGTTAGATCATTAAATCGTAGCGTATAGTAGATATGTGGAGTTTTGAATTTTTGATTTATAAAATTCATCATCATTTAACTTAAAGCGGATGATTTGGGGAGCAATGACGTGCCCGATCAAGATCCTATGGTTCCGTCATCTCGAGCTATCGTGGTCCCTAATCTACTTGGGAGATAAATACCCAACCTCAAGGATGTTTATCAACGTACCATAAGTTACGATTGGGGTGGTGTTTCAGAGACATACTTAAGTCATAACATAAAGTTTTCCTCTATCGCGCATATGATTTACAACTCCGGCAAGAGCCATCGAAACATACATGCCACACCATAATATAATTGTCATATTTCTACACCCTCGAGACTCGGTGTAATCGATCATACGTGAGCCTACCAAATAAACACGCAATCTATACAGTTACGCCTTACTCCAGATGAGATTGAGAGTGAATATATAAATACACTGACGACGGCCTTTCATGTGGAATTTTTTTTAATTTGTCACATTCAATAAACAATTGCGGAATGCAGGTTGAATTTCAGTTTTAAGTTCTTAGACTAATGATTTCATTTAGTCATTTTAAGCTTAATAATTCATCAAATTTTTCATTTAGATTGATATATAATATATATTAATTTAATTTAAAATTTTAAACAAATTTCGATGATAGTATCCCCTCCGATTGAAATCTTCATTCAACATAGCCATCATCGAGGTAAATAAGTCTGCCTAACCATTTGGTTTATTGTTCTAGATCTTATCGACTCTATTAATTTAGTAATAGAGGATCAGATCTAGATCTATATTTTAAGAATTTTGAATTTGAAATTATTGAATATAAACATCTTGAATATTTTGATAATAATATCCCTCCAGTTGATATTCTCAATCAATTCAATCAAAAAAATTAGAAATAGTTATAGTTATCGTAATGTACAAGATTTCAAAGATTTTACCAAGTAAAGTTATAACAACATCATTAGATTTTGTTAACCGAACCAACTGCACTCAACTGAATCAACCCACGCAAAGATCCTCATACACCATTCATGCATTCAACATAAGATTCTGCCCACGAGGGTGCTTCAATTCAACTGTTCATATAAACTCTCAAATAATTTTGATGTATTGATACGATGATTTGATATGAATTTCGAAGCACTTAAATTCAATTAGAAGTTTATCTTATGGTGCATGCATATCAAATTAAATTCATCTGGATATTTATATGAGTTTAAAAAATATCCAAGTTGAATTTAATAAATACCTTATGAAGCATGTGAGGTTTATTTAAAACTGAAATTAACGCCTTCTATCTGCTTCTAATTTTGTGTTACAGATTCGGTGACATTAAAATAAAAAATTTAAGATTAACATGTATTACTTTTAACTTGATTCCATTTTACATTCCTAGAAAGATACTTTTTCAAAACTTTCGGCTTTATTTGGGAGGCAAAACTCATCTTTATATAGCTTATTTTATTTCAAGCGGCTCCCGCAAAACAACTTTTCCTATCTATAAATAGATAGATTTTTCAGTTTATTTTCATTCATATCTATTTAGTTATATTTAGTATTTTGAAGGCTCTGAGTGCAAAGAAGCTCAGCTTGTCTTTTGAAGAAAAGTTCTTAGTCCCTTGATAAGTTATTCTTCAAAATTCATTTTATTTTGCAGATTCTCTTTTTTATTTATTCTTTACTCTAGTTGTTATTATAGTCTTTTTATATTTATAAAATCTTGCTTAAGTTTTTATTTAAGTTATATTTAGATCATACTTAAGTTCTTTTGAGTTCATGTTAAATTATTGACAAATTTTCTAAGATCGCCCCCGCGATACTGTGTTATGACATTCTATAACACCAACATAATCTCTTGTTTACGTCATTTTCTTCTTAAATTTACCGAAAATAACAGGTCTTCAAACACCTGCATAAAATAAAATATACATACATATTTTTTTGCATGTTGATTTAACTTTGATTTATTATTTTCATTTAAGTTGAATTTAAGCTCATTAGTACTTTCATTTAATTCCCTTTAAGCTTCATGTCGGTCCAAATTTGACAACCTCCCACCGTCCTACATAGGCTACACATGGGTGTAAGCGAAGCTTGAGCGAATGTGAACTCTTCGTTCTGTGCTTTGTTTTGTTTTGTTCGTTGAAAATTTCTCATTGTTTGTTTTCTCGCCGTTTGAAAATCATTTTGTTCGTGTCTGTTGAAAATCAATTTAAAAATAATCCCAAAAATCTATATGAGGAGAATTAACCGTCAATCTGATAACAAAAGTTTTAACCACTATTATATCAGATTTATGATATATAAATGTGTTCGTATGTATATATCATAATAATAATAATAATAATAATAATAGTAATAAATAATAGTAATAAATAAAAATAATAATAATAATAATAATATAATATAATATAATTTTTTATTTTGAGCTAAATCGAACCGAACACGGTCGAACAAATGATTGTTCATGTTCGGCTCGTTTATATATCGAGCTTGAAATGTTTGTGTTTCGTTTTAGTTAACGAATCAAACACGAGTTGTCATGAACAACGAGCTTTTTGATGCTGACCATCGGAGGCTATTGACCTTCACATCGCCTTTACCGGCATAACAAATGTCTTGCAACACTACAAGTGATCTTCTACTCACTTCGAGCATAACTGGTCTTCAAACACCGCATGAAAGTCACAAGTTTCCTCACAAGGTCGGTACTTATATTGAAACATATATTTGCAATTGTATTGAAGCAGAAGTGCAAAAATTTAATACATGAAGCAAGTATATACATAGGTGTTTAGAATGAAATTCGACAGCCTCCCAGCATCATCTCCGTGTAGATAACTTCTCTTTATTCTAATCTAATAGCAAGATGATAGTTTGGTGCAAGGGCATAAATAAAGATTAATTTACCATATATAACAAGAATGATCATTTGTCCATAGGACTTAGGAGGTAAGATTCTCTCATTACACCAACCAGCAAATACGAGGGGGTTGAAACCTACGGAATGTTTGGTCTCATTACTCCCTTATTCCATCTTGACTACTGTATTGAGGAAAAACTATAATGGGACTTTTTAATATCACCCAACAACAAAGAAGCAAAAAAAAACGAATGAATTAAAACCCAATAGAGCCCAAGACCTCACTTCTGCTTCACTTTTACCTGGCAAATAGGATAGCTGAAGTGGCTTACGAAAGGAGGGTTTAACAGGTGGAGTCGAGCTGGTATTGTAGGATTGCAACTTTGGGTAAGTTCTGATGGAAATCAAAATGCACAGAGGAAGATGGAATGGGTTCGATTGAATAGGAGAGGGGAGGGAATAAGAGAGGGGAGGCCAGACAGGAAAGAATGGGAAAGAGTGAAATGGAATCGGATTGAGCAATTATCAGAAATGCTGACAGGAGAGAGTTCGTCCGTTCTTGGTAAAGACGGACAAACGAGGAACTTCGCTGCATCTACCTGGCGAACGAGACGGGAATTTCAATCTAGCAGTGACAGATGCGGGGCTTAACCGCATAAACATAAGAAGGGAGAGAGAGATGGGTGTTTAACCTTTGGCTGGAAGGACGAGATAGACGAACCTCATCTGCTCAATCGACTGAAAAGTAACCAAGAGAAATCGAGGGGCGCGCCTAATTGGAGTCGATGTCTTGTATCCTTAGGGTTAGGTATTGATACGTATTTATATAGATTTACTTTTTTTTGTTTAAGAGGTTAAATAAATTTTAATTCTAACTTTATGTAGTTGTGTCACCACATAGACAAATTGGATATCAATTTTAGTTATTGAGCCAACGTAACAAAGATACCGCTGCAATCGGAGTTCGTTGCTCAAGTCGTCGAATCGAATCAATTTCGCTCAAAATGCGATTATCGCTTCCAACGACATTCGCAAACTCTCTGGAGGCGCGCCTCATTTGATAGGTTTCGGCGTTTCGACGCTAACGACACGGTCAATTTTGCAAAAGGAGGTCGTTTGGGCATCGTCACAGCCTCTCAACTCCGATATAAACATTGGCGCATTAACGGCTCGATCTCTTGATCGGTCGACCGTCGGATTGTGCAAGATGTATATTCTGATCAATTTTGATGTTTTGAATGCAATGGCGAAATCCGTTCGTCGATCGAAGTTCATTTTAATTGATTTCATTATCCAGAGATTTGTTCGATGATATTGATCCGCTCGAATTTATCTTGTGAGCTCAACTCGACTTACGTAGCATGCATGGAGGTCAACATGTATTTATAGCTTCTCTTCTCAATTTCAGTGGGTAAAGCCTTCGATAGCATGACAAGAATGGCAAATTATTTGGGCTAACAAAAAAACTACTATTGAGTGTGGGCCCTGAAAATTCGTGCTCAACCTCTCATTGAAAGAGTTATGATTAGTCTTAATCAATTTAGCAGATAAAGCACTGCCTAGAGATTTCATCCTCATTTTATGAAAATTGTATGTCAAGTTTTAGGTTTCTCATAAGAGCAAGTACTTCTGATTAATTACCTAGTGGGAGTAAGGCTTGTTGTTGTTGTTGTTGTTGTTAATTATTTTATCACAAATTGCTTAGTGTATAATAACAATGATTTATATTTAGAACTAACAAAATTCACCACCCTTAGTTTAAATTGAATAGTGTTGGAAATAATGACGAGCCAAATCAAGATCTCATAGTTTCGTCATCTTGGATTATCATAATTCTTAATTTATTTAGTAAGAGAAAGTACTATACAATTTAATCGAAGGATCCTTAATAGCAATCATTGGTTATTTCATTCAAAAGAACCTTGTATTCTTGAAATGAATACTTATCTAAGGAGACATTTTTATGTTAACGCTAGTTGACAAAGAGATTTGTGTCTTATTAAACATGTCATACGATTCATAACTCGAAGGAGTTAAGCCTTTGGGAAATTTTATAATGGAGACATTTAGAGGCAAAATCACCAAGTCAGAAGGCCCCAAATGGACTGTAATATAATGGGGTTCGTTGGAGAGCCAAATCAATCGATTAAAAAACCGTAATTTAGTGGGGTCATTGAGAGGCTAAATCGCATGATCAAAGAATAAGATGCCATGTCATTACTATCTTGAGATCATTTGAAAGTGACCATAACAGCTTATTTTGATGTGACATTAATTCCTTACGAGCTAAAATGTTCTTAAATTATCACCCTCATTAAATAATTGCAGAAGATGAATGGATTTTTGCTTCAAACTTTTAAATGATAAATAAATTCCGTGTGTGTGTGTGGGATATTTTCCACATAAAACTCCTTCAATAATATTCCTGAAATCAGTAGGACTGCACATTGAAGATTAAGATGCAATAAACATGGTGATAAACGCCTGAAATAATAAAACTAACTCATAAGAGGGAACCTAAAAGAACCTAGAACTCTTACGCCATATCAAGGAAAATCAGAGATTATATTGCATTTAAAATATCAATTACAAGCTATCATCGAGTGTGTGTGTATTACGGAAAGAAAATTAAAAAACTTATGCAATAAAGGAAAGTATCTTTTCTAAATAAAATCCCTTCAAGAATATTCCTAAAATAAGTAAGATTGGGCGTTCCGTACTATGGTTACAAGTCTAGTAAATATGAGTGTTACACACACGAATGTAAACATACATACATATATGTTGACCTCCATGCGCTAGCTACATCACCAGTCGTCATAAAGACAAATTGACGAACTTCGATGAATCGAAATTCGGTTCAGAAATTCAAAATTACCTCCGATCGGCGCATTTCGCCATCGATTCAAAACGTCGAAATTGATCTAAATATATATGACAATTGGAATCGATTGTGGCCGAAAGGCTACGCATATCGAAGTCGAGGCTACGACGCGACGACCTTCATTCAAATTGATCGAAGCCGCGTCAAACGTCAAAACCTATCAAATGAGGCATGCCGCGCCAATTCGAACGAGCTGGAATATCGAGCGTCGAAAAGCGATTAACCGAAATTGAATTGGCCGATTGAACCAAACTCCGATCAGCGTTGTTGCATTGAACGTCGAATAACACAAAATTGAGCGTATATATAACCGTATAATAATGTCGTGAAAATCAAATTATGATTTCTTTTCACTTAAATGAGCATAGACCCTATATATATATATATATATATATATATATATATATATATACCCCTTAATAACTAACCCTAACCAAAAACTCCAGCCATCCTTAATCCTATTCCACACGCGCCGCATAGGAGCTCTCGGTTCGAACTTCCAAAACCGTTCGTCCCTCTCCAGCGAATGAAAGCCGAACGAGCCTCGTCCCTTCCATCACATCTCTCGCTCTTGTGCTCCCTCCCATCCGACCCGAGCACCGCATGCGAGCCGAAGACCTCGTCCGATCCATCCCTACCGTGAACAGACGAATTCTTCTTCCCCATCCGTCAGTCGCTGCTGTAAACCGAACGAACGCTCCCTCGCTTCTCCGTCCGAAACCCGTAAAACTGTAGCTCGGACTGTATCATGACACTGTAGCCGGTACTGTAGCACCAAATATATTTTTTATTTTTTTGGCCCTTTCTCATTTGCTAAAATACTCGAACCTCCAATCTTTGGCCAAATTCCAAACCGCCAAATATAAGTACTCATACACGTCTTTCTTGACGCTGAGAAAAATTTACTTAGAGTACATAGCATTCTGACACATCTTTCTGCATAGAATCGTCATATGCGTACTTTGTAACATACACGCATTTCGTTATCGGAGATACAAGATGACCGCTGGACGTTACACCACCCATACACGCCTTTCTTTCGACATTTGACTCCCCGCAGTAGCCCACTTACGCGACGATGCCGTGACGTCAGCCGAATTTTCACGCCGACGGAGGCCTAAATATAAAAGTCGCCCATAAATATAAAATCGATGTTAAACCGACATCATATGATATAGTAATATTAATATTTTTCTAAGATAAAAAAAAATGTGTTCACGAAAAGCCGCTCACATATTTTTTTTCGCATACGACGACGCAAGATCTGGCCGCGCTTACACCACCAATACATATCTTTTTTTGCGCACAGTGCCTACCACAATGTAGCTCTTTATACGGACGACCAACGCCCGAAATTTTATCTAAAATTTTATACTCGCAACAAAAACTCAATCAAAATAAATAACACTATTCAAATCACTTTTGCTTAAATTAATATTGAATTAAATAACTCAGATGCTTACACTACCAATGCTTAAACTTAGGTTCGGCGACGTCATATTGATTCTACGGTGTGACCGGCCTGATTAACAAAACCTAAAAATCTAATAATAATATTATAAATTTCAACTTAAGAAAATATCTCGGTAAAACTAATATCATTACGACAGTAGATCCGATCCTCTATTATTATATTAATAGTAAAATGCGATCTATCAAGAAAATAATACATCCACCGACGACGATGTTTGAATGAAGATTTCAATCAGAGAAAAAACTTTCATCAAAATGTGATTGCGATTTCAGATCAAATTAACTCAAATTAAATATCAATCCAAATGTAAAGTCTAACATGTCATTAAGCTATAAATGCCTAAATGAAATTCAATCTTTAAAAACTTAAAGCAAAAATCCAACCCACCTTCCGTAATTGTTTGTTAAGGGTGATAAATTAAAAAAACTCTAGCTCATAACGCAGTCAATGTCAAGTCAAATACACATCTACTACTCAATCAATCTACGTCATTAGACGCGTCAGATCCTCTCTGCATGATTGACCAAGAATTCTACATACGATGCGGTTACGCCCAGTCGTTGATCGACGACCAAATGACACCATTATATTACGGTACGATTGAAATTTCAGATGTAAATGGCTTCGCTCTTTCAGACAACTATAAGCAGCACTGATAAAAAAAAGCATCTCAATGCGTAGACTTAAACTTATTTTTTTTAAACACCACCTAGGTTTCGTCTCGACTACGAACTTCATGCCGAAGAATCATTTCGTTGTCAGTGACTACCTCCATGACTAAGTTGTAGACCACGACAACCCGAGATGATAGAACCATGAGATCTTGATCGGGCGCGTCAGCATTCCCCCAACCATCCGCTTTAAGTTAAATGATGATGAGTTTCATAAATCTAAAATTCAAAACTCCGCAAACTGATACTATACGCTACGCATTTAGCGATCCAATGACTAGCATCAATCAAAAGTTCTCTCTCAACAATTAATTATAAAGGCTATTTTATAAGAAACCTGGAACCAGATCTAAAGTCCTCACAAAATGAGGGTGAAATCTCTGGGTAGTGTCATATTTACTATTTCATCTGTCTTCTAAAAATTTAATAGACATAAATCATACTCTCCTAATCGAGAGGTTGATGGCGAATTTTCAGAGCCCATAATATATAATACACACACGCATTTATAAATCTCAAGTAAAGTAGCATAGACAACATGCAAACATAAATAGATGTTTTCCACTTCTACATTAATACATAATAATTGAATATCCTACTGAAATAATAAACAGCCTTAAGCTATATGTCTCAATTCGAGACCTATCATACTCTCTTTGAAATTCCAAAGTGCATATATAGCCTTTATCATATTCGATATAGTATGCAACTACTCTTTGAATTTTGAATATTCTTCAATGTATAAATCAAAGGGGACCCTTTTATATCGCATATGGAGGCATTCTAATAAAGTATATGTTCCACACATGCCAATATAGGTGTACAGAAATATGTGTATAAATAAACATGAAGTAAATTACAAGACCAATACGAACCAAGAGCATTCAAGTATTTTTCTTTCATTCTAATATGCATAATAAGTTTTAAAAAAAAAAAACTCATCCTAAATCGATTTGTGATGACCAATCCAAACATAAGAGGATAAGACTATTCAGATGCCAAAGCCACTAATTAATAGAATCATTGCAACAAGGTGGCGCAAACTTCTCTACCTAACAACAGAACAATTGCTGGATGAAAACCCAACCAAATTCCTATCTAGCAGGAAACTCTGATGATGACAATAAATATAAGCAGATGTTTTGAAAGAATGATGGAAACTTCGTAAAAATAGAAAAGATGAGACAATCAATTATGACCAAACATCATGACCTCTGGTGTTTTTCTACTTACACTCCCTATTGAATTTTTAAAGGAACATTTCAGCTAACCTCTCCTTTGGCTCCACTTGTAATAACCGAAAGACACAAAATCCGGAAAAAAAAAAGAATATAACCGCCGACAGTTAGCCGAAGATAGAAAGATCGAAGGGCGGGCTCGGTCGGTTTGCCGAAACCAAACTTCCAAAAGCACGCGAGAGAGGAAGAGAGGGAGAAAGAGAGAAGGAGATTGTAGTGACTCACCTTGTGGGTCCTAGTCGTGCATCAACGACCGAGGAAGAAGAAGAGAGTCCGTGCCCTAACCGAGTGACGCAACTCCACGCCGTCGACATCGGGTCGCCGAAAGCCATCCGGGTGCCGTCGGCCGAGGAGGAAGGAAGAGAAGCTCTTACGTGCGAGGGAATCGTGCCTACAAACGGGATCGAGCGCGGGAGGAAGAGCCGAGCTGCGTGCGTGCATGTCTTAGGGCAAAACCCAGGGAAAGAGGTAAGTTAAATATATGATTTATATAATTATTTATTACATTAGAAATTCTGATTTTTTGTTGTTAACGAATTTAATTAAAAATATTTCCTTTTGGATTTTATAAAATGAGAAAATGCCTATATACATAAGAACTTTATGTTTTCTTATTTAAAAATTTGGATTAAATTTAGGTTATTATTAAATCAGTAAAGACTTTATTAGGAGCGTCGCAAACAATGATGATATTGTTTTATCTCTAATTTGATGGAAAATACATCTATATATATGTTTAAATTTCAGAATTTATACAACCTTAATTCTATTGTATTAACTAAACTCTTAAATAGCCATGATTTTATTATAGGATATTAGTGAAAATAATAGATTTTCAAGAAAAAAAGAAATTTTAAATGGATTTATAAATGAAAGAATTTAAGCTTTAATTGTTTAAGGATTCGTAAAAATTGAGGTTAATGACTTTATGAATTTCATTGATTATATATTATGATTCTTAAACTGAAATCATTAGAGAGAAAAATAGAAATTCTTAAATTAAATTATATTAAGAAAAATAATATGATTAATAGGATTTAGATATAATATATGGCAAATTAGACATATCATTATATTAAATGAATTAAAGATTAATTTAAACTTAATTTAGGAAATAGACAATGAATAATTATGAATATGAGCATCAAATAATAAAAGCTATATGTAAATATCACATGAATAAAATAAGATAAATTACTTTTCAATATTGATTCAATATTTGATTCATAGAATTTCGATTAAGAAAGCGTTAAGGAAAGGAGATTCAGAGAACCGCAAATTAAAGAATTACGTTTACATTTAACAATATCTTTAATTTCGATTAAACGACGTTATATTTTGACTTTTCGCATAAGTTGTGATGATTTTCCTACTTCTTCATAAATCATGTGATATAGTTTATCGCTTTCTTCACGTGGATAATAACTTGAAATCATATCGTCCGGCCATCACGTTATAAAATTAATTTATTTAATTAACGCGCGATATGATAATTATATCTTATGAGCGATGTGAAATGGAGTTCACCCCTTATAAGACGGATGACGAAATATACCCGCAAGACGTAATGATGAAAAGGTCAATAATTAATACAAATGATAATGGTAAGCTACTTATCCTTTGGATGAAGATAAGAAAGTACAATGACTCCAAGACGGATGATAAATGTAAAAATAAAAATTCATACAAAATATTTATGTATACCTACCTCACATATGTTTGATTGTTTGAGCAAATTTCTTTTATGTATATGTGACAACAAAACCGACACGCACCGCATCTTTACTATAATATAAAGAAGATAATCGACTCACCAATTATATTCATTTATTAGTTCGCTTAAATTTTTTCGAACTATCTATCCAATTGATAGAAGTCATATTTATCGTCAGAAGGACGCTGGAGATAGGTAATTATCATTACCGAGTTATGTTTAATGTGTATTTCTATGAACTTTGTTATTATATATACGTGGACAAATCATAAATCATTACTGATCAGTACCAGTATGATTGGAGATTTTATTTAAGATTGAAATTGTTATGTAAATTTTTCTTTATCCGTCCGACCTGCTCCCAGATTCCAAGCTCCTGGTCGTGACAAAGAGTGGTATCAGAGCGAGATTTGCATGTGATTATATTTAGGGACATAAGTATCATTATAATTAAAGAGTCATTAAGAATATGATAAATTTTATGAAGAGATTTGATGTGATTGAATGATTGGCTATCTAAATATTATGCTACTATAAATCAGAAAGATAAAATTCAATATTTCTGAAGAAGAAGAGTTCAAAGCGTATGAGTATTACTATGATGCTTGCTTTCAAGCAAAAGAGCTAAGTATGATGGTTTTCGCTCAAGTCACGTTACTAAAGAGAAAAGAGTTAGGATATACCAAGAAGAAAGAAAGTATCCGAGTCTTTTCCGATGATTTACCGTTTACCTCCAAATAAGATAGATTTCATTGATTTAAGACAAAACAGAAGAAAAGTACCATATGTAATGACGATAAAAGAATTACAAGAGTTGAAAAATTACAGAATCGTTTAGAGAATTTATCGCTGACATCTCCTCTGAGCTCAGAAGAAAGAAAGAGATTATAGAGCTTAACAAACTCACATTGAAGAATAAATATCCTCACACAATTGATGATCTTTTGACCAACAAAGGAGAGCTTCGATTTTCAAAGATTGATTTAAGATCAAAGATCATCAAGAAGATATATCAAAGATCGCATTCAAGATACCTGCATAACATTATGAGTTTGGTGATGCTTTTGGCTTAACAAATGCTCCAATCAGATGTTATGGATCTCAGAATCTTAAATCTTTTAGATTCATTTGTGATCAGATTCAATGATAAATTTATTCCAGAGAAGTTTCATTAAAACCATCTTCACATTATTTTGCAAGCTCAAAGGAAATGAATTATATGCAAAAATTTTCAAAGTGTGAATTTTGGTTAAATAACATCATATTCTCGACATGATTAGTAGTAAAGATTTTTGGATCTGGAAAGTCGAGAATAACCGAATGACTGACCAACCACCGCCGTAAGTCGAGTTTCAGATCGAGGATATTATAAGATTTGAAGGGTTTTCACAAATTTACGCCACTATCGAGGCTAACTCAGTCAAGTTTAAATAATCGATCGGTGTGAAGAGGCTTTTCAAAATTGAAGAACGACGCACCAAGATAACTATTTCATCAGAGGGCGGATTTCAAATTTATGATGACGATCATTAAAAGCTTGGGATGTACGCGAGAATGGAAGAGTGATCGCTTACGCTCTTAAGAAAAATCAGAAATATCCAACCCACGATCTGTAGCCGGCAAGATGATATTTGATTAAAGATTATTTATATGGCGCAAGTGTCGATCATCATATATCTTTACCGAAAGCTAAATTTCGGAGATGAACTAATTAAAGATTATGATTTGGATATTCAATATCATCCGAAAAGGAATATGACGCTTTAAATAAAAGATCGGTAACTTATCGATTGATCTCAGAGTTGATGAAAGAGTTAGAAAATTGAAATTTTTAATTATTAAATCTACTGATGATCACGCTTTATTGTTAAATCAAACGACTATACAATCAAATTTGAAAGATAACACGATATCTATCTCAAGATGATAACTTTCAAAATTTTAGATTTGGTAAAAGTAGGCCATACAAAAGATTTTGAAATCGATGAAGGGATCAAGATCATGGCCAGATTCCAGATATCGGAGATTTGAAAAGATATATTATGAAGACATCATTCTAATTATACAATTCATCCACGAAGAAGAATGTATCAAGATCTTGGGAAATATGCGAATGAAATGAAACGAATTTGTCTATAAATGTCAATCATGTCGATAGGTTGAACATCAAGTCGTTTGACTTTTACGCCTTTGCCAATAACCGAAAGTGAAATGGACGATATTGTTATGGATTTTGTGGCTTACCCATCCGTAAGAGGATGCAATACTATTTGGGTCATTATCGAGGTTGACTAAATCGCACTTTATACCTATCAAACAACTGACGTTAAAAAAAGCTAGGAAGTATGTTGATGAAATCAATACAAAATCTATAGTGTCCGATCGAAATAGTGATTTACATCTGAGAGAAAAATTCGAGTTTTTTTACTTTCGATCTGATTCCATCCTCAAACCGATGGCCAAAAAAATAATTCAAACACTCAAGATTTGCTTAGACTCAGATCCGATTTTGGGAAATTGAAAAATTCATTTGTCTTTGATTGAGTTTGCTACATAATAATTTTCAAATCAGGTAAGTATGGCTCCTATGAAGCATCAGATAAGTAAATGCGTAATCGCTTTGTTGGAGACAGGTGAAAGAAGAATCATCGTGTGATGTAGTATTTTACGAAAAGATTCGATTGATCTTGGATAAATTAAAGCTATTCAAGATAGAAATACTACGCTAAATATCTACCAATAGAGTTTGGTAGAAATTTGTATTTCTTAAAGTCACCCATGAAAGGTATAAACGATTTGGTAAAATTGGAAAGTCCCACGCTTATATATAAATCTTGGAAAGAATTGAAAAAGTGGCTTATAAATTAGTTTTACCTTCTCACATACAAGGAGTGCACAATGTATTTCATATTTCTCTTCTGCGAAAATTTATTATTGATGAAGCCAAAAAAATTATTGCTGATCCTATTCATATTCAACTGGATCTCACATTTGTGAAAGAGCTAGAAAGAATTATAGTTTATGATATTAAGATCTCGAATGGGAGAAATTTCATTGTCCGTGGAAACATGGATCGATGGGAGAAGAAATCAGAAATGCAAGAACTTTATTCTAAATTGTTTAATTAAAGGTATGTGTATTTCTATTTATTATCATTTAATTTCGAGGACAAAATTTTTATAAGAGGGAGAGATTGTAATAACCGAAAGACACAAAAAATCCAAAAAAAAAAAAGAATATAACCGATGCTAGTTAGATAGAAAGATCGGGAGCTCGATCTGTCAAAACCGAACTTCCAAAAGCACAAAAGAGGAAGAGAGGAGAAAGAGAGAAAGAGATTGTAGTGACTCCATGCCCTACCAAGGTCATCGAGGAAGGAGAAGAGGAGTCCGCCCCAACCGAGTGAAGGCTCACGCCGCTGACATCGTCGCCTCCATCCGGTGTCGTAGAGGAAGGAAGGAAGGGCTCTTGCGAGGGAATCGTGCTACGAACGGATCGAGCCAGAGGAAGAGCCGAGTCAAGGCGGCGTGTCTTGGGCAAAACCCAGGGAAAGAGGTAAGTTAAATATATGATTTATATAATTATTTATTACATTAGAAATTCTGATTTTTTGTTGTTAACGAATTTAATTAAGAATATTTCCTTTTGGATTTTATAAAATGAGGAAATGCCTATATACATAAGGGTTTTATGTTTTCTTATTTAAAAATTTGGATTAAATTAGTTATTATTAAATCGAAGAATTTATTAGGAGCGCCGCAAACAATGATGATATTGTTTTATCTCTAAAATTTGAAAATACATCTATATATATATATATATATGTTTAAATTTCAGAATTTATACAACCTTAATTCTATTGTATTAACTAAACTCTTAAATAGCCATGATTTTATTATAGGATATTAGTGAAAATAATAGATTTTCAAGAAAAAAGGAAATTTTAAATGGATTTGCAAATGAAAGAATTTAAGCTTTAATTGTTTAAGGATTCGTAAAAATTGAGGTTAATGACTTTATGAATTTCATTGATTACATATTCTTATTCTTAAACTGAAATCATTATAGAGAAAGATAGAAATTCTTAAATTAAATTATATTAAGAAAAATAATAGGATTAATAAGATTTTGATTATATTATAAAGTAGACATATCATTATATTAATTAAAGATTAATTTAAACTTAATTTAAAATGTAAAAATGAATAATTATGAATACGAGCATCAAATAATAAAAGTTTATATGTAAATATCACATTTAATAAAATAAGATAAATTACTTTTCAATATCGATTCAATTAATATTTGATTCTATAGAAATTTCAATTAAGAAAGAAAGAGATTCAAAAAACCGAAATTAATGGGTAATTACGTCTTACATTTACGGTAAAAATGTCTTTAATTTCTTGTGATTAAATGCGTGTTATATGATTTTGACTTTTTCCTGTATCGCAAGTTGTGATGATTTTCCTGCTTATTCATAAATTGTGATATAATTTATTTTTCACGCCGGATAATAACTCAACGCTGATCATATCACACGCCATCACGTTATAAAGTTAACCTAATTAATGATTAGAAGATACCGCATAATCATGCTACGTGAAAATGTGAATGTTTGAATAATTCTCTTATTGAGACCACGTGACACTGCACGCGACGTAATGATGAAAAATGGTCAATAATTTGGCAAATGGTAATGGTAATGGCTACTTATCCTTTGGATGATTATTGATAAAAATTTTGACGGTGACTCCAAGACGGATGATAAATGTAAAAGTAAAAGTTCATACAAAATGTTTATGTATACCTACCTCACATATGTTTGATTATTTGAGCAAATTTATTTTACGTATAATACAACAACAAACTCCAGACGATACTGGCTCTACCTTCATGTTACTATAATGTAACAAAGATAATAATCAACCAATCGAATTATATTCATTTATTGCTTAATTTTTTTCGCGTAATCATCCCAATTAAATGGGGGAAAGTCATATTTATCGCCGTAGTAGACATCGTGAGATAGGTAATTATGTCAATTATGTCGAGTTATGTTTAAAGTGTATTTCTCATGAACTTTGTTAGTATATATATGTCGACAAATTGTTAAATCATTGTGGATTATAGTGACTCTTGTATGATTGGAATTGTTATATATATTTTTCTTTTATCCGTCCGACCGTCTGTTCCCGCCTTGGTATTCCAAGCTCCCGGGCCGGGTCGTGACACTACCCTTCCTGACCTTACCTGAAGCTTCATCCTATTTCATTCGAATATGGAATATTAAGTTGTTTGTAGCCTTGATCAAGGGAACCAAAGCACCAATTAAAGTAAAATCATAATGGTGATAACTAATGCATGACAACCCAATGATTTTCTTGTTTGTTTTCTCATTTATCATCTTTAATTTATTGTGAAAACTTTATCCTTCAGTCACTGACCAAACAAGCACGCTAGTGGCAATTAACTATTTAAAATTCATACTTTTTTCCTTTTTTTATAAAATATGGGCATCATGTTGACAAAATTGGACGCCAAAATCATAACGGTCAATGGTTACGCCATATACTATCATAGCTATTTGTGCCAAGAAAGAATAAAGATCGCAATTTTAATAACATAAGAAAAGCACTTGAGTAAATATTAGCCCAATACATTGTACCAAAAGAGGTTGATTAAAACTAAACCTGAACTTCCAAGCAAGTAAAAATGAAAATAGGGTTATTTTAAATGGTTTACTATTAAGACACACTCAAGGATCCAGGTATGGCTTGACAACTTGTTTGAATCATTCAAATCAACAGGTATAATTTATTTATTTATAGGGGATGACAGTTGAACAAAAAAGAATAGAAACTTAAATTAATGCACCCCACAGAAACTAATACTACTTCAAGTTGAATTCTGGGATCTAAAATTGATTTGTGGCTTGGGTCAAAGGACAATGAGTAGTTACTTAGGTGGGGTGGATTCTATGTATTCTCGCCAAAAACCACTCTCAGCTGAGAAAAGGATAGAAATCAATGACCAGGATGGTGATAAGTGCTTATTAAAAGGTACATTTAAAGAAGTATGCATTATTTCCCTCATCTCATATCCTCCCAGTCCTCAATATTTTATTTTCCTTCTACTTTTATAGGTCAAAAATTCCTCTATATTGGTTATACAACCAAGTGGCAAATAAGTAGTGTACCATCAGCCTAGCAGCTGAAGTTGTGCAATTAACTGTCATTATCACTGAAAAGCATAAAACTACCACCACCATCAACACAACAATAATATTCCCACTCATTTGGGATAGGCTTTATGAATCCTCCTCCTCCATTTATCTCGTAATATTATATTAGGTTTTAACTCTATTTTCCACAAGTCAGCTTCCATCATTGTCACCTTACATCTATCTATTTCCTTCCCTAGTATTTTTTACATTAGTTCTATCTAAGACTTACTAATTCACTATACAAGCCCAAAACCTATTAAACCTCATTTAAACTAATTTATCTCCAAAAGGTGCCACTCATATCGTTTCTCGAATAAAATATTGTGTCAATTATCCTTCTAAGCTTTATGACACATCCATCTTAAAACCTATCAATTTCATCTACAACCAAGTCATTATTGATTGCTTTGTTATGCATCAACTTTATATAGCATAGTTCATTGAATTATAATTAAATAAAATTGGAATTTTAAGTATAATGGCATTCACTATCACATACTCCGAGATGATTCATCCATTTAAATAACTTGACTTTAAAGATGGACGTTATCTTCTCATTCATATCTCTTTTTTTAAAATTAATACATCCAAAGAACTTATGCATATCAAATTTAGATATTGCTTGACTTTCTAGTAATACTGGCTCATAGCAATTTTTCATTCACTTAAAAGGAATATCATGCTCAACCTTAGTTGACTAATTCAAAGCACATTTTTCTTATAAAAACTTTCTCCATTTTGTTTATTTTTTTAGTTTAAATTGAAAGATCTAATATATCATAACTATATCATAAGTATACACAGATAACTCTCTTTATAAGAATCTTTATAACCAATGCAAAAGAGGCATCGATTTAGGGGTTGTTTGGATGCCTGAAAAAGGAAAGCAATGTAAAGTGAATGTAATGTATTTGGATTACTTTTTAAAGTTGTTTAGTTGAGAACTCTATAAATACTTTTTTTTTTTTTGGGTAAAATAAATATAATGCAGAGTATTTTGACGGGCGATGTGGGATATAAGGGCTAGAATTTATTATCTACCATAGATTTGGAATTCACCCAAATTTGGGCGAATTCTAAATACATCAAAAATAACCCTTTGAATATATTCTAAATACTTCACTTTACTTTAGAATTTTACTTTGCATCATGCCAAACACACAAAAATTAAAATGCACTGAATTCACTTTATTTTACTTCACTTTACCCTAAAAAATAAACAACCCTTAACTTTCATCAAAGATATATCATATCCAGTTTGGAAACTCTTTAGTCATTCCAAATAATTTTAACTGATCAACGCACAAAAGTGCATAATTATCAACTTACAATAAACCTTTAACACACATTATTTCTCCTTAGTACACATTAAATCAATTCTTTTGAAATTTGATCATATGATTCTTCAATATCCAAAAAAAAAAAACACGTCAACATCCCTTTTCTTTTTCTTTATAAATCTTCAATAATTCCCACATATAAAAAATGCCACTCTATAAGATATTTTTTAATCAAATCTATTCTTCAAAGTAGACTTCATTTCTCCAAACCTATGTTCACACATCCCCTTCTATATTTTCATTATGTGACACATAAGTCTGATTCTGCTATATATTAATAACTAAGCACTTTCTTTGGTTCAAGGACTAACGCTAAATTGCCTCTTCTACACTTAGTCCTTAAAAACTAATTACTAACATTGCTTCAGCACTAGCTTTAGAAACTCATCACTAAGATTTATTAAACAAACTAAACCAATATATCCCATAACATCACAAATTCAATAGTTATTAGCACAAGTAATCTTTTTTTTATCAACAATATACTTCAAATTTTGGTTCCTTTTTATTTTAAAAATAAATCCATCCATAAAACTATAACATAAAATACATAGATGTTCTAATCTATCAATCACTATAAATATTATAAATGTGTGCAGAAGTGCAGTTCTTTCTCAAAATTATGGTAGAAAATCTAATGGAGAAAATCTCAGTCTAACAGAAGAGGAGTATGCCTCCAAACATTTATCTGATGAATCAGCAAACAAGCAAAATTGTTGTGGCAGTTAGATGAAATATTCATAAAGCCACCAAATATTTAGCATGTCTTCAATTGTAACCAAACCAAAAGACTGCCAAATTAATCCCAACGCTTATGAAGCATAAGCATATCATGAACTTCAATAGCATAGACATAAGAATTCTAAAAAAATTAATTACCTTGTCCTTAAGTGTTGCAGCTGCCAATAACAGTCTATCCTCAAGAGCATCTATCTGTCCCCGAACATCAAACTGAAGTAGTAAACCTAAAGCATTTAGAAACACCTAAAAGGACGAGATTATTAGAAATACTACTAGCCAAACGAAAATTTAAAAAGTGAAAGAAAAGGGAAAGGAACTTAAACAAGAAGAAGCAGAATGGAATCCCACCTCTGCTTGATCAGAATCACTTCTTTGCAGCTCTTTCCAGATTTTTTGATCATACACTTCTAAAACTTTGCCCAGGGGAGCATTGCCTTCCAAATAACAAACAGCAACATGCCACCAGTTATGAGTGTACCTGGAAAGAGGATTTGCAACTGAAAGACTCCTAGAGAAAAATTGCCTATAAGAAACAGGAAAACTACATACATAAATGATAAACAAGAACTCCATGTGGAAGAACAAGATTCCATGAATTCCACTGCTTCATTGAAGCGGCAATCATACTGTAAGACATGGCATTGCTGTAAAAGTAGAGAAAAAAATTACTTCTAAATTGCAATACAATCGGTGAGATTACTAAAAGGAGTCATCAAGAATACAAAATGGTTATTTATCCTAATTGCTTTCTTCTTGCTGAATAGTTGTTTTAGGAAGCAGAAACAAAAATCTAAATTATAATGAAAATGAACACCTAATTAGATAAGATTAGATGTCATCTTTTATCCTATTCAAATTTCTTTGGGGTAAAATCAACTTCCTAACATATAATTGTGAGTTCTATTAAGAATGTTGCTTGATATGACTGATACCAGAGGGAACCATAAACTAAAAGTTGGCCTTGCTTCTTTGTTTTCGTATTCTTATATATTTTGTTTTACTTTTTTATCTATTGGCATTTCTTTTTCACTTAAAATAAAAGCATGTTTGGATGGTCTACTTATTTTATGTTTGCAAAAGTAAAAAATACAAAATATAGTAATTACAATATATATAATCATCATGATTAAATCAATTTAATTCATACTTATTATAATTAAGTAATTGAAGCCAACATCATAATCATTAATTAATAACTTGTTACATTAATTATTATTTTAATTAATTATATATATTTAATTATTAATACTAAACTTCATTTAGTAGTTTAATTATACAAATCACTTAACCATTGTAAATAAGCACCAGTTGTAAAGACCTATTTAAAAAATAATGAACCAAACAATGTTGGTTCAAATGAACTGACATCAACCAACTCTATTAAAAGGAGAGAATAAAAGAGTGAGACTAAGAGATAGAAAGGGATAAAGCAGGAAACAAAGAGACAGAGAGTGACAAATCACGATTGAGTGAGCGGGTGAGCAAGACAATAAAAAGAAATTGAAGGCAACGGACAAAGAGTAAGTAGGTATGAGATGGGGGGGGCGAGATATAAAAATCAAGCAGGCGATCCCTACAATAACAAGTCAAATGTGAGCAAAAAATTTCTCTTCCCTCTCAAAAAGTATAGAATGAAATTTTGATTTAGATTTCAATTGACAAACCCTGGATATAAGTGCTACATTTCAAAGAAAGTATTGTTAGGATTTTTTTTGTATGAGAAGAAACAGAATAAAATTAATAGAAAATTTCTATTTGATGAAATCAATAATTTAAAATATTATTCAAAATATCACTTTGTTTAAATAAGAATAAATTATTTGTTTAATTAAGAGCAATTTTAGATTAAGAGACTTCATTGTAAAAAACTATACAAATTTATATACATATATATAGAAACTAATTAAATATGATTTAATTAATTGAAGAAAAATATAATTATATTTATGTTTTTTTTTTTTCAATAAGATAATTAAAATAAATAGTTATTTAATTGTATATGATTATAGTTATATAATATCATAAAGCAGCCATTTAATTACAATGTTATGTTAAACAATAACATAGATTTAATAAGTATGATTTAAATACTTGGAAAAAATATATTGGCTAGAAGAGGTTTATGATAAGAAAAAGTATATAGTTTAAATATGTTTTTATATAATTAATCAATATAAATATCTTTATGTGACAAAATTTATGGTTATTGAAATTAAGTTAAAGGAGATGACATTAAAAACTAAATAACAAAGAAAATCTTTCAAGATTGAAGTAATAATAATTCTAAATTAGAGTAATATTTCCTTTTTTTTAACATAATGCATTTAATTGATATCATCCTGTCATTTATATAGATGAGATAATTTATTGTTATAAAATCAGAATTATAAATAGTTTACAATGATTTATCTACCTCAATTCAAATTCATGTCGACACAAATGAAGTATATGCCTCTATATTATGTTACAACTATTTATATTACGTTATGCAATAGTCCCTCAAAAAAAGATATTGTAAGGTAAAAAGAATATGAATGAAACATTGCATGTAAAAATGTTTACATGTGCATGTTGAATGATAGAATCCTTAGCTTAAGATACACTAATGTACTAGTGACTTCTACATTACCTTTCACATCAATAATAGTAGATTTATGACCTACATCCCACTATGTCAACAAGAGATGTATCAACCATGAATAAGCTAGTACCTTTTCATCTCTGACAATAGCAGATTTATGAGGTATGCCTTATTGTGCCGACAGGGATGTATTGGTTTGGGATGATTTAAGTTTATGTATAAGCAAGACTCTTGAAATGGATGTATTAAAGTATATATTAAGGTATAAGTTATGATATAATAAGCTTTGTGCATATTCAATCTCTAAATGACAAGTTGAATACTATGATTTCTCTAGTATATTCCTCTACATAATTATGATTGTTAGCATTGTTTATGTTCACCATTATTATTGAAATGTAAAACCAAATTTTATAAGTCCCCTATAATTTAAAAATGATGACTAGCATGCATTTTGTTTCTTTTTCATTTGAGTTATTGTGATTTACCCAACAAATTATGTCTATCACTCACACATAATATTTAATAAATATATATATAGAAAAGCATAAGCATTTTGTAGTCTGAATGAAACAGAAAAGGGAGTTTGTGTATTTGCTGAAATGGAGCTACCAATGATAGGTCTTCATATTTTATCAATGTTGTAGGAAATATATATGAAATGTCATTTATTGCAATATAAATTTAGGTGTAAGATTCCATACTTATCTCATCCTTGAGGCTCTACCCATTCTTTGCCAAAATGTGTCTTAAACAAGTGCAAGTAAAAACAATTGATGTCTCGCACATGGCATATAACATCATAATTTAAGAAACGACAGACCAATTGCTACAACAACAACAACAACAACAGAAGAGGAAATTAAACCTTGAAATAAGAGATTGGAATTTTATCATCCAATTATATTGTGAAAACACGAGGATATGAATCTCTTCTAGGAAAGTCGTGTAGAAATTCGTCACCATTTCCTTACATAGCCTTGCTCAATAAACATCACTATCATCACTTCATCACAATCAATACCATTGCATGCAAATTTGCAGTTTGCACTTTAAATCCTTCCATAATCAACTTCTCGAGAGTTCATTTATTGTTTATTTTAGTTAGCTGAATGCAAACGAATATAATTACCCATCATATTAGCTAAGGGCTGCCACAATTTCAATATGGCAACACCGCATTAATCATATTTGTTTCCTAAACAGAGCATCTTCTCTGTTGAAAAATCCCAAATGACCCAATTAATTTTCTATAATCCTATCTACAATATATTGCTCCCCTCTCTCTAGATGACATTCACTAAAACACATTTTGCTAGTTTTACCGCACTTTCATGTCAATGTAACAGTTATGGATGTTCTTACTAGGCATTTACAGGAAGATGTACCTTGGTGTATGCTTTTTTGCTGATGACATTCTTCTTGTTGATAAGACTAGAGAGGGAGTCCAAGAGAAACTTGAATTATGGAGATCAACATTACAGTCTAAAGGTTTTCGTTTAAGTAAATCTAAAACTGAATATATGGAGTGTAATTTTAGTTGTAGAAGTTCTAGTGGTAGTGTTGTGACATTAGCTGAACAAGTCATAAATAAGAGTGAGCGATTCAGATATTTAGGCTCTATTGTTCAAAATGATGTTGAAATAGATGGAGATTTTATTAGTAGAATTCAAGTTGGATGGTTGAAGTGGAGGAATGCATCGGCTTTGTTGTGTGATAGAAAAGTTTTAAACTTAAGGAAAAATTTTATAAGATGGTGGTAAGACTTGCAATGACTTATGGTGCGAATGTTGGCCAATAAAGAGAAGCATAAGACTAA
Organism: Cymbidium sinense; assembly: GCA_021442155.1. Lineage (NCBI taxonomy): Eukaryota > Viridiplantae > Streptophyta > Magnoliopsida > Asparagales > Orchidaceae > Cymbidium > Cymbidium sinense. The sequence continues at coordinate 21,822,297 of CM038216.1, forward strand.
GTTAAGTGTTACTGAGATGAGGATGCTCGTGGATGAGTGGATTTACTCATAGAGATAAAATGCTAAATGAGTATGTTGGAAAAAGTTGGAGTAGCTCCGGTGGAATCTGATTAGAGAGTCGCCTTAGATGGTTTGGCCACATAAAGCTGTCGGTCCAGATGACGGTTAGGAGAGTAGATGCATTAGATTTGCCTTATGTTAAGAAAGGTTGAGGTAGACCTAAAAAGACTTGGTTAAGATGTATAAAAAATGACCTAAGTATACTTGAATTAAATGAGAATTTGACACATAATAGGACACAATGGAGACGAAGGATTCATATAGCCGACCCCACTTAGTGGGATAAAGGCTTGTTATTGTTGTTGTTGTTATTGTTCAATTAACTTATTTATGCCTGTGTAAATAAAAACTGATAACCTATGTCTAAAATTAAACATTTAGAAAGAGCGCAGGTACATGACCACAAATATAAGAGCACAGGCGCATGACCCACAAATATAAGAACGCAGCATCTTCTCTTGAATCTTGAAATGATATGAACTTCCACTCAAAAAGTTCGAACATTAAAAGAATAGAGCCAGACACGGCTCAACATCAAGTAGCAATGCAGGATTCAAAACATCTAATTTTAGAAACCTTTAAGCATATAATGTGAAGAAGATATAATCCATGACCCAGCGCTTCCTTCTGATAAAAGAAGCAAAAATCATCAAAACAAAACCAGGGCAAGAAGGGCAAGTACGTGGGATAAAGTAGTACAAGGATTCACCATGCAAAGTGGGCTAACCACTCCATAATGTTTCAGTAGTTGGATTTTTTAGAGCTCCATACATGCAAACACATTCCTCCCAAGTTCTGTTACGCATGGAGACAAATTCCATACCATAGGGCAAAGAGATCCCTTTCTATTAACTTTCCTTGATTTGTCATCTTTGAAGGACATGGAACGCTTTACAATTTTATTTCTCATGTTCTCATTCAAAATAATCTCTACCTGATATTGTCAAGATCTTCAGGGGTAAGATGGAACACAAGGAAATTTGAGAGAATTTAAAACAGAAGTATAAAATTCCAGTAGTATATATAGACACTTACACAATGCTGTGACCAGATGTCAAATCTGTTAATTTCCAATCCTCTCCTTGCAGCAGACTTTGCTTCAGCCATTCTTCCAAGCTCTAGTAAAGGAAATGCTAGCATACCATATATGAAACTCTGGTCTTGATTATGTGGAAGTGCCTGAACTTTAACAGACAGTTTAAAATCATAAGTGTACAAACTCATGAAATTGCAGAGGATAATAAGAAAAAAAACCTTAAAGATAACATTAATTAACTTTAACAATACTGTCTATTATGATACATTTTAAGTTGACTGCAAAAAGCAAAAACTGTTATATTCTGAACACAAGATCAAAAGGAATAACTAATAGGCAATCAGAAATACATGTTGTACATTTATAAGAGTTGAGAAAAAGTAAGAGTTCCAAAATCAGTCAAACCTGTTCCACAAGACTCAGCGAAAGATGTGGCTGGCCCATGTAGAAACATAAAACCTGAGCTCTTTTTAGTGAAACCAAATCTTTAGGATATTCTTTTACCAACTGCAAAATAATATAATAAGTTAGTACATAAAGAAAAAATAGCCTATTTAGGCTTTTAGAATATTGCCATATGTAGGATAAAATCATAAATTTTCCAATGAATAAATCCACTTAAAGAAGGTAGCATATAGGAGCACTCAGTATTAAATTTGCAAGTAAACCGCCTCATAAATTTGCACAGAAACAATTTAATTTAAATTGTAACAAGAACAGCAACATAACAACCATGCAAAATGAAGAAACAGAAAAAAAAAAGGCTTTTAAAGAAATTACATTAACTTAGCATCTGCTACATGTTGAATCAATCTGTCCATAGGTAATTCCTTGACCGTATTTAATGAGACCAACTAGTAAAACAAAGAAAAAGAGAATAAGGAGCTAATCGGAAGTAGAGGTCTTGAATTCATTATAATCCGTGACCCTTATTTAAGGGAGAGGACCGCCCCATAAGAAGCTACATTATGAAGAAAATGCAAAGACAATAAATGACTACCAACTACAGAAACGTGGGGTGCCCTACATATAGACATATACACTCCCACTTTTTATCGTGATTATAGCTGAATGAATAAGATTCCTAAGGTTAGGTATGAGATGAGTACCTGGAATGGATGCCCAAGAAGAGCACTCCCAAACGAATTCGTAGGACTAGTCCTTTTGGGCGAGTCCCTAAAATGAGTTCCTTAGACGAGTTCCTTAAGTGAGTGCCTTGGATGAGTCCATTGAGCGAGTTTTCTAGACAAGTTTCTAGGATAAGTTACTAGGACAAGTTCCTTAGGCAAGTCCCTTGGACCAGTCCGAGCAAATTATTTGGACAATTCCAATAAAAGAGTTCCTTAGACGAGTGACTTTTGGGGACTTTCAGGCTTTTAGGAGCTTTTCTTTGAGATACTTTGTATTTGAGCCATTCAGTTATCATTGCACTCTTCTCATTAGTGACATAAATAAATGAATTCTACTCTCAACTTGCCCCTTCTGTCTTTCTCTCTCTATCCCCCTACCCCTTGCAAGTCTCCTAGTAAGGTTTGATTTCAATTCACACGAATAAATCAGGATTCAACACTATGTACATTCACAAGTAAAATAAATAAAAAAGAACATGATACAATTAAATGAATCAAGACAACTTAATTCATATGTACTTAAGTTTACTTATGGCCTTAATGTTACTTTTTGCCAAGGAAAACTTCAGCATTTAATTTTATTTGATTTGAATACCAAATGTCATATATTTCTTAAATATGCATGCATTTTTTTTTCAATTGTGATAAATTATAGCCCATCACACATCATTATATTAGTTTCTTTAAATACTATAATACCATTATTTTTTACCAAATTAATTTTAGATGTAATCAACTAGTTTAAATTACCAAAATCAAGTAAAACAAACTTTTAATAGCATATCAAACAATCTTTGTTAATGACTAAATGCTACCCAAAATCACTTGTTTAAAAGATGCTTAATTGGTAAGAAATAGAAGAAAATACCAACTATAAATTTAAACTTCATGAAGTATTGCCTCAAAATAATATGAATTTCAAAAAATAATAGCATGTAAAAAAAACTAAGTGGTGAAAGAAAAAAATTATAGAATAATGGTATTATAGTATTTAAAGAAACTGGAGAAATATAGCTCATGCAAGAGAACTTGGTAGTTGTAAATCACAAACCTCTAAATATGCATAAACTTGCCTTTTTTTTAGTAAATATGATAATAATAATCCAAATGATAATGTAATAATCAAATAAATTCAAAAAAATCAACGAGAAATTTGAAACACGCCAAATAAATGAACAATTACAATTCATTAACCATAGTTAGAATCCTATTAATATCAAATTTAAACAAATTAAAGAATATTAGCAAACCGTTAACAAGATATGTAGAAGAAATTTGATAAGCAAAAGAGTTCGTCAAGTAAGAAATCTTAGCCTTAGGTTGGCATAAGAAGATAACTCCCAGAAATTAGTTTTTGAATCCTTCATAACAATACCACATAAGAAAGTATAGCAACAAGTTGCCAATAATATTAAGCCATGAATAACTATACTTAAATCCTTCATGGTAAACGCTTAAATAAAACCATAGTACTTGATCTTGAGATTAATCATGAACAAAACGAACATGATACTATTGCAAACCATATAAAACAACATAATATTAGGAAGTAGAAAACACATTCCTTTCTCGAGGCCATCATCTAGGCATGTCTCGAACAACTAAAATTATAAACTAAATAAATAATGAAATCAAGTAAACTTTGCTTAATATGATGCTCCCAACAAGAATAGATACATAATTCCATCAACTTCTTGTCATATTAAATTTGTTCAACCCCTTCTCCTTTATAATCTTCTACATTAATTATATATTTCTACCTTATTGATGTATCTTTAACACTTTGTTTCACAGATCTGGACATTTAATTCTATTTTCCCTTCCCTGATGTCAATAAGTCTCTCTACATTTTCATAAATATTATAATATCTTCCTATTATTCTTAGTTTTATTATATATCCATCTCAAAAATCTCATTTTACCACACTCAGATTGATAAGTAGTGACTTATTTATTATTTACAAATAACTAATGTTAAAAACATTAGGAGATCAAATGCGAAAACAAATTTGAGACATCTGAAGTAAAACAAGGAACAGAAGTAATCAAAGCATAACATCACAAAGACACAATAATGGGAACAAAATCACAGATCCATACCATACTAAGAAATATACTATAAAAAATAGGAGAAATATACAAATTACGCTTATCTGAAGCCTTTTCACATTTCTCACACTCTAGGGTACGTACTCTCCACTTACAGTCCCGATAAAATAAAAAAAAATGCAAAGGAGTTATGAACAAACTACAGAAAATCGTCTAAATACGAACTCTGTCGTTTCATAGCGCCACAACTTTGACGCCTAGGCCCTAGTGCCACTATTCTTCAGCCTTTTCTACATGGATTCTAGCGTCGTGGCACTTGCCTCTATCTTGAGTATTTGGTGCTCCGATTCTAGCGTTCTAGCGTTGTGGCGCTGCCTCTACAGTGTCGAGGTACTATTTTCTCTGTCTTGCTAGTGCAAATCCATAAGTCCTAGGACCAATGTGCTATCCTCCAAGCAGAGGCACTACCTTCTCTATCTCTGAACTAAGGCCTCCATGCTATAGCACTGAGGCACAATACACCAAAAAAATTCGAGGAAGTTGACCCCCTACGACCCCCCAGAGATGTCACAGTCGAGCTCAACCGTCAAAAATAAGGGTTGAATCGATAGTACATCTCCAATTAATCAACACAACTAGGCTCCACATTATAACAAAAAATGTGTATAATTACAAATTTATAAATTATATATTTAATCCTCTGTGATATTCTCTTAAGGTAGAGTCCGCTTTTGTATTAGCCAGTCATTTTAAATTTCTAATTTTATTCACATGCCAAAATTTCAGTAAAAAATGATAATCGTACCTGCAGCCAACAATGCCAATGTACTTCTTTAAGGCAAGACACATTTTAACACAGATAAATGCATCCTCAACTAGATATATTCGTTGCAAATAGTTCCAAATCCAGAAGATCCACTTGCAAAACAAAAACTCGGCTCGACATAAAACAAATCATCCAAATACGCTAACCAAACAAAATCTTTAAAATTCACATGTTCTGCGTGTACTATAATTCTAGATAAATCGAGTCAACTAGTACTTTCAAACAACATTCCTCAATATAATTTCTTGAACAACAGAAGAAACCCAAGATTCCCTGAATATTGGACAGGTAAACAATGAAAATGCGCATTGCCAAATAAAATGTAATTTCTCATAACAAAGCACAAGAAATAGCAAAATAAATGCTCAATCATAGTCAGACCTCACAGTGCCGACTCAGCGCCGCCTCCTCATCCCTCTCGTCTCCAACCAGCGGAACGATTGATTCATAAACCGCCTTCTCATACGAAGTGGCATTCTCCTAGCTCACAAGAAAAAAAAAAGGGGGGCTTTTACATACACTATCACCTTTTTCTTATATATTTACAAATTAATCATATTTAACATCAAAATTTCAAATTGAGATTCATAACAAAAGTCCATTTCATTTTTTTCAATTTCTTAAAATTACAAAAGATTTAGTCATGGCATGCGAAAATATACGAGTGTCATGATCAAAAAATTGATGAAAGTGATCAAATTGTAAATGCATATATTTTAAGGGGTTGATTTATAAATATCCCAAAAAAAAATATATTTAACAGACGGGGAGAGATAAAAGGGGAGTGAAATTTACAAGGCCTGAGGCGGCTGTGGCAAGTAGGGCTGAGGCCTTCAGCAGATCCTTGGAGCAAAGGAAGTGAGCGGCGAGGGCATTGCCAAGTATGCAGGCGGGATCGTTGACAGGGGCCTCGAGGATGATGGCGCGGTTCCTGCCGTAGGACAGCACTTGGTCATAGTACGCATCAATCGCAGCCACACAATCGTCGGAGCTCGTTCGTAACGGGTAACCCCAACGGTCCACACCCGTCGTCGTCGTCTTATCGCCGTCCATCTCTGATGACGGTCGAGGAAGTGTCGGAAAATCGCCAACTTTGGAGTGCGGCGATACTGAGGACGAGCTGGCCGAAGCGGGTCAGCGGCGCGGATGCACTGTTCCGAAAGTGACACAGGATAACGTGTTATTTACTGTGATCATAATTGTTTTGTTAGCCAATAGAGCGGGTCGTCTCGCTGCAACTTACCTAAGAAAAGTTGTACGCGGCGGTAGCGGATTGGAGTAGGCAGTTATGGATGGCGGTCGCCGCAACTTGACATGAAAATGATGGAAAATAATTCTTTATATTTTTAACAACATCAAGAAATAATATTTTTATAACTGCAATAAACATAAAATTCTTAAAAATAAATAATATTTATAAAAGACATTTAAGTACATAACTCCTAATTATTATATATTTATATATTTAATATCTAAATTTTCATATATAAAAAAAATATATTATACATATCATATTTTTATATATTAGTAATATAAATCACAAAAATTATGTGATATATATATATATATAAACTATTTATAAATATTATCTTAAAAAATCAAATCTAATAAAAAAGCTATCTCAAATGAACATTAAACGCTCTTTCTTATTTTAGTTACTCATTAAGGGGTTATTTGGATTGGTGAAAAAGGAATGTAATGCATTCTTTTTCATTGAAAAATAAAATATTAGTATTTTGATAACTGAAAATGAAATATAATGTAAAATTTCGATGCATTTCTTTTTCACTCTTTAGTTCAAATCCAATGAAAAAAAATTAGTCTCATTTGATGTAAAAGTAAGTGGCAAATACTACTGGTGCATACAGATTCACCCATCGTTGCCCATGCCACCGCTAATTTTACATTAAGTTTACTTCACTCAAAATAAATATCAAAAAGTAAATTTTTGAATTAAATTTATATCCATCTAAGCAATCATAAATATTTCAAACACACTACATTTATTTTGTATAAATTTCTTTTATATTGTATTCTTTTTTTAGCCAATCAGATAGTCCCTAATTGTTTAACTGTAATAGCTCATTTCTTTTTCTTTAGATAGATTTGGACCATCATTTTAGCCTAACCCAATCTTTTCTTCCTTACAATTTCACATAATCATTGAATCTCAAATGGAGGTGTTATAACACATAAGATAGGGCGAACAAGAGAGAGATTAACTATTGGCGAGCATGATGGAGGGACCATGAAAGGGGTAGGCGGCAAGCATATTCCTAGACAAACATTCCCTTCTAATACGTTGAAGATCGACTAAAGCTTGGGAGTTCAACAAGAGCTTTCAGTCATGTGATGCGATAGCTTCGATTAAGTCACTTAAGGTGATGGAGGGAAGGAAAAGTGTAGAGAAGTGATGACATCTCCTTCTCACAACATAAAAAATTTCTTATTCTTTGTTAAAGCATCAAGGTATGCCAAAATCCTAAAAAAAAAGATTATTTACTTTAGTAATTTATATGTCCTTATATGTGTACATAAGGATTAGTTTACAAGTTTGGTTAATCAACATTTTGAGGATCTTTTAGAATAATTAAACTTAAATCAATTTAAATGTTTGTTTAATAGTGTTTGAGCAATTAAAATTAGTAGTTCAGTGCAGTTGACTCTTCATGCTCTCTCAGTTGTATTCATTTATTTAAACTCCAAATTTATGACATAAACATTTTGGAAATATTATAAAGATCTTGTACACGTGTGTGTAATAGATAATGTATTAGCGTTAATATTAATTATGAAGTACAAATTAATGCAATCATACATTCATGAATTATAATAGTGTCTTTAGCCTATTGTTGTGATTATTTAATATTTTAATATGTAACATATTGATTTCATAATTGATCTAGATTCTTTTGGACTTGGGTTTTGGAAGCACCATCCATTAGGGCATGAGAGGTCAGTATTATAATAAAAGTTTGGATTGTATATGGCATTTAGTAGGTAGGTGATTTTTACTGAGTATGGAATAAATGAACCTTTCTTTGTTATGGGTGTATTTCCTGTTGGTTGTTGGTATGCTTAAAACATTGATAATTTGTTGTAGATTGTGCATTTTTATTTGTGATGCATGATCATTTTTAATTTGATGTGATAGTTTTGTCATATTATTTGTTGCATAATCTCTTATAAATGGCATATTTGTTATGATTATTGAGAAATACACACTCCTTACATAAATCATAAATAATTGTGAGATGTAAATGAATTTGAATATGTTATAAGTTGCATTAAGAAAATCTACTACAATTGAAACTTCATATGATGTTTGTTGGTTTGTTTAATGTTTGTATTGTTGATATTAAACCCTTTTGAATTAAGGTTGGCTGGATCGATGGGTCTATAGAGTGATGACTTTGTAGGTAATCATTGGGCTTTCTTGTAATTGGTGTCTGCCCTTTCTAGCAATGTAACATATAAACTGACTATTATTATGTACATATATAAAAGATGTTGGTGTATGACTAATAAGCATTTTATGAAACATAAGTACAATTTATCTGCAAGTGAATGTGTTAATACTTAATTGCGATGATTGTTAATTGCTCAATTTTATGAACTCTAATGTATAATGTACATCAATGAATGCATTTTTCATCATAAAAAATCTTATCTTATATGCATTGTTTACAATTTATATAATTTAGTTTCATATTATTATTCACGTCCCTTATCTTCGTTCATACTTTTGCCCTATGCCTAGTCATTTATATTTTGCTCAGCAGGGCATCAATTAAGTTTGTTTCTTATAAACTCACATCTTTTTTACTTTGAGATTTTAGATTGCTATTTTTGCATCACTTGAAGAATTGCTTTTAGGCTTAAGCTATGGGCATGGCATTGGAGGTGCTTAAGGATAGCGTATTTAATTATTTAAAATTGTGTAGTTAAATTTATATTACATTGTAGTAGCTAGATTAATATCTAATATTTTTTAGATTTAAAGGCTTTGATGACTTTGTTGGTGGTTAATGTTTTTCAATCATGTTTATATTAATTCAAATTATTTCATAAAATTTCAACTCACATATTTTTGTCGATCTTTAGTGAGTTCCTTCCAGCCTCAACAGATTGGGTGTTACATCAACTCTCCATGTGGCTTACTCGTCCTATGTGTTTGACTCTCAGTCTTATAAATTTAAATTCTAGATCTAATGAACTTCAACTAAACTTGTTGAATCATAAGTTGGGTGGTTCTTTTTCTTAAATTAAAGGCTTAATAGATAGATTTGTTAACTTGCATTCAATGTAGTTTTCAATATGATGGCATTATGTGCTGCTCTATTTTTAGTCTTTTATCTTTTATATTTTTTGTGTTTATTTTAATATGCAATTTTTTTCGACAATAGAATGAGTTGGATCATCTCCATCATATCAATATATTGCTTTTTTAGATTCTTTTCATAAGTAAATCTTTAGTAATAATAAGATTGCAATAAATAGAATGTTTGACAAGCTACCCGTGATAGATCGATTAGAGCTCGTTCATGACTATTTAATTAACTAATAGAATGAGTTAAAACACATTTGTAAATATTTGATTGCTAAGTGAACAAGTTTGAATAACTTATTATTTGGTTTAGATATGTTCAGGACCAGTATTGTTTAAAGTTCATTATGGAATTCGATTAAGACATGTTCATGAACAGTATAATTTACATTTTTTTAGTTTATGCTTAATAAGCTTTAATTGATGTAGCTCCTTTATATTTCTTAACCAACTACCCATGAACAAGCTCAATTAGAGCTTGATTAAAGCTAGCTCATTTATTTTATTAAATGTGTTGCTTATTCATAGGCTCATTAATCTCAATCTAAATCAAGCTTGTGAACAAATTTGAGCAACCTTGAACATGATTTTCTTAAATGAGCTCAAGCTTAATCCTAAAAGCTTGAATTGATCTTGAGCTGAGCTTGAGCGCAATATTAGTTAATGAGCTTTAGCTCGAACAAGCACATGTTTAACTCGACTCGGTTCGTTCGTAGTCTTAGGTAATAACATATAACTAAGCTTGAATTATTTATAATATTAGTAATTTACAAATTTCAAACTTTTGTTCACATTAAGATTAGGGCTAATATCCTACTAATATTAATTTTCATTAACTTGATCCTAAAGATTACTAACATGCACATTTTGAAAGACAATGTGCTCATTAACATAACACCACTTTTTATTTGCATGGTTATGAAGGTTGTTGACATTGACGTAAGATATATAAACCCATTAGTATGCAAGCAATCTTTGTTAATAATTTAATATGCTCTTAAAGGTTATGAACATGAAATTGGAAGGTCTAGTTATTCATAATGCAGTAATAAATTTCTTTTATATGGTCATTGAAGTTTTTTTTTTTAAATTTAGTTGTTTGTGAAATAGAATTAATGTACTACTTTAAAAAAATGAAATGTAGAACTTATTCATATTAGCCAACAATTTATTGTATTTCATGGCAAGGCTAAATAATTATATGGAATAACAAAAGAGAAACATGTTTCGTCGATACAGGGTATTCCATTCCATCAATTTTTTTTTTAAGATCTACAGACATACCACACAATTCCAATGTGCTTATATATCTAGCAGTTAAATTTTGATATTTACATTTTTAATATTTTAACTATGCATGAAAAGCTACATTCACTCTTAAAAAATAATATTGGTGATTTTTTTATATAATGTTAAAAAATTAAATGTTATGCATATAAATATCAAAATTTAGATATCAATTATTTAAATTTACAATAATTATGTGATATGTATGTAAATGCCCCTTTTTTAAAATTTCATTATTCATTATCTAGTAGACAGTGATAGATGGTTTGCTTACTAATTTTGATCAAGATTGTAATTGCTTCATCATTGGTGACAATGGGATGTAAATATAATTTATAGTCCAAGATATATCAATGGTATAATATTTGCAGGCATATGGACTTGTGTGGTGATAGATACTTTTCTTGTAAAACCTAAATATTGGGGGGATCATCTAATTAGATTTATGAAAGAAAGTTGAGTTTTCTCTCACATAGTCTACTTTTCCTTTTTACCTAAACGATGTGTTATCATCTAATGATGAGGCATACACTTTATGACTCGCCCAATAATTGTGTATCTACATTTTTATATTTCTTATCATTCCCATAAATTTGCTAAAAAAACTAAGATGGTCCTTATTCTATTGTCAATTTTAGAAAACATGTGTAAAGGTTTCAAATGAAATTCTTGACATGGTTCAAATACAATATATTTACATATGATGTTAAATATAACACAACTCATAACTCAATTTCTAATACACATTCAAACTATAGTTCTATATGTTAAAACTTAAAATTTTGGTATTGTAGAATTGGTTTTATACTTGTTATTGACTATAGATACTTGATTTCCTATAACACCTTTTACAATACTTATTTGATAGAAGTCATGCCATTAAAATCTTAAACATAGAGATGACTTGAATAATAATGTGATGGGAATGGTAATCTATTTAATTTTTACTAAATATTTTATTGTATATTGATTAATATTGTGTCAATTTTTGCAAGGTAATGTGCTCAACAATATAATCCCATACAACAAAGAGATTCTTTCATTACAAACATAATATGTGATACTAAAAAAGAACCTATCAAGAGGAGATCAGTGCTTTGAAAGTTTAAATTATGTTTATGATAAATATCTATCATAGATCTACGAGTCTTGTTGAATGATGTAACTCATGATTATTAATAAATGTTTTTAGATTCTGTTAGGTTCAATATGCTCACTGACTTAAAAATCAAGTGCATGACAACCCACAATGATAAAATTGAAAGGTTTTATTTGGCTTCATCATCATTCCCCAACAATTTATTTCAAGTAAATTGTAACTTATTTCAATTTTCATAAATTCATTTGTTGTTATCATTAGTTAAATATATATTTAGAGCTCATTAACTAGTATCAATAGAAAGTTCTCTTTCATGATTAAGAAGTGTAATTATGAGGTTTACACTTTGGAGAAAAATCTCGAATTAGATTATAAAGTGTTCATAAAAATAGGGCAAAATCTTATAATATTTGCTTACATGGTATTCAACATACCTTATAAAAATTAAACTTTAATAAATCATATTATTAAAAAGATGTTGAAAAGAATTTTCAAATTTCATGATATGTTAAGGCTTAAAAGTTTCATTGATTCATATAGTATATGTGTTAGAATAATTATGATTGGATTTAAGTTCAACAAAGAAATTAACTTTATTGAGTGTGTTTGATACCATGATGAATGAACCCAAAAGAGTTGTCACATATATGTGCAAAGGCCAATTATGGACAATTTAAGTATGTAATGAGCACACAAATTAAAAAAAAAATATTTATAAAAACATATAAATTTTGCTCTGATTTAAGCTGATTGTTTCTTAACTCCTATATAAAAGCTTCTTCAATTCAATGTGGGCTAACTTGCATTTAATTATATTTTACTCTTCTTCCTTTCTCCTAAAAAAGCATACAACTTGATTTTTTCTTTACCACCTATCCTAGAGCCATATTTCAATAATAATCCATTACACTTATCAAAATACATTGCTTGACTTGCATTGATGATTCATACTTACATCTTCGATCATTAGCTTTAAAAATAAAGTTTTATTAGTGAACATCTTGTTGCTTTTCTAGCATAATTTCCTCTGTATCATAACTTAATTGAACTCAATACATCTTCTTTTTAGCTCTATGATGGCTTCACAAGCCTAGTTATAGCAATGTTGTATATATAATGACAATGTACAAGGTAGGAGCATCCTTTTTTAGGGTTATGGCCTTGTAATATAATATGTTTTCTTCTATGCTCTTAGTGTTTCTCTTATGATATCCTAAGCTTTATGTATCTAAAAATGTTTTTTTATGCTCAATCAAGTAAAATATCTCATGGGAATAGCATTGTGTTTGTCACGTCTAAGATGATGTCATTCGCACAAAAAAATAAATCAAACTTTCAAACATCACTCCTTTTAGTGCATTATGGGAATGCTCTTTCCAAAGCTAAACTTATAAAATTTTTATGTCCAGTAAAATAGTTCTAATCTTTTGATAAGCATAGATTAAATAATTTCAAATGCTATTCATTACTTCTATTATTAACACAATAAAGTAGCCCTTATTCTTATAATCACTAAACTTTAGTCGTAATAAATAATAATTAGGTCTCTTGAGAAGCATAACTTAAGAAATTTGAAGAACTTGTTAAATAAAGAATTTTCAACTCTAATAATGAGATTATTAGTTTTAAATTATTTATTCATTTTTTATTATATTCCTAGCTTTATGTGTGACTCGGGCAACATAATGATTTTCAACAAATATGATCAAGGCATGCATTTACTTACATGCTAAAATAATTCAAATAAGTGATTTAAAAAAAAAAAATTACAATGAAGGCAAACAAAAAGAACCATAATCAAAATATGATTGAACCATCATTGAAATATCTTTAATTTATAGTTAAATTACGATTGAAAAATGATCAAACTATCTCCAAATACGATGAAGTCATCATCAAACACTTTTCAATTTATCTTAATATCATAATAAAACTTAGTGTGAATCATGTTCACATATTATTTGAACAAAGTTCAAATGAGATTCAATGATGTTTAGAGATGGTTCAAAAATAGTTTAAAAATAATTCGATCATGATCCAATCATAAATTAATCATTGAATCTAAAATGATTTAAAGGTGATTTAATGTCGGTTATAACTAATTTGCAGTAGGTACTACAACAATTAATGACAAGCATAGGATTTAAAGTCCGGAAAATATATAAAAGTTAAATATCAAATATATGACATTATTAATCTTGAAAGAGATTATAAATAGAGAGATGGTCAGTATGAAACATCCTATAAGCTCTAGCATGTATTTCAAGATTAATAAAAATGAAAAAAAAAGTATCATGAGGAGGGTGGGTCTTATAATTATTTAAAAGGTCTACAACTTCTATTCGTAATAAATAAAAGTATTTTAATAAAAATAAAATTTTGAAAAAAAAAAATTTCAATATAATAAATAACCATTGTATATTTTTTAATGGTTGTGAAACATAAAAATCTACATCTATGAATTAGGATTGTAAATGTGCAAGGTAATTTAGCTTATTGATCGAGAATTTTAGCTTTCAAATAAGAGTTTTTAAGTAAAGTCTTTGTATATATCTTGTGTGTATGAGTTTGAGATTAGAATTTTAAATATGGGCTTTTACATACACTATCACCCTATTTACATATTTATAAATTAACCACCTTTTAACATCAAAATTTCAAATTGACATTCAAATATTGAAATTCATAACTATTGCGTGCTAGAAAACCAGTTGTGGTAGAGAAAAAGTTTACGCCTTAGTTTTATTGTGGAGTTCAGCACACGCACAAATATTTGAAGAATTAATAAAAAAACTCTAGAATTTTTACGTGGAAAAATCTCGAAGAGAGGGAAAAATCATGAGGCATAGCCCAGTATAAATCTTTCACTATGTATCTGTTTCAGAGTACAAAATTTCCCCAATAGCGAGATTACATAATTGTATCTGAGAAGGGCTGACAATGGAAATCCCAGAATAAGACAACAATAGCTATATAGTCACGTTCAGGTTGTAACAGCTGCTATTGGTAGTAGATGATGGTGAACTGCGGGGGACAGCGACTGACAATGAAAGTCGTCGTGGTGATGACTGGCGAAGATGGTCGGCGATGGTTGGCGGCGGTGATCGACGATAGTAGTCGGCGGCCGCGACTGGCGTTGGTGGTTGGTGATGGTGACCGGCGACGATGGTTGATGACGACGATAGCCAACGACAGTGGTCGGTGGTGATGACCGGCGACGGAGATTGACAACGATGAGGATCGGCGGTGGCGGCTGACGACGGTGGTTGGCAACCAACGGGGGTGGTCAGCGACCATCGAGTGGTGGCACGATTATGCTTAGAGGATTTTCAAGCTTTAGAGCTCTCTCCTCTCTTTTGCTTGAGCCCTCCTCATGTGAAGAATGAGGGGCTATTTATAGATTAAAGGAGTGTCATTTCTATAGATACATGCAAAATCTGAACCACTCCACTCCATCAGACGGCTCAAAATGATTCATTTGATCATTTGATGTATTTTAAGCATTTGAATGCTCAAATGAAGTCAGAATTATGAGATATTGAGCTTATTAGATCCGGCTCGTCAAGATGCTCGATTTGACTGTAAACACTCCATGTTTAAGAGCTATTTAGGGATTTAATTGATATCCCAAACTTTCCAATGATATTTTAAGTGTTTGATATCGGCTAGTTTCAACTTATGATCAACTTGATTTTGACATCAAGATTCGTGCTTCAACTAGTAGTATTTTAAGTGTCATATCAGTGGTCCCCCTATTTTTGGATGACATTATCTCAATCATCCAAAAATATATATGCCAAATACTTGAAAATAGAAAATTCTTCAATTAAATTTGCGGGTCCACTAACCATACATTTTGAGATAACATGTCTTCATGGGAGCACAAGATTATGATCATGGAAGTGGGTGCAGGGCCGCGGATGTGTACGGGTATGCGCGGGTGCAAGGTTTTGGGGTCATGGACCCATTCGAATATTTACGACTTATGATGCGCCAAGACGCAGGGCTAGGCGCTACGGCATCGCAGGCGAAGGCAGGGTACCGCCAGAACAGCGAAGGCTACGCACAGGCATCGCCGGGCGAGGCCACCTGATGTCGTGATTACGCAGGTCATGCGTATGGCGCTACGGCGGCAAGGCAAGGGCGACTGGGCGCATGACACGGGCGGCACTGGTGGACACCCGCATAAATCACTACGAGGGTGTTTTGTCCGCTTTTCCTGCTTTCAACCATTTTTCTTGATGTTTTACCTTTTGCCCCTATAGAGGTCTATAAAACCCTTAGTTAAGGGAGAAGGCACACTCCTCATATGCTGAGTGTTCTTCTTCTTAAGAGAAGGTCATTCTGAGGCATCAAGGCCCGTGATACATACCTACGAGGTCATGTTTTCCCTCGAAGAGGTCAACCGCCCTCGCCTGATTGACCGAGTTCTGAGGTGATCAAGGCCCGCATATATGAGGTTGTGGTTTTCCTCGAAAGGGGCGCCAATCAGACCTGGACCGACCGGGATGCGCGTAGTTCATATGGCGAGGTCTGATTTTCCCTCAAAAGACCAGTTTGAGGCGACCGCGATACATACGACGGCCGGTTTTCCTTGAAATAAGCACCAACCGCCCTCATCGTGACCGACCGGGTTCGAGGCATCAAGACCCGTAGTTCATACTTGTCCGAAAGAGACGTTAGTTATCCTTGTAGAACTGACGGGGTTCGAAGGCGATCAAGTACCATAGTTCTTATTTCTTCTTTTAGGAAATTGAATTTCTTGAAACTTCAATGAATGGTTCAACAATTGACAACTGCCAAGATGGCAGGGAAGCGTTAATTTGGAATAGTCATTCGAACGACTCAGAAAATTTGGCAGGTAATTTCAAAACATCCTTAGAGAGGAATAACTTCTTCTTTTTTGATCTTATATATATGTGTATCCTTTTCGTCAAATCGTAGGCAAAAAATTTTATCCCAAGCTGTCTATGAGCGGCAAAGTCAGAAAAGGATATGCCCAAGTATTGGGGTGAGTGAGCTGCTTCATAAAATTCTTAGATTTTTGTCATTTCTCTCTCTCTCTATTTATTTATTATGTATTTTCATAATTTGATGGTCGGAAGAAAACCCATAATGTGACAGCTACAGACGATATATCATCCATTGCCATATTATATAGTTTAATGGTGTTCCGCAGGAAATTTTACTTCCCTAATGAGTTGATGATTATTGTTACCAAAAAGTCTAATTGAGCCCGTTCACCTCTGCCAGGATACTTTACTGTTTCTGAGATGATTCTTCGTGCGGGACTGCGATTCCATTTGGCTCTCGAGTTGATTGAGATCTTTAAAATATGTGGTGTAGCTTTGTCACAATTTTCATTTCAAGCTTTAGTGATCATCGTTGGTTTGACTGTCTTTTTTAAAGAGCGTGGTGTTACTTTGAACATTAAATACTTGTGTTGAATGTGTAGATTCACATGTGATGCTCAGGGACGTCTTTCTTATCGGGCTATAAAGAATTAGATAGAATTTTCAGCACGTGATTCATCTAGAAATTGGCATAATGGATTCTTTTTTGTGAAAATTGAGTGGGGCCTCCCTGAGAGATAGGGATGATTGAATGACCTTCCAGATCCATTACTGATTGAGGAGAATGAAATCTTAGCAAACTCTTAATATTCTTGATGCAGGAAGCTTACAATATGAGTTATGTGATATTGACAAATATATAGTTAAAGATAGAATGTTCAAGGTTGGCATTTCCATCCAGGCAGGGAGATCTCAAGCTCTTCCACTTAAAAGGTCAAGTAAAGGTAATAAAAGGTCTCATCATGTTCATAGGGTTCTTTCAAGAAGCCCGTTACAAAATCACGATGGTAGCAATGTTTCAAGAAGCCCGAGGCAGTGCCATGTCAAAGTGACTATGTTAAATATCTGCGGAGAAGATGTTCGCCCCCAGTTGGCCTCTGAGAGTTTAGCTATTTCAACTCATAAAGGGGGAGTTAATTTCTCGAAGCCACACATTCCTGAAGAGGTGTTAAAGCACGTATGCACTGGACGTCAAGGAGCAGATGAATTAGTATATTGTCTTCTCTTCCTCCTTCTTTTCTTCTTTTCCTTTTTTCTTTGTGTAACATTTGTGATTTTTTTTTTGTAGGTAGCTCAAACATTATGGCTGATGGCTCATTTGGGTGTCGCTCTAGACGAGTAGAATACGAAATTTGTGAAAGTAAAATATCTGCAATGCGAGTTTGAGCGAAAGATGAGTGTTAAGGCCAAAGAAGTGGCGACTCTAGAGGATCAGCTAAGCGGGTGTAGAACTGAGCTAATGAATATATCGACTTCTCTTTCTCTTCAACGTTAGGAGGTGGAGAGCACTCATGATGAGCTGATTGAGGTGAGGGCAGAGACTCGCCAGAAAGAGAAAAGACTCAAGGCACTTGCAACGGAGAAGAAAGCTCTCGAACTGGAGAAGAAAGCATTACAAGATTGTCTTTCTGAGAATGAGCTTATAATGTCAGAAGCAGAAGCAAATAAAATCTCCTTGAAGACAGTGAAAGACTTTAAGAACTCTCTAGCTTATCGTGATACTATTGAATACCATGTCCAGGAAGCTCGTAATCATATTCTTAATGTTGAAGTGAAGGACTTAGAGTACTGATGTTTAGAGGAGGGGTTCATCCGAGGGTTCCTAAAAGGAATCTGCTTAGTACATCGCAAAATCGGAGCTAATATCGATAATCTATCTACTAGCCAAGTATCTGAAGACCCTTCGCCAGATTCAGGAGATGAAGGATTTGAGAGTGAGTCCAAAGGAGCATCTCCTAGTGTTGAGGATGACGTTGATATCATGTAGTATCACTTGAGGATGCATTTTTTCTTTTATCTATGCATTATTATTATTTTGTATCAGAATTTTGATTTTTCTTAAATCATCGTGTTAGTGCTATTCATGATAATTTTTTTATATTTTATAGTTGATATGCTCTTGTTTTGTTTGTACCTATCTAGGGTGATTGGTCGAAATGTCATTCGACGACGTTAACCTATACTGATAAGGCCGTGGAAAGTCCACAAAAAATCTTTTGGCCTATCCTAGGTATTAGTAAAAACATTATTTGACACCTTACCTATATGGAAGAGGCCGTGGGATATCCATCAAGGACCTTTTGACCTATCCTAGGTATTAGTCAAAGTGTTACTTGACTTTTTTACTTGTATGAAAGAGGTCCGATCAAGTCCCCATGGGATTTATCATGCCCCGATTGAGATACAATGTGAGTTATGCATTTCTCAAGTAGGAGGATTAAATGAAAGAGATTGTTTATATGTAACAAGCTTGAAAGAAAAAGCTATAAATTTATTACTCTGATAAGGTCGGTGATATAATCGTAAGATAATTTTAATACATATATGAATTTGAAGAGGAGATGACAAATGAGACAAACTAAAAGTTGTAATAATTATGCAGTAGGAATTACTTATAATATTTTCGGAGATTCTCAGTGTTCCAGATTCGAGGTAAAGCTTTTCCCTCCAGATCTTTGAGCTCGAATGTTCCTGGCTTGACCATAGTTATAACTACATATGGGTCATCCCAAAGAGGTGAGAGTTTATTGTGTTGAGGGCCTTTGTCTGCAGCTTTGAGATATCGCAAGACCAAGTCACTGACAGATATGGGACAAGGTTTTACTGTTCTGTTGAAATGATGAGCTACCCTTTGGTGAAAGGAAGCAGTCCGAAGTAGGGCCATGTCACGAGTTTTGGGGAGTAGGTCCAGGTGTTGTAATAGTTTTTCTTCATTAACATCATGATCGAATAATTGAACTCTTGGACTTGGAACTTCGATATCCACTGGTATAATAGATTCTGTGCCGAAACATAAGTTATATGATGTCTCACCGGTTCACATGTATAAGGCGTAAGAACATTATAAAGCTCATCAACCCATTGCCCCTCAACCTTCTCAAGACGTGTTTTTAGTCCTTTGAGTATAGTCTTGTTGGTAGTTTCAGTCTGTCCGTTAGTTTGAGAATGTGCTACAGCCGTATGCAGTAGCTAAATGTGAAGATCTTTGCAAAAGCACGTAAAGACTTTTCCAGTAAATTGGGTTCCATTGTCAGTGATGATCTTTGCAGGAAGATCGAATCGACATACTATGTATTTTCTAAACAAATTATTTAGCATTTGCCTCCATGATTTTAGCGAGTGGTTCTGCTTCCACCCATTTAGTGAAGTAGTCGATGACTAAAATAATAAACTTTCGTTTCCCTGATGCTATCAGAAAATGTCCCATAGTATCAATTCTCCAGAGAAAAGAGGGATGAGGAAACTCTGTATCACGCATGTGAGAGAGGTTAGGGGTGCAATAACAACTTGCACATTTTTTGTGAACTCCAAGGCATCTTATTTCATCGTAGGCCAATAGAACACTTGCCTTATAATTTTAAGGGCTAGCGCCTTCCTCCTAGGTGTTCTCCACATATCCTCTTAATGCGTAATCGGCCTCTGATGGTGAGAGGCATTTAAGGTATGTCCTAGAAAAAGCTCATTTGTATAGTTCACCTCCTATAATAATAAAGTTTGAAGCTTATCTTCGGAGACAAATTGCAGCAGTTGGGTCTTTAAGAAGGGTCCCTTCTTGTAGAAAAGACAGGATGTGGTTCATCCACGAAGGTTCCTTTATCTCATTAATTACTTGTATTGCTCATGCCCATTGGATACTAGAAAAATATATTTCTTCAACATGCCTTCTCTTAAATAGATCTCCAGTAGCAGATATATCAAGCTTAGCAAGAGTGTTAGCTCGAGTATTCTTCTTTCGCAGTATGTGAGTGATTTGATGTGTCTTGAAATGGGCGAGAAGTGACTTTACTAAGTTGAGGTATTACGCTAGCTGAGGATTATGAGTATTAAAGTTTCCCTCAACCTAAGAGGCGACAAGCTGAGATTCAGTGTGAATCACTAAGTTTTGAGCTTCACAATCGATGGCGAGTCTCAACCTTGCGATGAGAGCCTCATATTCAGCCATATTATTAGTTGCAGAAAATTTTAGGCGAAGTCCATGCTCTAAGATATTCTGCTAGGGGGAAATAAGTAAGATTCCTGCTCCGGCACTAGTATTTCCTAAAGCTCCATCAACATAGAGGGTCCATTGAGGAGACAAAAGATGTGTAGTAGATAGCTCATTTGGAGTTGGGGCAGTGCATTCCACTATAAAGTCTGCGAGTACTTGAGACTTTATATCAGGGCGAGGTAGGAAATGAATATCAAACTCCCAATTATACAGATCATTTAATTAACCTCTGAGATGCCTTTAGTTTTTGTAGAATAACCCTTAATGGTAAATGAGTGTAAACACCGATAGTGTGAGCTTGAAAGTATGGACGCAATTTTCGCGCTGAGAAAACTAAAGCCAGATTCACCTTATCTGCCAGTGGATAACAACTTTCTATATGAGAGAGAATTTTGCTGACATAGTAAATTAGTCATTGTATCCCGTTTTCTTCTAGCACTAAAATTAAGCTTATCGCGTGGGAATAGACTGCGAGATATAAGTATAACATCTCTCCTTAAATAGGCTTGGAAAGTAGAGGTGGAGATGCTAAATACTCCCTTAGTTGCTCAAAAGTAGACTGTCATTCATCAGTCCACTGAAAATTATTATTTTTTGCTCCCTTTAATATTTTAAAGAATGACAAGTATTTATCCCCAGAACGGGCTAGGAAACGGGATAAGACAACAATTTGTTCATTCAAACATTGAACTTCTTTAATATTATTCATAGGAGTCATATCTTTGAGTGCTTTAATTTTCTCAGGATTGACCTCTATCCCACGGTGGGTTACCATAAACCCAACAAATTTTCTCGACGTAACCCCAAAAGCACACTTAGTTGGGTTAAGTCGCGTGTTATAACATCAAAGAAGGTTAAAGTATATTTCTAAGTCAGAAATATGATGTGATTCTTCTTACCTTTTTACTGACATGTCATCCACATATACCTTCATTGTACGGCCTAATATGTCTTTAAAAATCTTGTTCATAAGGCATTGATAGGTAGCATCAGCATTTTTTAGCCTAAATGATATAACTCAGTAAAAGTATAAACCTTCATATGTTTGAAATGCTGTGGCTTCTTCATCCGTCGGGTTCATTTTTATTTGGTTGTAACCAGAGTAAACATACAAAAAATTGAGCATTTGATGTCCAGACATAGCGTCGACCAATTGATCAATTCGAGGAAGAGGAAAACTATCTTTCGGGCAAGCTTTGTTAAGGTCAGTGTAATCAATACACATTCTCCATGTTCCATTTATTTTCTTAACCATGACAACATTTGCTAGCCATGTAGGGTAATGTACCTCTAGTATGAATCCCGCTTCTAGGAGCTTGTTAACTTCTTGTTCAATAGCTTGGAGGCGATAAGGTGCAAAACTCTGCTTCTTATGGATGATTGGTTTGTATGTTGGATCAATCTTGAGGGAGTGCATGATCACATTGGGGTCGACCCCCGGCATATCCGTTGGACTCCAAACGAATATGTCTGGATTTCTGCGCAAGAAGTCTATATATTTTTTCCCTTCGTTCTTCTGAGAGCAGAGATCCCACTCGCACTATTCGTAGTGGTTGGTCATCTGATAATGCCACAGAGAGCAAGTCTTCTATAGGCGAAACTTTCTGGAGTACTTATTCATATAGAAAATTAAAATCTTCGATGCTAAAGGTCACAGAAGGGCGTGGTTAAGCTTGTCTGAGGTAACATGATTGTGCTATCTGTTGATTTCCACAGACCACTCCAACTCCAACAGGGGTTGAAAATTTTATCTTAAGATGAGGTACTGAAGTGATTGCACCGAAAATTGATTGGAGGGACCTTCGGAAGATAGCTTTATATGCTGAATCTGACTTGACCAGCATGAATTAGATTGAACGAGTCACTTATCGAGGCAATTCTCCAAGGACAGCAGGAAGGGTGATTGTCCCCTCTACTCGCACAGGGCGATTATCAAACTCGTATAATGGTCAAGAATAGCCTTAATCATAGGTGAAGACTCCTGATAGCCGCGATGAGTGAGAAGATGATTTCCATCTTTATAATAAAGTTATTCTCGCACCAAGCGTTATAATTCTACACGTATAACATGACGAGTGGAGTCAGCAGGACGAGAACGTCCCAACCGGCATAATTGGCGGATGCGTGGTTGGTACGTGATGGATGAGTAGAACTAGTAGTGTCAAGGAGATCAGCATCACGGTCTGGAAGTGGAGGAACTTCAGCATGATGGCGAGAAGTCCCCGCATTAGTATTTTAACCTCCCATGATTAACGATCGATCTTGTGGAAGATGTGTTTACCGTGGTAGTGGTTGTTGTGTTCCTCGTAAAAGTCGGATCATCTCATTTTGAGACTCTTTCATACGCACATGATCTTCTAAAGAGATTCTTATAGTGCTTTCACCGATAAGGTCACGCCTATCAAGAGGAAGTGAGGCAGAAGTTTGGCATCCTTGGTTTAAGAATTGGTTTCAAGAGTGACGGGAGTTGGAGCGGGAGGCTCCGTTGTTACGAGTATTGCACCTATTGGCCATGATGCGTGTGTTCATGAAAATTATGATTGAGGGGGTCGCTTCCCACGAGGCCAAGTGCGTCTTATAAAACCATTCGGTAGAAAAAGTTTATGCCTTAGCTTTGTTCGGAGTTCAACAGATGTTTGAAGAATTAATAAAACTCTAGAATTTTTACGTCGAAAAACCTCGAAAAGAGGGAAAAACTACGAGGCCTAGCCCAGTAGAAATCTTCCACTATGTATTTATTTCAGAGTACAAAATTTCCCCTATAACGAGATTATAGAATTGTATATGAGAAGGGCTGACAATGAAAATCCCAAAATTAGACAACAACTGCTATATAGTCACGTTCAGGTTGTAACAATTGCTAGTAGTAGTAGATGATGGTGAAGAGGGGTCGATGAAGTCGTGGTGATGAATGGCGAATGACGATGGTTGGCGCGGTGGCTCGTGATGATGATCCAGCAACAATGATTAACGACGATGGCAATGATAATTCGATGGTGACGTCACGGCTGAGGAGAGATTAACAACAGGATCGGCGGTGCGGCCGGTGGTGGTTAACAACCAACCGGGGTGGTGGCAATTAGTGGTATTTCGATGCTTTGGAGGACTTTAGTTTCTCATCTCTTTTGCTTAGGCCCTCCTCATGTGAAGAATGAGGGACTATTTATAGATTAGAGGAGTGATGTTTCTGTAGATGCATGCAAAATCCAAACCACTCCACTCTGTTAGACGACTCAAAATGATTCATTTGATCATTTGATATATTTTAATTATTTCAATGCTCAAATGAAATCAGAATTATGAGATATTGGACTTGTTAGATCCGGCAAGACGCTTGATTTGAATATAAACACTCCATGTTTAAGAGCTATTTAGGGATTTAACTGATATCCCAAAATTTTTAATGATATTTTAAATACTTGATCTCGACTAGTTTCAACTTAGGATCAACTTGCTTATAACATCAAGATTTGTGGTTCGACTAGTAGTATTTTAAGTGTCATATCAATAACAAAAGCTCAATCCATATTTTTCAATTTCGTAAAATTCATAACGATTTGATTATGGCATGCACAAATATATGAATCTTATAGTTCAAAAAAATGATGAAGGTGGTCAATAAATACATATATTTTAGGTGGTTGATTTGTAAATATCTATTTTAAATATCCAAAAAAAAAAAAAAAAAAAAACTTAAGGACTCTAAATCCCCATTTTTTAGTGGTACGATGGGTAATGCATATCAATCGCTTGCTCTTTCAAAAATCCCCCGTCGTGACGCCCAGCGCCGACTCCGACGTAATGGGCGAACCACCGCAGAGCGCCGGCGCCCCCTTACATCCTATGGTCGAGGCAGTGAAAAAAGATGAGTTAGGTTTGAGTATCGGGCAGAGGGTTCACGTGGTAGGAAACCGACGAAGGATCGGAACGGTGCTGTACATCGGGCCTGTGAAAGGCCACTCCGGCGAGTGGGTAGGTGTCGACTGGGATGACGGCGAGGGGAAACACGACGGCCAAGTTGACGGGGAGAGATATTTTACGGCGACTAATGAGCGGTCGGCGTCGTTTGTTCGCTTGAAAAACCTAAGTGATGGGGTCTCTCTTTTAGAGGCATTGTTTCTCCGGTACCGTGGCGAGTCCACTAAGGAAGAGGAAGGTAAATTAGTACGTATAAGCGAAGACAATCTTTGATATAATACGATTTTTCAGTTCATCTTTGTTGGAGATGAACTTTTAGGTACATGAGGAATTGGGGCTGTAGGTATGTGGATTTATCATTTTTTTGTGGATGTTAATTTTGTTTCATGTTAATGTTAATGCCGGCAGAGTTTGAGTGGTTCATTGTCACGAGCTTGAGACGTTCCATCATACTTAACAAATAAACAATCACCATTTCAACATGAGGACTTCATCTTCAGGAGGACCCTTCTATACTAAAATTATTGCTTGAGTGTGAAGGTGAATGTATGTTGAGCTTCAAGGGGAATGTGTGCCAAAAGAAATTTGGTACAAATTCAACCAAATTTTTTTGGGAATGAAGAGTAATACGGAGCATGATAGCCTTTTTCTTTGCCCTTGGATCCTTTGGGGTTCTTATAGTTGTTTGGAAAAAGGGTTCCATCGATTGAAGGATGTAGAATGAAGCCATGCTCCCTTTAGATCCGTGTTGAGCCTTTGTGCCCCTGGAAATGATGAAGGGATTGATGGAGGCCTTAGACTATAAGGTTAGTTATGATGGAGAGTTGAATCTAGCTAACGGATTGATGGAGTATATATGAGATAATTTCATACATGAAAATTTAAATCATGTTTGTCTTATCCACATTTTTTTTTCTTTTGAGAACATTGATTAAGGAACACAACCATTGCCGGTCCCAAGTCCGGATGTAAAAAGTGGAGGGTTGCGATAGGCAATCAACAACCAGCGTAAAACTCGTCGAAATAATTATGACATGAATCCTTTAAAATATTGTGTTAATCTTGGTCCCCGGGCGACGTATGACGAATATAATGAAAAGTGTGAGGCATGACCGATCTGTTAAATAAGCGAGCTCCCATATTATGGATGAGCAAAGAAGTTAGTCCATGCTAGAATTAGGTTAGGAATTTAGAATATAGGTACTCTTATAGATAAACTAATGAAATTAATAGATACTATGGTTCATAGGAAGATAAATATTTTATGTGTTCAAGAAACTAAATGGGTTGGGGAGAAAGCCAAGGAAATTGATAGTTTAGATTTTAAACTTTGGTATTCATGTAGAAGTCAAATTAGAAATAGCGTATGTGTGATTATAGATAAAAGTTTGAAGAATAATGTTATAAATATTAATAGATGCAGAGATATTATAGTTTTACAGATTATTGTTGACAAGATTATCAATGTTATAAGTGTTTATGCTCCTCAAAAGAAATTTTTTGAAATGAATTAGAGGGATTAATACAAAAGATACCTCTTGAAGAAAAAATATTTATTGGAGGAGATTTAAACTAACATGTTTGTAGAGTGGTAGAAGATTTAAAAGTATTCATGGTGGTTATGGATTTGGAGTGATTAATAAAGAATGTATAACTATATTAGATTTTATTTTAGCCTATGATTCGGTAGTTGCTAATACTTTATTTAAGAAAAGAGATGAATATATTATTACTTATAAAAATGGATATAGTAAAATGCAGATTGATTATTTTCTGATAAAAAAAATAGATTGTTTAAATTGTAAAGATTGTAAGGTCATTTCGAAAGTTTAATAAAGTTTAAATAATCTAACATCGACATTATTACCTTAGATTTTAAAAGATTGAAGATTTAAAAATAAATCAAATTATCGTCTTAAGATGAGAAATTTAAAAAATACTATAAAAAAATATTTTTTTAAGAGTATACAAGAAATGCTAGACCGGAAGGTTCGAAGAACGTTAACGCTGAAAAAGAAAGAAAGAAAATTAAAGCTAAAAATATGCTCGAATCAAAGAAAAGTTTATTTTAACAAAAAATAATACCTGAACGTGAATAAAGAAAAGATAAAAATAAGAACGCTTGTTATAAAACTCGTTTAGACAAAACTCAAAGAATTAAAAAATATAAAGTGATATAGAGATTCTAAGAAAGAATATACGATACAAAAATTTAAATTTTTAAGATTTTATACAATCAGATTACACCAAAGAAGGTGAAAGATGTATGATTAAGCTAACCAAAGAGATGGGGAGAAGAAAGATCTATCTGTGAGTGTATTAACGATGTAAATCATAAAGTGCTTAGAAAAGATATTGAAAATACGCGAGAGATATTTGATAAACTTTTCAATGATACGAAAATAATGATTAATTTTAAGAACTTTAATAATTCTAAATAAAAATAAATTTTTTTATTTTTATCGTCAGATTAGTAAATTTGAAGTTAGAAGCTTTAAAGAAAATGAAATGTGGAAAACAAGAGACCGATGATATTCCAATAGAAGTGTGGAAATGTTTAAGAGATCAAGGAGTTTCTTGGCTTACAAATCTTTTTAATATTATTTTAAAGACTAAAAAGATGCGAGATGAGTGGAAAAAGAATTTGTTGGTTCCTATATTTAAGAATAAAGGTGATGCACAGGAGTTTGGAAATTATAGAGGAATTAAGTTAATGTGTCATACATTAAAATTATGGGAGAGAGTAATTGAGCATATGTTATGATGTGATACAAAAGTTTGTCACAATCAATTAGGTTTCATGCCAGGTAGATCTATTATGGATACTATATATTTGTTAAGAGGTTTGATGGAGAAGTATAGAGAAATCAAGGAGGATCTACATATGATATTCATTGATTTAGAGAAAGCTTATGATATAGTTTCAAGAGATGTTCTTTGGAGAGTTCTAGAAAAGAAATGAGTTAATTTTGGTTATATTCAAGTCATTAAGGATATGTATACTAGAGTTGTTACTTATGTCCAAACACAAGGAGGATTGACAAAATATTTTCCTATTTCAGTTGGATTACATTAAGGATCAGCTTTAAGCCCTTATCCTTTTGTTTTAGTTATGGATGTTCTTACTAGGCATTTACAGGAAGATGTACCTTAGTGTATGTTTTTTGCTGATGACATTCTTCTTGTTGATATGACTAGAGAGAGAGTCCAAGAGAAACTTGAATTAAGGAGATGTTATTAATAGAATTCAAGTTGGATTGTTGAAGTGGAGCAATGCATCTGGCCTGTTGTGTGATAGAAAAGTACCGCTTAAACCTAAGGAAAATTTTTATAAGATGGTGGTAAGACCTGCAATGATTTATGGTGCAGAATGTTGGCCAATAAAAGAGAAACATGAGACTAAGTTAAGTGTTGTAAAGATGAGGATGCTCAGGTGGATGAGTTGCTTTACTCTTAGAGATAAAATGCAAAATGAGTATGTTCGGGAAAAAGTTGGAGTAGCTCTAAGAGATAAGATTAGAGAGTTGCCTTAGATGGTTTGGCCACATAAAGCGTCGGCCGTCCAATGACCCGGTTAGGAAAGTAGATGCATTAGATTTGCCTTATGTTAAGAAAGGTAGAGGTAGTCCTAAAAAGACATGGTTAAGATGCATAAAAAATGACCTTAGTATACTTGAATTAAATGAGAATTTGACATATAATAGGACACAATGGAGACGAAGGGTTCATGTAGCCGACCCACTTAGTGGGATAAAGGCTTGTTGTTGTTGTTGAGAACATTGATTAAGGGTTATGATCCATGTGTTTTGAAAGATGTGAAGCTCATGTTGTTCTAATTGTTAGTGTTCATTGTCAGAGCAGCAAACATTGGCTTTAATGCACTAACAACTAACTCCCTAAAATTAAGTAGATTTTTTTAGGGGAATTTACATACATAGCATACGATTCTTATAAATTTACATATCTAAATCCCTAAACTTTCATATTTATATTAATAACACTCAAATATTTAATATTACATCAAAAATAGCATTATTGTTAATTTTTTAAAATGAAATGCATCTTTTCATTCATAGGAAAATGATTATATTTGTAAATATTAAAGTTTAGGTGTTAGATATGTAAATATATAAAAATTGTGTGCTATATATGTAATTTTCTTTTTTTTATTTGTGAAGAAGAACCATGTCTTTTTTGGATTGGAGAAGCTATTAAGTTGTTCACTCATATTAGAATGTAAGGGTCTCATAGAAGTAAATGCATGACATTGAAAATAATACTTGTAAATTACCCTTTTTTTGTAAATACCATGCGACTCTGTCATACTCCAAAACAAAATCTAACTCTAGAACATTTTGATCAATTTCAAACCACATAATTGCTTTTGAGGCATTGATGGGATGTGCAAAATTAGAGATCCATGGTATTTTTATTTTGTTTCCAACCTCAGAGAGTTAGAGACTAATGATAAACTTTTAACCATGCATCTCACATTCATTTTCATCCCAAATTAATACACATGAACCATGAAAGAATATATCTATCAGAACTCTTTAAATTACCTCATTTGTTTATATCATGCAACTTTGATATAATTCCACAAACCACAACAATTGATCAATTGTAATCATAATAAATGCTCTAGAGGCATCCAAAATCACAAAGCAATAGGATTTATTTTTTCCTCGAACTCAGAGACTAGAATTGAACTTATAAATGTGCATCTTGCATTCTAATTCCATTATAATTAACAAACTTGAAAGATAAAATAATATATTTGTTAAATATCAAGCATAACTATCATATTTATGATGGAGCTGAGAGGATGAAAGAGGAAGGATTAACGGAGAAATTCTACGCACACAATTTAAAGTGATCCAAATACACAACTTAGACCTAAAAACACTTAACTGATATTATCTCATTCAAATAGTATCAATATTCAATGATTAATGATCCAAATGCTAGCCATCAATTCTCATCTATAGAAATAGGGTTACAATGATGAGACCAAAAATTAAAAGAATCTAATTTATTTAAAATTAAAATTAGTTCCACCAAACATTCAAAATTAAATATTATATCATAAAAAAAAGATGGTTGAACCTAATGAATTAAAGTTACTAAATCAATCAAAAGTTATGCATAAACGAATTCCTAAGAAGGCTTGAAAATTTATTTGGTTTAGCTCTTTTGTAGCCTAATTTGACTCTTTTCAATAGACCTTTAAAAAATTTGTCTCTCATAGTCTAAACTATTTGAATTTTACTTTATGAATTCACCTAGCTAGTAACTAAGCATCCTCTCGAAGAGTTATAGTACGTGTCCAAGGTGGAGAAGGTGGCACCATTAGATATTTGATGGAAGAAGTGTTAATGCATTATAAAGTGCAACAATGGGAATATGTCCATAGAGCATAGAAAGATTTGGAGGCTTGGGTTTTGGGCATTTTCAAATTTCAGATGCGTGGGAGATCTTTGCAATATGGACCAACAAGAAATTAGGTGACGATAGCGGTATTGGTAGCACAAACTCAATCTTTGATATGTGTGATTGAAGCAAACTATAATCATATTAATTCAATATAATTCTTGAGATAATGACAAGTGAATTATAATAGGAATCTCAATAGCTTATGTTGGAAATGCCATCTCATTGTTAACAATATATTTTGACTTAGAAAATTCATCAGAGCCCTATTGAGCTATGCAATCGCGCTTATTTCGCCTTACTTACCGCGTATCCATAGGCGTCGACTTAAATCTTTGATTGTATATCAAATTTAAAGTTCGACACAATAGTAAACTCAAGTATTAATAAATCATTAGCATCCTCAAGGTCTCTAGTTCACCATCACTAAGTGTTATGTCATAAATATCTTCACAAATCATAAGGTCATCATTATAGAGGAAAGGATGTGATGTTCTAACACATGATACTGAATTTGAAGATGTTTTAAGTTTTGTGGGGCAAAAGGAACTTGAGCAACTTGTGTAGTAGGTTATAGGATTTTAAAGAATTTGTGGCCTGTTAGAGTTTTTATAGGTTATGATGTGGGTTTGAGTTTCGTTATGCGGCATCTGAGATGAGTTGGATTTATTTTTTTAATATTGTTGGTAGGAATGATCAACATGTAGCTTGGGTTTGAGCTTATGTGCTAGTTCGGCTCAAGGTTCATGAGTTGAGTGTGAGAGCTTGAGATTCATGGGGGCAATTACAATTTCCTGTAGGGGTTTATTGATGGAGTGGTGCTTCCAACTATCAAATAAATATTCTCATGACCTCCATTTATTTTTTCGAGATCAATTATAGACATCTAATATTATTTCATGCACACAACATATATATGTATCATACAATTACCCTCACATGCAAAAGGTTAGCATCTCCTAATCATCTTCATTTTTCACGCAACAAGCAAGCAAATTCAATGCATGTATCATCACACTCAAGAGTAAAATCTTTAGGAGATTAGGGCAAGGATTATAAAATCAAGATGGTTGTTCAACCAAACAATTCCAATTTTGCGTCAAGGTAGATCTCTCCATATCTATACTCTTTTCTACTCTATATAAGTCAATAACTTCAATTATAATCAAAATAAATATTGAATTTTAGGGCTTCTGCACAAGGCCTATGTATAGCTCAATAGTCAAACATATTACTTGGGATAATTATTTTGACATATTTTCATGATTATTAATTAAATTAATTAATAATCTTAATAATTTATCGGATCAGGATATAACATTTAAAATATCCAAAATTTGTGCAGCTTATTCTTCTTGTTGAATAGTCATCGTTTTTGATACATTCCTACTCGTTTCTAGTTTGCTTCTTATTTTTATGATAATCTTGCATTTAGACATTGTGACAAACAAACTTGTGGTAAGTTTAATCTTCTGTTTTGCTTTTGTGCAGATGAAATGTATGTCTTTTCTTCAAGTGAAAGACGTGTGTCCATACAACTTGTCGGGAAAAGTAAAATTGAAGAGAAGTTAAAGCATTTTGAAGATTTGAATAGTGCATCAATTCCTTATTTGGGGGTTGGCTCAATCAATCCTTCACAAGAAATCAATAATGTTGTTCCAAGTAAATTCTTGTTTAAGGCTATTTTGTTATTTTTTAAATTCCATTACAAGTATAATTTATGTTTAGCTCTTAAATATTTGACATGTTTGTAATTTTGTGGTGTCTATAAACTAGAATTTCTATCTTATTGTTTGATATGAATTCGAGGGCACTATTTTAAAAGGATTCTTTCAATTCTCTTTTTTGTTAGCTCCTTCTAGAAAATTGTATTTTACATGAATAATAATGATTTTGCACTTGTAGATAATACATTTTTTTGTAGTAGTGGTAGGCATTTGTATTATATGATTTATTGGGGTGGCAAAGTTAATCAAATAGATTTGAATAAGATTTCTTTGTGATTTCTGACAATTAGTATATTCTAGAACTATGCTCCATCATTCTTCAAATTTATAGTATTTTTTTCAAGTTAATTAGAAGAAATATGTACTATCAATTAGTTAAACACGTTCAATAAAAGATGTATATATGGGATCATTAATTCTTTTTGTTGTAGTGATCTACAACGAATGATGAATAAGTTTTGAAATGGTTGTGATTGTAAAAGAATTAATGATTTTATACATAGTATGTTTATGAAGATATCCTGGTGTGCACCTTAGATATATTGATTCAATTTTCTAAAACTCTTTCAGTAGAGTTCTTAAAAACACCCATGAAAGTAATAGGCTTAATGAAGTATTTGATTTTATATTTCGATATATCATGAACATGAATCACTCTTGCTTTGTGTAGCTTTTTTTTTTTCTCATCAACATTTTATTTATTCCAATTAAATAGGATTTGTTTTATAAAACCTCATTTTTTATTCGTTTATATTTAGTGTTATTTAAGCTGCTAAAATTATTCATTGGAATTCATTTTAGACAAATTCTATTCATATTATCTTAGATCTATCCCTTCTCATTTGTAGTTCATAGACACTAATTTTTTGTCTAATGGTTGTACTTTCTACTTTTCATTATATGTGTTGAAACCAACAAATATATTTTAACTATCTTATCTTCAATAAATAATATTCTCAATGTCACTTCAATATAATCATTTTTTAAATTCATCTTTCATATTTTTTACATATATTCATTTTAACATTCTCATTTTGCCATGCCCAATTTAAATATCTATCTCATAATACTTGTGATATATTTTTTTCATTTTAACTGCCCAACCTTATTTCTATAAGCTATTTCTTTATCTATATTATTTTTCTTAGAAGATATTCAAGTTCATCTTGCCTAGTTATCATTTTATCTTTGAATAACATTGATGGATGTTTTTTTACTCTCTTAAGTTTGTAAGGTGGCGTGCTATTATGGTGTATGCAACCCAAGACTGTAGCAGTAATTTTCAAGGCCCTTTTTGGACTAATTGACACAAACTTGAATAACATTGATGGGCAATTGTTTATATCATACTCACTAAAATTGCATATCATATGTTTGATAATAATTCAACTACTTTTGAGCCTTAATCCCCTAAATATTTTCTCAAATTTTCTAATTTGTCATTATATTGGTGGATATCTTGTCAATTAGAACTATATAATTAACAAAAATTATTTATCAAGACGCTTTACCTCAAATGTCGTTTGCAAGTATCTTCATAATCAATACAAAAATACATGTAATTAATGTTAATACCTGATGTTACTAATACTGAAATTGAAAACTTTTATGTTTACTTTATAACTATTTTGAATACTTGTCAGTGTTTCATTGTGTGTATTTTTGATTAGTTTAACGTACCTTTCTGCCTAAACAAGCACAAAATCAATTTTCTTGGTTTCTTGAGCTTATGGACTCTCATGATTAATAGAAATCATATGAAGATCTTTACTTTGTATAATTTTTTTTTATTTGATGATTTAAATGTTCAAGAGATTTGGCTTGATAACTAACATGTTATTTTTGACAAATGATTGTGAGTTAGGAGCAAAGTAATTCATACACACATATATGCATACATCTATATAAACACACACACACACGCGCACACACACACACACACTTACATACAAAGTTTAAAATTACACAATCAAGTATGAATAGTTTTTCACTTATGAGGTGAGGTGTAAGTCTCAAGGCAATTTGAGTAATAAGCCTTATAATCAACAAGTTATGTAAAGTAAGAAGTAATAACTAATGACATAACTTAAGATATCAAAGTAATAACTAATGACATAACAATTTAAAATAAGTCCCACTTTTATTATCTAACATTAAAGTAAGAACATCACAAGTAACGAGGAGGAGGCAGTGTTAGGTGCATGAGGAGCGGGAGATCACAAGTGGATAGGCGTTTGGGTAATGCCCATCATGAGATTAGTTGCATACGTGTTGAATTATGAGTGTTATTTGGGTAATTAATGCTTATATTTGATATTTTAAAAAAAAAAAACCAGGTGTGCCTCACATAGCACTAAGCCTCATTGTTGCATTTTTTCTAAAAATGCTACATCTTTTAATTGTGCAATTTTAAACAATGTACACACACACGCTTTGCTTTTATTATTTGGGATTTTATTCTAGTGTTATATCTTTTCTTTAATGATGGGTGTGTCTATTGACAAATTTAAAGAAGGATGTATGGAATAGATAGTTTTTTTTGTCAAACAAAAAAATTGATACGATTTGCAAATAGGTATATGCGGTGCATTCTAATAAATTATTAATTGACATTGCATATGTTCATCATGCTATGTAATATTATTACATTATATGCAATTCTTGTTATTGTTTTTGTCTTTACATTGTCTTAACATGGCGTTTAAAGTGAAATGGATTTTCTTTTGAAATTACATTTAGAAAAGATTAATTCTCAAACTAGTTCCCTAATTGTTTATATGTGACCAATTTAATTTCAGAATATCACATTTTTTTTAGTTTTTAAATTGATCTGAAAGGATCCCCATGTAAAATTTTAATACAAATTTGATTATATTTTAGTTCCTTAACTATACAAAATTGATCTTAATTTAGTGTTTGAAGGCGATTATTTTGGAGTTTAACTCATTTAAAAAAGACTTCGACAAGTTTAAGTGATTAGAAATGGTGAACTTTTGTCAATTGATGCCTTGTTAGAGAATTAATCACTTGGTTCCTATCTTTTTGGGTCCTTAGCGCTGATCTAAATTACGGAGCTCAATTGGAATAAATGAAGCTGACTTATTTTAGCTGGCAAGATGTTTATGAAGTGATTGCTCCAATCTTTACCCTAGATTCTCTTGCTTAAGCTCGATTCCTAGTGAACTTCAATGGTTCAAAGAAACAAATAAATACATATTCATAAAAAGTGACACCAAATATTTTGAAAGGAATATGTGGATTAGGAGTGTTCAATAAGCTACTCGTGGCTTGGCTCGATAAAAGCTCATTCATGATCATTTGTTAAATAAGCAAACAAGCTTGAACACTTTTATAGATACTCGGTTGTTAAATGCATGAACAATATCATTTAAAACTTGTGAACTAGCTCATTTAGATGAAAGAATAAGGTTTGATTTAAAGTTTGAGTAAGGCTTAATTTAAGGCACTTTATTAAAGGTTGATATGAAGCTATTTAATGAATTAAATCATTAATGAATAAATTTTAAAATAAAATAATAACTTATATTATAAGGCTTGAGAAGGTGCTCGTTTATAAGCTTGATGATACTTATTTGACAAATTAATGAGCTGCTCAATGGGTTGGTTCATTAACATGTTCGTTTATAAGCTTGATAAGGCTTTTTACATAGCTAATAAAAACCTTGATGATAGAGCTTATTAATTAGTTCGTCATGGCTCAAATTGATTTGTTTGTTTAAGGCTTACCAAGCTCAACTTGATAAGAATAAAAAGGCTTCTTCTTTTAAAACTTGATAATCATTAAATGAAAAAAATCTTTAGCTGAGCTCAAACTAAGTTCGGATAAGAAGGAATTTAAACGAATTGTGCTTGAACATTATCCTAGAAGCTCAAACCAAACTTGAATAGGTTTTTGGTAATGAGCTCAAGCTTGAACAATCTCTTGTTCGTCTCTACTTGATTCGTTTGCAACCTTAGATTAAAAGTGTTGGGGCTTTCATAATGTAGGATCAATGAAAAAGTTATAAGGTAGGAGACACCTCAGTTTGTGCATGCATTTTGTAAGATTTTCATATATTTTTCATTCTTAATGGAAAAAAATAATACTCGTTGAGGTTAAGTTTAGTAGGTAAAGTTTCTTAATATTGGTCATTTCTTTCTTTCATGAAATGTGCTCCATAGATTCTTGGCTGCTTAATGTTTTAAAGATACGCTCTTAGCTTTGACATTCACATTCATCTTGAAAGCATAGTCCCATGGTGATTTTTTGTTTTTA
This sequence comes from Cymbidium sinense, assembly GCA_021442155.1. Taxonomy (NCBI): domain Eukaryota; kingdom Viridiplantae; phylum Streptophyta; class Magnoliopsida; order Asparagales; family Orchidaceae; genus Cymbidium; species Cymbidium sinense. Next base: position 21,858,522 of record CM038216.1, read on the forward strand.
TTTTTAAATTTCAGATCTTGAGGAGCTTGATTTGACAGGCAATCTTCTTTCAAGGTGGCAAGTATGGCTTAAGTAAACAACTTACCAAATGATTTTGTGGTTTATAAACTTCAATGTTCGAAAAAAAGTCTTCTAATGATTGAATTTCTGTTTGATCAAACTTTTTCATGAATCGGACATGCTTGGTTTTTTTATAGGTATTTCAATTTTGCAGCAATTTACAACTTGTTAGGATATACGCTTGAATTAGATGATGGTAATATGTGCCCACACTTTCCATGATATATCTCATTAATGGATCTACTGTTATAAACCCTACACCAATAATGAAATAAAAGCTGCATAATTTTTTCTTATTCTCGTTGCGTGAGTGTGAATCACTAACATGTGCATACCTTAGTTGATTGTCAAATGCATATATGAAAATATAGAAGAAAGAAATGTTTTTCTTTGAGTGCTTATTTTAGTGAAGCTGAACTTTTATATCTATGAGAATCATATATAAAACCGGCCGAAAATAGGAAAAAAAAACTGTGATGATAAGCTAGATGTGAAGGATACTAATTTAATGCCTATAAAATAGCGATTCAAATCCCACATTTTCACATGTGAATAAATTTCCATATTTCCTATATTTTCCAACAAGTTGGAGAATAGATATTTATTAGGGTGTTTTTTTAAATCACAAAACGTAATGCAATGTGCAATAGTACTTTTTCAATGCACAAAATACAAAGCAATGCAGCACTTTAATTAGGTACAACACTCAACTTATATAAATATCGACATTCAACAACAATTATATAATATATACTTTTTAATAGATGACTTGCAAGTTGATATTAAAAAGAAATATGATTACATAGGCAAACTTTTAAAGTAAACCTGGAAATTAAACTTTCTAACAAGTTTTATTATGCATAGGAATTAATAAACGATTACAAATTTTAAATTAGCATAGTAGTTTAATGTAAAAATTTAAAACTTTAGAAAACAAAATTTATAGAAAAAGTTAAATTTAAAAGCATAAAGTCTTAAGTTTCATAAAGCAAAAGGGAATTCAATAGTCATTATCCTTTCTTTTTCAAGTGGAATTTCTTCATTTCAAAATCTTTTTCTCTTTTCTTTTTCTTCTTCTTATGAGTTGTTCTCATCTTCTCTTTTTTAAATAATAGAAGTGATTATAGGTTGAGATGAACTAGCCTTCATTGTGGAAGATTTTTTTCTTATTTTTGACTTACTAAATCTTTTATGCCTCATTCAATCAACTTCTCATGACAGCTCTTTAATTCGCTTTGAAGTTAGATTTTTATCACCAAACTATTGCTCAAAAGTTTTATTCATTTTTCCTAATAATCGCTCACAACTTTCATCAATAAAATTTAAATTAATTGGATTAATAACATATCTTAAAATAAGTCTTTGTTTTAAAGTTTGGTCGTACTTGTTGAACACTAAATCTTTTGAAAGCTTTTGATAAACCAAATTTTTTTCTTTGTGTGAATCTATAGAAAAAGTCACAATGAAATGCATGAACACATTAATTATTTTTTATGTTCAAACTTAATAAATTATTTACTTTTCATTTGAAGGCACTCCAATTCCTTAAACATGGAACAACATTGCAAGGTAATCTTAAAATTTTAGTAGTTAATTTTTATGAAGTTGAGGATGATACACCATACAACTCTTACCACTTCACTATATTGAAATTTAGATATCACATTCATGTTTTCTAATTAATAAAGCTCAAAATTCTATAGAGTTTTCAATTAATTATACCTGAATTTTTTTTTTCTATTGAAGATGACAAACTCAGTTGTAAATATGCCACCAACATAACTATAAATACGTTGTTTTTGATTTTTGATTGTTCTCTCATTTGGGTTTCCTACTAGCTTGTTGTTTTGCAAATAATTGTACATAAGCTTTGCATCAATTGTCTATATGATTGTATTATAAACTCTAAATTAAGATATAGTGACCTTAATACAATGGTTATCAAAGTTGGCACCTTCATCTCTTGTTAAGAACATCGAAGACTTTCTCGTACTTATTTTTATCTCTTCCAAATGCACCACTAATTTCATCTATTTCTTTGTCCATTTCATCATAAAAATAACTAATAATTGACATATTATTACATCACCATCTACTAATCTCATCATCATTATTAAAGGGTTTATAACCTTTAAAGCATGGGCCATGTCATTCTAAAATGTAGTGTCGAGAAAGATCTTTTTAGTTTTTTTTTCTTTATAGTAAACATTAAACATAGATTTATTCCAATATTTAGAGAAAAGAAGTAACAAATTGGTGATGCTTGGTCTCACCAATTTAACGTCACTTGTATATTTTCTGATCAGGTTAAGAATAAGTATGTGGTGTTAAATATAATTGTTAACTCCAAAACTTATTTGATAGTATTTTTGACTTGAGTTGTCTTCCAAATGTCCTCTAAAATCGGATCGTTACAAGGAGCTAGACATGGCATCTAGTACACCTATGTCCTTTTTTCATGAGCATTTTACCTATTAGAACTTAAGATGTATTCACTCCATAATGTGATAAAAAAATAAGGATATTTATATAAAATGCTCTAATCACTAGTCTGAAAGAATATAGTTTGAGTAGTAATCTGTTATCATTTGGAGCCATTCTTTTCTAGAATATTCTCTAATTATGCATTAAGAAGTTCAAAGCATTTCAATGCAATATTAAATATTCAGATGCATCTTTGGAGTCTAAGAATGCTGTGCCAGATTGTGAATTAACTAAAAAAAGTTATAAATTGCTATATATGATCAATCCACCAATCCAACTTCTCTTTTTAAATTTTTTGTGATCCACAACATCTTTTAATAGTTTCATGCATTTTTTTAGGTTATGAGATTTGAAACTTTTTGAATAGATGATGGCTCAAGACTAGGTACATAATATGTAATAGTTTCTATCATTTGATCAAAACTCTCCAACTTTATTGCATTGAAAATGATGCTTACTTGATAAAACTATTTAGCTATGTATTGTGCAGTTCTATCTTGGTTTCCTTATTGAAGTTTTCTTTGATTCCCATTTGTCTCATATTTTTCATTCTTATAGCTTTTTTTTCAGGTTTTGATAAAGGATATGATCGACAATACATTTTATTTTAGGTGCATTAATACTTCCCATTTTAGAACATAATTCAAATGGTCTATTGCCACAATGCATGGGCATTTGTGCAGTTGATTCTTCAATGATCTTTACCATCCTCTCATTATGTTGCATATATAAATTTAATTTTAATTTTTTTGTTTCTTCTTGAGCGACTAATTTCTTTCTTACATTTGAAGGCACTTTCTTGTATTTAGTCACATTATGCTCTTTGTATTCTCTATAAGGATCGATAAGATGCTCCTTGGTTCGAGGTACCTCAATTTATTTTTTTATCACAAAAAATGCGTATGTGATAGAGTTACTTGACTCGGATTTTAATTTCGTATACTTTCAATTCGGATTTTTTCTTTTCGTGTTTATATCGACCATACCTAATTATATATATGTGCCATAAAACCCTAAGAAATTTAATATAATTTTGATTATTTTAGAATTTTTAAGTTTTAACATATTCATTTGATTATTATAATGGTCTAGCAATTGATCAAGCATTAAATCTATCATATTTTTAATTTATAATTATTAATGTCATTAATAATTATGTATTACTTAGTAACAAGTTTTATTTAATATTTAAGGTTTAATCCTCTTATATATTCTTTTAAAATCAATTTTGTTAAATTTTTTCAAGTAAGATTATATTTATTAGAAATCAATTTAATATTGTTCACATAAAACCATTCATAAATATGAAATATCCATTACTTTCCGGTGAGATTATTATTTAATTTTCATTTAAATTACAAATATTTTATTTAATTTTAATAAATTATTTGAAGTCTAATCCTTTTATATATTTTATTCTTAAAATAATTTTTTTAAAACTAATTATTATATTTTTTTGAAGTGAGATTATATTTATTAAATATCAATTTTGAAATACTCACATTCTATTTAAAAATTTAGACCCATTTAATTTTCATTCAAATTATAAATATTATATTCTCATAAAACTTTAAAACATGCACTCACATAATTGCCAAAGGATAGGGTCAGTTCGGTGGTGATCATTGAGCTGGGTTGTTATGAGCTAGTCTCGATTGTTGAGTTGATTGAGGTTGAGGTCATTGCAGTGGCACCAATGGAGTTTGAGGTTGCTACTACAGCAATCATGCTAGTGGGATCAGTTGAGGGAGAGAATATCATGATTGCTGTATGGTCGAGGCATAAGGTTTGACTAATGACCCTTGAAGCCATTTGTATTAGTAAATTGGTTGGTTATTGGAGAAACACCTAAATCAAGCTACTCCTAAACAAACTTTGCAATGCTTCGCTTGAGCGTTCAACCTCACGAATTGCCCTCTTTGTGGACAAGACCATGTGAAGATGAGGTGACACAAACCTTCTTCAGGTTGCATTGCTTTGCATAAGAATTGTACTTTTAGCTAGCTTGATTGAGAGAAAAGGTCAAAATGGTTTTAGAACTACTTGCATAGGGCCATTTTTGTTGCAACTATCTAATATGTTTAATTTAGTACGTTGACTCCTCAACTATGATTCAAAATAATTCTTTTATTTGATTGTTTTAAATCAGATTTGAGGAGTTAATATATTATTTTTGATTTGATTGAGGAATTAAGTGATTGTTTTTGATCTGATTTGAGAAGTCCTAGGGATTAAAATGGAAAATTGGACATTTTAAATAGTTTGGATTGAAATAATCTTCCATAAATAGTTTGGGACTCTATTGATCTTTTTCTCAATATTTACTATTGCAACTTTGCAAGCTTGCTAATAATAGCTTCAAAGCTTGTTGTAGGAACCCCTTTAGTAGCATATCTACCACTTGCTTAAGAGCTAATGTCGATGGAATCAATGCAGTTGTAGTCATGTTTGGTTAATTGAGGAGAGGTTGGAATTTCTTGAAGGCTTGTGACACAGAAGATGGTGAGGAGGTGGGAATGCAATCAATGAAATGTTAAGTGTGGAATTAAATTGTTATCAAGTACTAAATAACACTCAAAGTGATGAAACTATATAGCACTACAGATATATTAGTGGAGAATTATTTCAAAGAGAGTCCAATGAAAGATATACCATATTACCTACCCACTTTAATCTTCCTTTGGAGAGTAAAAGAGAGAAAAAAAAGAAATTTGGTATGTGCCATTAGAAACATGATGTTATATCAAAATAGTATCCTCATGGGCATATTTGGATGAATTGATCCAAGGAAATTGTTTTCATAACTTTTCCTCTTACCTTTTTCTTGTTTTTTCATATTTTTTTCGTGCAAGGTTTTTTCTTCAAACTCGACAGTTCATCTCGAGAATATTAAATCAAGGTCCATTTTGTGGTCGTTTGTGGGTACGAGGTTTTAATTACTTTGTTGGTGTATCAGTTCTTGGCCATATATGAGGATCAAGAATCAAGTGATTTTGCTTTAAGATATTCATTAATATAATGCTCTTACCATGAGATGGTCCTCTACTTACCACTCTTTGTAAGTTTATTAAAATGCATTTATAAGTTGATTTTGTGTTTGGATAATTTAAAAATGTTTGACTAAAAAATAGTGATATGATATTTTTAAATTCTATAAGATTAATCTATAAACTTTTAAATAATTTTTTTGAATTTATTATAAGTTTGGGTTACAAATCATTTTCACTACATTGTAGAGCATTATGAATTTTATTTTAATTTTTTTTTTTAAAATAAGATGTTTCTCTGGAGCCATCTAATATTTATTTTGCAAGTTGTTTTCACCAAAGTGTTTTAGATATGATATTGCAATTTTATGAATTTTTTTATAATTTTTTGAGCTCTAGATTTAGAGAATTAAAATAATTTATATAAAATTTATATTTAATATGGAATAATTTATTAAATTATAAATACATCTTTAACGTTATATTTTATTAAAAGCTTCATGCTACTTCAAAAAAATCTTTTTAAATCTTTTTTTTCTTCATTCTAAACTATGGGGAGGATAAGGAATATGGGGAGAGAGAAAAAAATGAGGAATTGAGATGAGAGAAGAAGTTTTGAGTTTGGAAGTCTTAAGGCAGTTTTCATGAGTAGACTAGTTGAAAAAATTAAATAGTTCGATGGCCATCGTTATCGTATTTTTTGTTTTTAGTGATTTTACTTTTATATAATTTTTCAAAATTTTATTTTTGTCATAACTTATAAAAAATTAAAAATTTATGATATTTCAATATTTTAAAAGCTTCCATTGCTTAACTTTTAGTATAATGTTTCTCTAATTATTTTACATTTATTGACATGATCATATTGAATTCTAACTGGGTATTCTTATTTTTTGAGACATGTCCTAACTTTTTATTATATAAATTTATCTTAAAAATTTATTAAAATCTTATAATAACATATTGGTGTAATATAAATAACATGCAAGCTTATTTTAATTTATCTATTATTATTTGTTCATGTAAATTGAGCGTATTTATTTATTTTAAACCCCATTATTTTTAATTTAATTATAGTTTTATATATACTTTTATTCACATAATAAAATGAATGTTGAGTTTGACATGAAATGTTAAATATACTATATATATTGTGAAATGTCTGTACAAGAAAAGTTGGCTATTATGAGTCAAGTTAGTGGAGGCTGACTGCGATGCTTAGGATGGTGGGTCGATGAGTTTTTCTTTAAATATCGTGTTAGTGTTGTAAAGCCAATATTCAATATGAGACATAAAGCCTATAATTGAGATGATATGAGTATCAATAGGATGGAGGTGTCAACTTTTGAGTATTATGTCACCTTATTGTCTTAACTATTTTTATATGATACTCTATTTGTCTTGCTATCATTGGTGTAGAAAAAACACCCTATAACATGAGACAATTAGCTAGAGCATTTGATTTACATATTATATGTGTGATGATAGATACTTTTATAATATTGTATATAACAAAATAAATTATATAGACTAATATTATATGGCACTATAATCTAATACATGACACTGAAATAAAATTTTTTGATCATAATTTTATATTTTGTATAGGATACATACACACGAGTACAGACTAATATTACACATGACTCTAAAATAATATTCTTTGATCATAATTTATATTCTATACATGATACATACACACAAGGGGTAATATAGAGATTTATTTATTCAACACATATTTACTATCCTAATAAAATGATTATTAGCATGAACACTTTTATTTTATATATTGAATATAATTATAAGTATTGTGTAACCTATTAAGTTATTATTGGTCAATTCTACTTTACATGTATGTTTTTTTTTAGTGAAGGACAAGGCTCCAGTATAGTGAAGTTGTTGATGTTGTCTATAGAGGTATTTTTGTGGATATAAAGAAGTCTTTTATATTTATAGAATTATTGTACTTCATTAAATTTTTTAGGGCATTATGGTTATTTTATATTAATTAGAATATGAACTACTCTAGCATATATAAATTGATGTCGGATGGTAATTTCTATTTTATTATTATATTTTGATGGTGTAGAGGTTAAACGGTGAAAGAATTTTCTTTAGATCTTGAGCAAAATTTTTGTCAAGCACTCTATTTGATGTTGTTGGTTATAATATTTGAGTCATGTTGGCTTAGGTTGTTATAGTAATTTATGATATCCGAACAATGAATATGAAGGAATTGATTAAATATAATGTCATGGTTGATTATGAGATGTGTAGCTAAAGATTGATCTTTTTTAATTCATTCATTCATGTATTATTTTGAGTTATTGCATATGATCATTTAGGTTTGAGATCATTATGGTTATGATCTTATGGATTTTCAAGAACTGAAAATGATTGATGGATATAATTTTAATCAAGCATTGTCAGTATAAGGTACAGTAAGGGCTATAACAGATTCTATGACGTAGTTTGTTAGTCTGGTAGCTTAATTGATGGGATATGGTTAGAGTAGGATGCCTATTAGCAGAGGGAGGAGCTATTTTAGAGATTGAAATTATTACTTTTTAATGATGCAGTGGAGCCCTAGATACTAGAGGATTGACTATTAAGAATAGAAAAGTCTTTGATATGGTGCAATGTCTAGATAGTCGTAAACAAGTATAGGTAGAAGTTCTAGGCTAAATTGGCTTTTTTGATTACTTGAGAGGAGTTTGTGGATATTTTCAGAGAGTGAATTGTTTCTCCCTCTGCTAAAAGGTAGTTGCAAGAGCTTTCTTAAGATTGATGTTGGGCGACAAGATTATTATGTATTATGAGATTGAGTTCATTGCTTTATTTAGGTATACACCGTAGGTAATGCTGTTGAGAAGAAGTATTATCATTTTTTGAGAGCATTCAAAGACATCCACTGGTCTTGTCCCATTGAAGTTCATAGATTTTATAGAGGTGGTAGAGAGGCAATGATTAGTGGAACATGATATTATTATCTCAACAAAGGTGGGATATGAGTAGAATGTGGTTTCAATAGTAGCTTTAGCAAATTGTGGAAGAAGACGTTTAGGATGGTGCTATTTGGTTAAAAGACAGTGTTTTACATGTGATTTTTTTGAATACAAGGTGGTAGATTACTCTCAAAAAGGATTGAGGAAATGCCAAATAATAAATCAGAGCACTTTAGTTAGAGGGCTGCACCGCTTAGACATATAATGAAGATTCCACAAACAGAGGTGGAGGAAGGGCTACAATGATGATGACTAATGAAAGTTAAGAGGGAGCATATACTTCAATGATGCTTACTTTAGTTCAAGTCAGGCTACAATGATGATGACTAATGAAAGTTAAGAGGGAGCATATACTTCAATGATGCTTACTTTAGTTCAAGTCAGAGTTTCTAATCTGACTCATCAAAAAGCTAAAAATGCATTCAATTATATCACAGCTACAACTCTCATTTTAAATTAATCTTGCAGATTTTTTTTTAAAAAAATTTTTGTGCTAATCATTTATCTATAGTTGAGAAATTCTATGGCTATTTGAATTTACTTTCTATTATATTACAAACCAATCTATCTATTATGTTACCTACTTGAGATGTTATGATAGCTAATTATGCATGTATATATGGTATTGAAAATTCTGCTAGAGGTTAGAGTATGAGCTTATATTATTATCTTTGACAAAATTTGATGTGATCGTAAGAATGAATTGACTGAGTGGTCATATTAATTATAGCAAGAAAAAGTGCCTTTGCAATTGGGCAGTGAAAAGATTTATTTTTATAGTGTTAATGGAGTGCTGTTATCAATAGTATTAGAACTAGATGAGGAAGAAGTATTACATGTCTTGCACCTGTGAAGAATGAGAGTATATTTTACTCCCATTAGTAGTGGTTCCTATAGAGAATGAATTCCCTAATTTGTTTTCTGAGGAGTTAGTCAATTTACCTTCTAATTGAGAAATGGTGTTTTACATTGAGATGTAATTTAGCTATAACTCCTTATAAGATTACACCATGAGAATTAATAAAAGTTGAAAGTTTAATTATAGGAGTTGATGGATTGAGGTTTCATTAGATTTAATGTATCTCCATGGGGTCCACTTGTGTTATTTGTAAAGAAGAAGGAGACATGATGTGGATATATATTGATTATAGATAGTTAAACAAGGTGACTATAAAAATTAAGTACCCCTTACCTATAATTGATGACTTATTTGATTAATTAGAGGGTGCATATATTTTCTCTAAAATAGATTTAAGATCAGTATGCCATTAATTGAATTTGAAAGATTGTTGCAAAGGCAACGACATTTAGTACATGATATGATTATTACGAGTTTTTGGTTATACCTAATGGTGTTTGATGCATATGCAATATTCATGAATTTGATGAATCAGGTGTTTAAGTCATATTTAGATTAGTTTATGATTATGTTCATTGATGACATTAGTATATTCAAAGACTGATGATGATCATTCGACTCATTTGAGTTTGGTGCTTGAGACATTGATGCAACATTAGTTATATGTAAAGTTTCTGAATTGTGAATTTTGGCTGAAATTTTTAACATCTTTAGATAATGTCATCAGTGGTGATAAGATATATGTAGATCTCCAAAATATACAAATTATTATTGAATGGCTGAGACCCATGTATTATAAGGAATAAGCTTATACATGAAAATGAAACGGAAATGCTGTTGCATTCATGCTTAAGAAAAAATATACAAATATTATTTAATGAAGACCCACCAAACTCTCCTAAGAAGTGGAACTACTAAGCTCTTACCCGGGCAACCACTTATGGACACCTTGTATTTCCAAACACCTCTCTACTTTCTAATACAAAGAGTTCACATATTTATAGCCAAAATCATGCTTAAAATAATACAACTTTAAGCTTTTTAGGAGATAATTTTGAATTGGAATACTTAAGTCATTATTTATTCAACCTCTTAAAAAGGCTTTCACTCCTTATGGTGCCAGCCATCATTTCCTTGAAAATGCATTCTTCATTAATTTTAACCTCTACTTTTTGGAATTGCCTCAAGGTTATCCATGCATTTAATCCGTCTCAAAACAATTCTCTATACATTTAATACATTTTGAAAGCATTGCATTGTTTTAAAATCTAAAATTAATTTAATATCGCCATGCACATTTTAGCCATGCCTTGATTCCTTATAATATGATAAACTTAGGCTCGCGTTCATTTCATGATGAAAAGATAAATATGATATGAAACATATACTTACAAAATGATAATTTATGCTATAATGTTAAACTTTCAATATGATAATCTATACAATAACAAGCCTTTACCCCACTGTGGGGTTGGCTTCATGAATCCTTTTTCTCCAATGTGTCCTATTAAGTATCGTATTATCATTTAATCTTAATAACTTATGGTTATTTTTTATAATTTCTAACCAAGCTTTTTTAGGCCTACTTCTATCTTTTTTAACATAAGCCAAATCTAATACATCTACTCTCCTAACTAGGTCATGAACGACCAACGTTTTATGTGACCAAACCATCTAAAGCGAGTCTCTCTAATCTTATCTGCCACTAGAGCTACTCCAACCTTATTACGTATATCTCCATTTCTCGTTTTATCTCTAAGCGTAAAGCAGCACATCCATCCAAGCATCTTCATCTCTGCAACACCTAATTTTATGCTTCTCTTTGACAGGCCAACATTCTGCTCCATAAAGCATTGCAAGTCTCACCACCATCTTATACAATTTTTTCTTGAGTCTAAGTGGTACTTTAGTAGCTTTCAAAATAATACAAATATTTGCATGCCAATATTCTACATCAGCTCTAATCCCTCCCAAAGAACAATAGAATATATATTCTTCATCATCACATATTATAATCTCTAATGCTTGTTAGAGGTGGATCCAAAAATTGATTTAAACATTTTATTCTTAATAGGAATTAATTATCTATATTTACAAAATTAAAAACAAAAAAATATTTTCAAATTAAAATAACTTTCATATGCCCATAAAACAATGTTTCATATTCACATACTTGCCTTTCTCCATGCAAATAATTGTATACTCTATTACACTAGTTGAAATCTCCTTTGCTGTTTGTTTTCAGAAGAAGAAAGTCTTTATGAAGATATGTCGATGAAATGTATGAATCCCCATAATTATAGGCAATTAAACTATGTTTAGGGTTTGTTTGAGGTAGCTTCTTTGCTGTTTTGCTTTGAAACTGTTGCAACATATATGCTTGACTGCTATTTTTTAGTGTTTTTTATAAATTTTTGTGGTGGGAAGTTGCTTTTGAGAATCACATTTGTTAGAGCATGTAGCTATAATAAAGCTGCCGTCCTACATTTTCAAAAAAGAAAATATTAATAATTTTTACAATAGATTTTAAAAAATAATTTTATAATAATTTTACAATCATCTTTATCAGAAGTTGTAGCTTCCCCAAATGAACTCATAAATGCTTAATGATACTGAGAAGAGAGCTTAATCATCAGCTTTTTCACCCCCCCCCCCCCCCGTGAGAATCCACGCTTTGGTTATTCTCTTCTCTAGTTCTTCTAACCCTGACATCCACAGCTGATGTTGGGTTCAGTAAATTAGACTAAATTAATCATAAAAATTGACTAGACCCATCCTATTTATATTCTTTTTAAATATAGTCGTTTTGTTGGCAACTAGTAATTATATTGAGCTACCCTTAATTTTTGACATTTCAAGAATATTTTATATCCATGCAGGATATTAATTCTCTTTGTGAAGCTTTACCATCTCTAGAAATTCTCAATTTATCTAATAATCTCTTGGAGGCTGATGTACCAGAACTTTCTTCATTCACAAGTATTCGCATTATGGTCCTCAATAACTGCGGCGTAACTTGGAAAGAGGTGATGCTTAATAACTTAGCTTCTTGTCTTTTTTACTGCTTCATATCACATACATTTTTAACTATGACTGGAAGCAGATTGAAAGGCTCGGCCAGTATCTTTATGCTGTTGAGGAGCTCCACCTCATGGGAAATAAGCTGACGCTGGTTAGCATCAAAATCCTGTGATACTGACGTATTGCTAGAAAAATCTTATTCTGATGACGAATGTTTCTCTCTTTTTCCGAGCAAAGCTCTTTTACATGTGTAGAGATGTAGTTTCTTTTTTATACGTATGCTGTGTGCGGTATATCAAATGTGTATTTTTCATGTGGAGAAATTTGTGATTTCCTTATTAAAATAAATCAGGGATGTGTATTTTTTTTCCTTTGAACTCCAATCAATGATTCAAGATTGCTTTTATTAGATGGTTGTCTTCCATGTAGACTGTAGAATTAATGTCGGAGATGCGACATTACCTTTAACTTGTAACGTTCATTCTAAATTACTAAGACATGTTAGGGATCAATTTTGTTGTGTTTTTTAAAAATATTATTTGTTTTGTATATTTTTAAGGGGTTGTTTGGGATTACTTTTAATTTTCTTCTTTTGTTTTATGTTTTTGTTTTATTTTGTTTATGCTTTATTTCAAAATAAAACATATTTGGTGATAATAGTTATTTTTAAAAACACTCATTTAAAAATTATTTTGAGTGTTTTTAAAAATAAAATTATTTGTATTTAAAATAAAAAAAATAAACACTTAAAAAATACACTAACAAGCATGCTTTTTAAAAATAACATAAAAGCAAAAACAAAAACACAATAAAATTGATCCCAAATAGGCCCTAATTATTATTATTATTTAAAAATAAATAACATTATTTTTAAAGATATTCAAAACAATGTTTAGATTTTTTTGAGTGTTTTTTTTTTTTAAATACCAAACGTATTTTGTTTCAAAACAAAATAAAAACAAAGCAAAAAAATAAAAATAAAAAATAAAAGATAAAAGTGATCGCAAACAACCCCTAAGAAATTATGTGCCTTAGGCCTCTCAGATTGCAGTCTAGCCAGTGTTTAATTTATATACATTGTAAGTTATGAAACTTTTGCTGGCCTAACAAGATCAGTTTGTCTTTACAGTTTTTACCTTCTGAAGCAGACATTACTAATGTCAAAGGGTTTAAGTCATTACGCCTCTTAAATCTGGATAACAATTGTATTAGTTCATGGGAGGAAGTTTTGAAGCTTTCAAAATTAAGAAGGTATGAAGATTGATAGTTTTCTAGGCGTAACAGGCTTTCATTTTTTTTAGTAAAAAAAATAGAGTTTACCCACAACTTTGGATAACTATTTATGTATTTTTACCTTTTCAGCTTGGAACAACTTCATCTAAACAAGAACAAATTGAATCATATATTCTACCCCACTAGTCCTCCTTTACCTGGTTTGCAAGATAGTTTTTATGCACCATTTGAAAAACTGGAATGTCTTCTTTTGGGTAATTCAGAGGCAGCTATCGTTGCTATTTTTTTATGACTTCTTCTTAGCTTGTCTGATTATAAAAATGCAGGATTGATTCTTCTGTTAACTGCATAAAAATAATGTTCCAGGTTCTAATGAGATTGATGACTTGGCATCTGTAGATTCCTTGAACTCTTTTCCTAACTTGGTGGTGAGTTCATCTTATTAAATATGATGATTAGTTTTTCACTTTGATGAGATTGATGACTTGGCATCTTTACTTTTGCACTTTTGAATTTTCTGCTTGATATATGTTTTTCCACCTTTGTTATTCGGTTTTAATTTTCATTTTACTAGAGAGTAAGGAAGACCAGGTACAGTTATTTTTTTTAATGATTCTTGGCCATAGATACATGCACACACACACATACACGTGCATACATACATACATACTATTGTAGGAAAAAGGAAACTAGTCATCATTTTAGGCTATTCAAATGAGGTTGTTGAGTCCTTCAATACAAGTGGATGCAGTGCAGGGACTGGGAATCTTCTGGACTTCTTTTTTGAGGCAACGAAAAGTTCCAATACTTCCCCTCAAGTTGGAGAATTGGCATCTTCCATTCCCAACTTGATTTCATAAAACATTGCACTAACATCTACTACTTGGCTTTTTGAGGGTACATAGGGCATGTAGATCAAATATTTTCTTAGCTTTTCTTAGTTGAAATATTTGTCGATTATGATATGCTTCATTTTATTTATTGTATTGGATTATGACGATGCTTATTACTGACTTATTTTCACAATACAACTTTAGAGGTTCTTCTCACGTGATTCTTAACTCATCCAGGATACTTTTCAGTCATATTCATTTGCAAATTTCTTACACCATAGCCGTGAATTTTGATTCAATATCAGATGTGTATGTGCTCCATATTTTACTTTTTTATTTTTCCATGCCACGGACATCCCCCAGAAACACATAATCACTAGATGTTGATCTTCTATCCACTATCGAGTCTGCATAATCTGCATTTTTATGGGCTCCTAATATAAATCTATTGTTTTTTTAAATACAACTTCTTTTTTTGGATCAACTTTCAGTTAGTGTAGCACACGATAGGCAGCTTGCAAGTTTGTTTTTCTTGAATCATATTTGAATTGACTAATCATGCTTATTTATTATGCAATATCTATGAGTATAGGCAAAATAGATAAGTTTTTCAACTAATCTCTATACATTCTCCTTTTAATTGTTTTTTCTTTTGCTTCTCTTAATTTATTTATCTTCCTAGTAGATGTAGGCATACTTTTTTAGTTTTCTTCATGAGATTTGTTACATAATTTTGTTAAGAAATAAAAAATGTTATCTTAAGTATAAAACGTCAATCTTCCAAGCTCTTTTTTCTCATATTCATTGATCAAACACTATTTTAGGTTTTATTTTTCCTTACCATTTTCAGTGATTGTGACACTTTCAAAATATAATATGTAGGTTATTACTTCCCATTTGTCAGAGTGTTTATGAAGGAAGGATAATCTCTTTGACTCTGTTTGTATCCTGTTTCTTTCATTAACCTAGCAAAATTTTCAAACTAATCTCTAGTGGTTTGCTTTAGCCTATATAGGGGCTTCTTCAATTTGCAAATTTCTATATTTTTAATGTATTTATTTCGTTTTTATTGCATTATTTATGTCTTGATAATACCTTTGATAAAGTGTTGGAATTGAAATAGTTTTAAGCTTTCAATAAAATTTCTATGAAGTGAAGAAATACACTCAAGAAATAGATAGCGAGATAGTTGATACACAGATTATTTTGTACATATCCTGATATAACAGGACGATCAAGGTTCTCTTTTGGTGGTGTATCAATGAATTGTGCATGCAATGGAAGCTCATAACTTATAATATCTTTATTTAGTTAAAGACCAAATTAATCCCTCAACTATTTAGGGAGGACCAAAATAGTTCCAAATTAAATAAAATGATCAATTTAGTCTCTTGACTATTTGAAAATGGACCAATTTGATTCTATCATTTGGATTTGAATGAAAATGAGTAGCCATGTAATGGAGAAGGTGGAGCAATATCATAATTATAAAATAATGTAATATTACAATGACATTTAGGGTCTATTTAGTAGCTTTTGAAAAAGTTTGTAAAGCTATCAGAAAAATAGTTTTTGAAAAGGCATTACAAATATTTTTCTTTTGAAAAATTCAAAAAATAGTTTTAAAATCACTAACGGTTCGTTAGCTTTTCACTAAAAAATTTTGTGAAAAGTAGTAAAAATGTTGGTAGCCAAACGCAGCTGTGGTTATTTTCTAGCTGCTTTCTGAAAAGCAAAGCTAAAAATGTACATAAATCTGCATAATGTTATTGTATCTATAACATATAATAAAAACTACATAAAAGGTATGCTAAAAAAATTATTTGCTCAAAAATCTTGATAATGTTAATCCGAACTCCTTGAGTATGATTGTATCTATAACACACTAGAAAAAAAAAGAGATGCTTTCAAATCTAAAAAAAAATTAAAATTTAAAGAATGCCCCTATTTTAAACATCTCAAACCATTAGTTCAGATAGTAGGACTAAATTAGTCTCTTTTCAAATAATCAAAAGACTAAATTAGTTTTTTTATTTAGTCTGTGACTATTTTAATCTTACATAAATAGTTGGAGGACAAATTTGACTCTTAACTCTATCTTATTAATAAGGTTTAAGGTGGAATTTTGAACTTAGGTTTTGTTTGGTATAATTTTTCTTATTGATCACATGCAAGGAAATTTTATAGAATCATTAATATAGATAGATTTTGGTGTATTATAAGGTGGCATAGTTTTTGGTATGGGCCTAGGGTCAGAGATAGACTTCGTGGAGTTAAGTTTGATCATAGTCTGTATCTTTCGCAAGTGAAATCGTTCCCTAGAGATATGATTATGCCACGTATGATTTATTTTCAACAAATATAATATCAATAAAAATATAACATTTTTTATAAGGAGGTTGAGAACACATACACCTTTTATGTCGAAGAGCAGCCAAGAAACACTAATAATAACTCTGGGGTTTAATATATCTTTAACTATGAATATGCTTAATAGAAGTGCAACAAAGTATTTTGAATATAAATCCTTTGAGGCTTTTGACATGTTAATGGAATCTAACATGGTACTCTAATGTTTTGTGTGTAGTCTATTTGTTATGTGCGCGAATATGAAGATAACCTCCTCCTAATAGGATTTAAAAATATTTTTTGAAAGAATAATGATTGAGTGAAATTAAGCGATTCTTTTTTTAGTAACTCCCTTATGTTGTAATATGTTGCAGATGTGTTTAGCTCAAGAAGAAGGAGAAGTGGGTGATGAGTTGGCTAGTGGAATTAAGGTGTCATTAGTAGTAGGATCTATAAGAGGGAAGAGTTGACTAACTTGAAAGAGGTGGATGGGTTTGAGCAACATGACATAGGAGGGAGATGCATATAGGAGATTAGGAGCAAGTCAAGCTTGGAATGCGTGAGCAGGTGAGTTGGGGAAAGGAATGCATGCGTTCAGGTGGTTCGACAAGTCCTAGAGATGAGTGGAGGGTGTGTTGATGAGAGGAAGGATGTGTCGATTTGACATTTGTGAGAAAGTGGTGAGTGAGCTGTGAAGGTGGGATATGAGATGTGTTGGAGTGGCAGATGTGTAAGAGAAAGAGAGATGGGGGAGAGAGAGATATTAGCGGATCCATGAGGATGAGAGCTAGAGTTCGGGATATAGTTTTTTTTTCCTTACATTTGGATGTGATAGGGCATAGAGTGCATGTTTCGTGATATGGGCTTCGAATGGAGATGAGAAGAGTTGGCTAGAATTTGGTAGGGGTAAGAGTATTTTTTTAGATTATATGATAGTGATAAAATATTATTTTTATTTATACCTATAATTAGGTAATATATGTTAAATTTAATATTAATATAAGTAATTAATAAATAGTTTTTATAAGATTTAACAAGATAATTATATATATCAATCATTTAATATTATTTTATATGTAATTTATTTAACACTTTTTTAATGATCTTATATTATATGTGTATTGACACCCTTTTTTGCTTGTATCTGTTATTTGTGCACATCAACAATTCATCATCATCTTGCACATTCCGATTTTGTGTTTGTCACCTCACACACTCAAGTGGATCCTCTCTTTCTCATTCAGTGATTTTGATAAAGTTGGGGCAAGGCAATTTTGGTGCTCTGGATGTATTATTGTATGTTGACAGATTTTAGATACATATCCATTAACGGATGTTGATGTGTGTGATTATGATTGATTGATCAATTGTTGGTATCTTTGCAATTGTTAATATTATTAACCAGTTTGTTGTTATAACATTATATTTATAACAGATAGCAAAACTCAATAAATGTTGTTTTAAAATGCAATGGACTTCTAAGTTTTGTAGACTTGCTAGTCCATTTTGATGTTAAGAAATTCAAAGCAGGAAACCATGAGACATATTGGTGGTGCTTTTGCATGGAGAAGTTTGCATTGTTTATGTCATGCCTTTTTTCAACTTGATATCGTTCCTAAATGTTTTTGCGAGAAGATATAATAAGGTCTTTTGAATGTTGAGTGTGTTATTTTTGTGATTGGTGAAGTAAATGAGTCTGGCATTAGCCACTTTTTAACTTTTTTTGTGCTTCTCAAGATAATTTACTGGTGCAACTGAAATCAAGTGCAAAAGTTGTTTTCTTATTACTGTTTTTGTTTTGCTTGGTTGAAATGTTCTCATGATTGTCTTTATGCCGTGGTAATTTTTTTGTATTGGGTTCAAGTGTGCAGCTATTTTTCTCTATCATTACACAATGTATTTATGATGCCATATTAAACTATAGAGTATTTCATCTTATTAAAATCACAAGTATATGATTTTAGTATTGTAGCCTGTCGTTTGCACAAAAAATCTTCTTCTTTTGCACTGTAGAAGGGTTAGTTAATCTTCTGAAGGAATCCTTTTTTTAAATAAATAAATGACGCGTAACCAGTTAATACTGCAGTAAACATTGCCAAGTCTACTTTCTTTTTTTCTTTAAGTAGAGAAGAATATTTACTTTGATTGTATGTATTTCAGCTTTCTAGCATATGTGAGCTCGATTTTGATTTTCCACATGTTTATTTGAAAGGATGTCAGACTTTCTGAGAACCCTATTGCTGATACAACTAAAGGTGGTGTCTCAAGATTTGTCTTGGTTGCACGCTTAGCAAAAGTTAAGATACTAAATGGCAGTGAGGTATTTATGTAAACATCATAACTTTCTAATTATTTTTAATGTTATTTGGAGATTATGATATTTGCTTGATTGATGGAGTACTTTCATTCTGCTAGATAAGCACACGTGAGAGGAAGGAGTCAGAAATTCGGTGAGATTATGTTATTATTTTCTAAGTATTGATCATTTTAATTTATTAAGGGCTTCTCTTGTTTTTTTTTCTAGTTTATTGTCATTTGTCTCGTGATCATTATTCTTAGGGGAGTTTAGTCTTAATGCCATAACGAACTACCCAGGGAAATCTTCAGAAATAAACTTTCATGACAACATTGAGTGAAAATAGCGTTCTTCCTTTCTCTTATTATGGGAGTGTATTTCCATTGATGAGATGATTTCTCTCTTATGCGGAAGATCATTTCTTTTCTTTCTCCCAAAGATGAACGCTCTCTTTCATTCTTTATTTTTCTCACCTTCCTATATATAACACATTCTACTAATTTATAATAACAATGTTGAAAGTGTTATGGATTTAAATGATGACTTGTTATACAGAATGTTATTAGGAAACGGCAGTAATACTTGGATAATATGGAGTAGAAAAAGGAAAAATTAAAGATAGACTTAAATAGAATGAACATTGGAAGAATTGAATCAATGAAATGGGTGTTAGTCTACCCCCTCTTTAAACTTTACTTTTGGAATCAAAATTCTCCAAACTCATGATAAGAGAATTCTGATTACCTAATCATTTATCACATGCCACAATAACCCTAATAAAATTTATCTATTTAATATTATTAACAAACTAACAAATTGAATGACAAATTTTTAAATACTCATTAGAATACATCGATGATTATGAAGTTCCCCAATTACATGAAAGACTAAAATAGTTAAAGAGATGGAGAAAGGACTTTTTTGTTATTCTAAGTAACAAAATTTGAACAGAACTTCTAAGAAATAAAAAAATAAATGAGCTGAACTCGAATCCCTAGATACCTAGTCAGCGTTGATTCTTTTATCTGCAAAACACCTCCCTCCAATCCCTTGAAGATGCAGGAATAGTAATCTATTCTGTATATATCACTAAAAGATAAAGTACTTCTAATAAGTTTGAGTACATCATTGTCTAGAAGAACCATCATGATCACCAAAAAATACTAGAGGCTCAATGGTTCCTTCATTTTCATTGTGGCCTGGGGGTCATAGGTTTAAGTCACGGAAACAATCTCCTACAATGTAGGAGTAATATTACTTGCTTCAACCCTTCACTAATCTTGCATTAGCAGGAATGTCATGCAGATGGTACAAACCTTTTTTTAATTCATTGTCATCTTGCAGTTATGTGTATGATCCAGAAAGGTTGAAATAAAAATATGCTGCATGTAAAGGTAATATATCGAACCTGAAAAAATATTTAGGGAATACTAGAGAGAAAACTATTTATTGCATTTTTTAATATATATTTAGA
Source organism: Cymbidium sinense (assembly GCA_021442155.1). NCBI lineage: Eukaryota > Viridiplantae > Streptophyta > Magnoliopsida > Asparagales > Orchidaceae > Cymbidium > Cymbidium sinense. The sequence goes on from CM038216.1 coordinate 21,879,123, forward strand.
AGATAATAAGGGCAATGCATGTCTTGGTTTTTTTTTTTAAAGTTGTTTAAACAAAAGACTATTGGATATCATTTTAATTGTTCATGTCTTTCTTCTAGAGCATTGTAGTTTGTGTAGTTTGCTGACAAGATTTTTTGATCTTGTTATAAATGTTGATCCTGAGAGATGATAACATTTAATAGTGATATTTTTTTATCTCAACATAAAAATCTTAGTTTAAAATGTGTTGGAAATTATGTTGTGATGCACATCATATATTGTACATGAGTTTAGGTTTGAGAGTTTAACTCCATGATTAAATTGATGTTTGGCTTGGATTGAGCTCTCATTGAATAGAGTCAAGAGCCAATTTTTTGGCTTGAATTGATGTTTGAGCATGTTTTGAATTAGATCTTACCAATTCACCATTTGTGTTGAATATCAATTGTACATATTTGTATTTATTTATTTAATAGGTTAGCATCAGATATATGTGAATGTCTATTTTTTTTTAAAAAGGTTCAAAATTTTTTCGAGCTATCTCGATTCAGATACAAGACAGCCAAAATAAAGCAAATTTGAGCTGTGTTAACTCAAAATCAAATTGATTTGAGCCATGAATCGATTTTAATCTGGAAGTGGATCAGCCCAAAAAAAAGAGCATTTTAACCTTTACTTGAGATATTGAAGTGAGTGAGCTTGAATTTCTCTACATATTAATTGTGAAAACGTTATTTTTACAAAATCACTTATGGAAAATGGAGGAGGGAGAGAAGAATAATAATAATTGCCTTACTGAAATGTAAGGAAGATAATAGGATTAGTAAAATGGTGGGTTGACTGTGAAAACTTGCACTCGACTATCTATTTATTTGTTGTTACTTTATATAATTCCACATGGCCATGTATTGTTTCGTGTTAATTGAAATTATTACCATTTTCTATTTTCAGCCGAGTTTAAGTTTTGGCATTGTCTTTTGAAAGCATTTATGATTCCTACTTCATGGAACATTAGAAATTCAAAGATGCATTTACTCATCTTGAGATGATTCTTATATTTCTTTTGCCTGGAAAACACTTTTTACTGAACAAGTCCACAATCTTGCTCGAGCGATGGACTGCTAATGTCATGCTCCTCGACTCTAAGTGCAATGCCAAACCTGTTCTTAGGATGTATATACGATCTATAATCAGCTTAGCCATAGCAAATACAAATGCAAGCACTAACAAGCAAGCTTGAATAGAAAACCTGACATTTCCCTGTCATGGTGATTGCCGAAGGGTGTTTCTACAGAGAAGTTTAAGATCAATTTATGCAATATAATAAATTAATTATCATAAAATATTTGACCAACTTAAATTGCATTCAGTTGTATTACTGTCTTCCGGTTTTGCTAAGTTACTGAAAAATGATAGTTGATAAACCACATTGTTATTGTTGGGACCATAAAATTCCATGTTTTTTTAGCACAGTTTTGACATGAAGTGTGAAAGTTTAGAAGCATAGAAAAACTAAATCATGTCACAGGATGACCCTTCTTTTATTATAGAATTGTCAGAATAACGAGATGATGACAGATTGACCGATTAACGCGTTCCAACCGTGATATCGAAGCAAGTGAAATGTGTATCTAATCAAATCATCACGAAAATTTATAATTCATCTACTAATTCATTCATATCACAATTACTGGAAGTATGGAATCTTTAAGTTTGTAAATAAATACTGAACCAAAGACATCGATTAAAATTTATGCACGTCCAAAAGTTCTTTAATCTTCCCAAAACTTATATCCCAAAACTGCATAAATCAACAAAATGATCTAAATTTCTACCCACTCTTTTCAAATTATCAAAGATCGTAAAAGCAAAAGCTTTGTGAGACAAGGCTAAAGTAGCAGCAGGTAGGAATAATCGCCCAGTATTAAATTTGCAGTGTAAAACTTGTAAATAATCTTTGCGAATGTAATGATGTGGTGCGATATCTTTGTAGGTCCGCAATGTAACAATATAACTGAACAATATGCTGTAGGTTCATACTGTATCAATGTCAAGGAGCAGTTATTTAATGAAAATCATTTCAGTTCTATATCAAATCATTTTTCTAGAAATGTCATTTATAATTGCATAGGTTTTGACTTCATAACAAAGGGTTGTCACCACTATTTAAAAGGCGAAGGTAAAGCGGTAACTATACTACTTACCTAACTCGACAGGTTGGACACTACCCCAACCTCAAAATGTCGGGGATACTAAGATCCCCCTTTCATCTCGTCAACTTTTTCTTTATCTGCAGATTTCTATAACATAGCCTTCCTATCACAATTTTCGACATTTCCTGTTTATCACATTCTTTGCATTCTACGTGTTTTAAAACATTTCTATACGCGATGAAATCATATCTAATAAAGAAAATCACTGATAATAATCGTTAAGCTTATAATGACATCTGATATGACGAATATCTAGATGTAATGTATGTCATTCATACAATTTATAAAATCTGTAGAAACAATGGCATTCATAGACTCCGAATTTCATTAAGAATTATGTCACCATGCGCGATTATACATCAGGTCGTGATTGCTCCCTCGATTATCCTCTCTCCTATAATGAAATAACTTCTTACTTCTAATAAACTCATAAATGAAACTAATTAACGGTCATTATCAACTTAAACCGCAATCTTACGAAATTGATATCTCCTCATATAATCTTTTCGAATCTGAACGATTAAGTAATCTACTAACGCCAATATTAATTACCTGCTTCAATTAACAAACTAAAATTAACAAAAAAATGTCAATCCTAAAATCCCCATTTTAATACACATAATTACGAACTCACCTAGCCCAGATTTGAACTCCCCAATCACGCATTTCAACACCGAGGAAGCTGAAAGAAAAAAGAGGGAAAGAAATTCGGAACTCACCAAGCTCCTGTTACCCGTCGGCCCGAGCGGGGCGTCTGGCCAGATCGGTTCTGGATTTCCGACCCAGCGACTGGATTTCCCAACCCGTCGGTTCACGGGATTTCCCAACCCGACCCGAGCAGGACTTACAGGTGCGGCGGTTTCAGGTGACGTCGAAGGCATAAAGCGGTCCAGCGGCGGTCGGATGCGGTGGTTCTAGCGACCGGCCGGTCGATCTACATCACGGAGGCGGAATTCGTCAAGCTCACTGGCGAGCGCGGTTCTGGTGAATCCGGCGAATGGCTCGTCGTTCATGTCGAGCGCAATCCGCCGAAGCGGCGAGGGAAGGGAAAGGAGGAGCGAACTGCAATGGAATGAACCGAGGCCTGCTATGGAAGGAATGAAATAGATGAACGTCGATCCACCATACGCGCGGCTTTAATCCAACATGCTTAGCACCTTACATGAATTGCTCTGATGCGACAAAATTAATTAGGAAATTAGAAAATAAGCTAATTGGATCTTAATTGGATATTACAATCAGAGACCAATTTTTGGCTCAATTTGATTAGATGTGTTTTTTTGAGGGGCTTGAATTGATTTGCTTGACTTTCAATTGTTCTCGTCAAATGAATTTCATGCATCCTTGAAATGATCAAAATGAGGGAAAGGATGGTTGCAATTTTTATACTTGAGCATTTATAAGTTTTGATGCATATGTCGTTTTAAGATTAAATCCCAAATGGCTAATTTAGTGTTAAAGTATGACATTTTTTTTAATTTAGTTATTTGACTACACAAACCTGATCTAAAATGGTCTCACATGTAGATATTTTGATACAAAATTGATCTCAATTTTAGTCCTTGTAGGATTATTTAAGATTAATTTTGTATAGTTAAGATACTAAATTGGATAAATGTGACACTATGGTACTAAATTAAACACATATAAATAGTTAGGAGACTATTTTGAAGTTTACCTCCTTTTTTAATTGACTAAGCAATTTTCTTACATGACATATTTCAAACAAAGGGCTCTTCATTTTTGATTGTACATATGATCTTTTAATCATATATATGTTGTCATCCTCTAATGTGTGAAACTCTGGGCCATTATATGCATATTTAAGAAAAATTTATACAAGATGGTAGGATTAATTCTTAAATTATGGGGACAAATGTATTGAGAAAAAAGATGTATTTGTATCGGTGCAAATGCGTTCAATTTAATATTTTTTGACTCTTCAGATATTGAGAAAAATTGCCTCTTTGTTGGAATATTTTGGATCAGATTTGATGAGCATGAGACAAATTTGGATCATATTTGAGGAATTATGAGTCTAAATTTAATGCATTTGATAGATTGGGACTAGAACAACCCTTATAAATAGTTCATGGGTCATTTTAACTTTTCACGGTATATTTATGATCATTAGATTATATATACAATTGAGTTTGCTATGGATGGACGTGCCTTAATTGTTGGTTTTCATTAGCTTTCGTGGGAGGTGTTGGAGCATGTTATGGCGTATTATATGATACTAGGCATCCTTCATGATACGTCACATTAGTAAAGCAATAGGGTGCCACGTGTACAACTCTTGATATTTAAATTATCTTAGGGAAGTGCTTGTCAACTTTTCTATCATTTGATACCCTAAGTATATTGTACGTAGTTAGGAAGGAGAATGTGACCGTAAAGAGTTTTAATAAAGAATCAACTTGATTATTGAATTTGTAACCTTTGATTTAATGTAGACAATAGAGAGCAAGAGCCTTTTTCCTTGCATTATTTCATGTGTTATTTGATTTGATTATGCATATGTAAGTGCTTGTTGACATGCTCGTGAAAGAGACTTCGTCTATATATGATTCTATTTGATCGATTAACTATACTATTTCATCGCAATTTTACTTGTGATTATATTGATATACATGCCATGATTAATATGAATGTGCTTTTGCCATGATGTAAGAGTTTATATTGATTTTGTTATGAAGTAAGAGTTTATATGGATTTTGTTATGATTGAGATGACATGATTATGTTTGTGTTGTGTCATGTAAAGATTAGTTATGAAATATCATGTGAAAATTGATGGTTTGCCAATTAATTCCTGCACAAACGTACAAATCAACAAGCTTATCTCAAATAATGTGAAGGTGCAAGATGGTTGTCCTATTGATTTGATGTACATGGTAATAATATTGATATGGATATTAGATGGCATGGTGTGACAATCTCACATGATTGTCAATGCGCTTAGAATTGATACCAATTGTGCAATTTAATCTTCCCAATTACTTTATGCGCGGATAATTGTTTGATTTATTGATGTATTACTTATTATGATATTGATACTTTGCTATGACTCATGCATATTGATTGATTTTTTAATATATTTGACTCTGCATTATGTAATAATACTATATTTTGCCTATTATTAAATACCATTTTACAATTATGAACAAATGGAAATGGATTGAATTGTTAGTCTAGATAACTTGATGTTTCTCTTTAGGAAGTCTATACTATTGCTAGGTTGTTGCGCTCATTTGAAGATGTGCTTAATTGTAAATGATGTACATTATACGTTTTGATGATACATAGACTATAGACTCTTGTAAGATGTTTTAATGCTTTAATTAATGAAAGATGTTTCTTATTCTATTCCATTGTAAATGTCTTCGATCTATTGGTTGCTTCATCACAATGTTAAATAATGATATGATTGAGATGATAGTTGATTTATTGGTTGCAGCATTATTAAATTTCTGCATGTCCACCTTCGTCTTGTATAACATGTTGGAGTGCGTGGAGTATGCCTGTTGGTGACAGTTACAGTTCAAGATATGTTGTTGAGCCTTTGTATGTTTGTGAGGGATATCAATAGCCTTGATTGTTTTAAGCATGCTCTCGTTTAATCACAAAATTCAAAAACTCTAGATCTTTTTTGAATTATTAGTAATTATGCTAGATTTATTGCAAAGCATTTATCTGAAAATGTTTCCCATTTGACAAAGAGTTAATAAGAAGGCTAAAAATCTTTATTAAAAGTTTACATCCACTTGCCGCACAAAACTTTAAACTGTCACCTCTAGTAGGATTACGACATTGCCATGATGATTCCTATACATTGTGATTGATGATCATAGGAGGTGGCAACCTGAAATCAACTTCATTGACTGGTCCCCACTCAAAACTTGGGTAGGTTAATTGATTTGACCCAATGTCAAATCTATCTGATTTGATCATGCACAAATGTGGTTGACAAGGTATGTGCGATCACCTCCTTTTATTTTGAATAAGCATCAACAAATGATTAAGATATCCCTCAGTTGCCCTTAACTAAGTCTATAATAATCCTCCTGTTCAATTCATTTGGGAAACTTTTTCATAAAACTTTGTTAGGGAGCACTAAGAATTGTGGAAATATTTTCCTGCTATAACTCTTCTCTTTTTGTCCGTTGTCTTGTCAGATTTTCTGTCCCACAAAATTTTACTAGAGTATACATTCTTTGGTCTTAGCCAAATCCTTACTGGATAGACACTCAGTTGGGTGCTTTGATCCCTTTCTAGTTCTTATATGTATGCAATTCCTAGCTTTTATCACAGTGATTGCCTCTGATGGCTTGGGCTCTCCTGCTAACTCCTAACTTGCCATCACTGCAGACATTTAATCGATGGCCTTTGTTGACATTAGGTCAACATTCCTCGCATGCTCTAAAATCAACCTTGGTTTGTATCTCATTGATGTCAATGCTAGTTTTGGAAGATACCACTGCTAATTAGGATGATCTTCTTTGCCCATGCTCAGACATCTTCCTTTGGCGACTATCGATCATCCCCTTGTAAGGACATCTAACTGACCTCACAATAATAATAATAATAATAAAAGTACTTTGGTGACTATCAATCATCCTTCAACTCTGCCTTCAATACTATTTTCTCTTGTAACATTATGGTGCACAAAACTTTTGCTGACTTGAAAAGATTTTCATATTTTGAGGAAATTTATGTTCTTGGAGGTGAAAAAAATGATGAGAGGAATTTTCTGAAATCTACCCCAAAAGTTTTGTGGTTATGCTTCTGGACTTGATCTCAACACTTTTTTGAAGTTGTTTGTAGCATGAGACCAGGGTTTCAATAGGTAGTGTGAGAAAACCATGAAATCTAGCCTGAAAAATTTGGAAGGGCTCAACATGATCAAGAAATCACCAACGATGTTTCATGTAATTCAGGCATCAGATTGGATTGGGAAAAATTGTCAAATGTTGCATAGAGGCTTTTCTTGTGGCAAGAAAGTTATAGAAATATTGCAACTTTATGCAAAATTCATTCAAGGTCAGCCAAAAACTTATCGCGATAAGGCCACAAATCTCCACAAAAGATCTGATGCAATCTCAATGATAATTTCAATATGAAAAAAAATCTGAAGGTGGTTTTAGCATGATTCTAATGCTAAAAAGCTTCACATTGAAGCTTTTGATGAAGACTAGAAAATCCCTTGATTAGGCAAACACAGAAAATAAGATGATGTGAAGACAATGCTAAGTGCATTCAAAGTTTCCTTTTACATGTCTTTATTTTTGATACTCTCTTATTGCAAGTATTTTAATGGTGCTATATATATATATATATATATATATATATATCTATCTTCATGTTTGAAGCATCTTGGTAGAAATTCAAAGCTTATGAATGGATACAATTTTTATTTTCCTGTGTATAAGAGCATCCCTCTTCTTACTCAAAGCATCATGATCTTATTAGCCTATTATAATTATTTTGGGATTGGCTTAAGGAATACTCATTTATTCAAGTACATGAAGTATTACTCTTTTTTGTGTTGCAAGAGTTGAGTGCACCCCGACTCTTTATTCAAGCCCTATGATCTATGCTATCCTCATGACAATTATTGTGGGATTGGCTTAATGAATAATCATTATATATTCTCGTTAAGCCTACATTAAGAGCTTACTTCATTTTGTGCAACTTTTTGTTTTTGCAAAATATCTAGCTCTTTTATCTGTGTTCTATTTTTTTTCGCAATATTTCCATATTAGTTCAATTAACCCATTTAATATGAGCATCTTTGCATACATCTCTAGCAAAGTTTTATTTTGTATTGAATATTATTTAAGGGGATTTACGTACATAACATATATAAAATTATAGAGTTTACATATCTTATACTCACAATCTCTATTTTTTATAACTAACATATGAAACTTTTTAACATATCAAAAATACCACTCCTTGTTACCCTCCACCTGAAGCTCTATTTTATGTTGCCAACTTCCATTACGAGGAAACCACTAGTGATCAATGGCTATCCATGGACGGATCAGGGGAAAAATAAGAAGAAAAATAGCGGTCGGAGGATTTATGTGGCTGAGTTTGATGATGGCTTTAAAGCCAATTTTCAGGAGTTTAAGGATGAAGACGAGGTGTTTGAGGTGGACACACTTGATGAGCTTTTTTGAGGTCAAATCCTTAGTTTTTTGTTAGAAGGTGACATTGGTGTCCCGTGGTAAGTACATAGTGGAGAGATTTTGAGGAATAGGTCCATGCATCTTTTGTTTCTGTTCGCTTTTTTGTTTTACATATGGAGATGCAAGGTCCTGCTCGACCACTCCATGATCGTTGTTGTTGTGAGTTTGACTAAGAGTTTTGTGGATAGGAGACAAGAAAGAAGACAAAGATGTGATTTTTCTATGGAGTTGCGAAGGAGGAGATGGGGGCCATGGTCTTTGCGCCCCTCCCTATGTGTGTGTGTGTGTGTGTGTGAGGCGTGACGACAGATAGAGGGAATGAGTGGCAGTGATTGCGACTGTTCAGCGGAAACCAACAAATGACGTTAATTAGGGTGTTAGATGTGTAAATAATTAACACTGAGTGTTAGATTTGTAAATTCTATTGTTTTGAGTGATATATATGTTAATCCCATTAGTATTATTCTACTTCTCTTTTATTTGTTTTGGGCGGAGAGGTGAGGAGGGGGGGATCATAATCCTTTGTCCTCTTCTTTTTTGTATGGATCTGATCAAAATATATTTTTATTGAATTGCTATATTCTAATGACTATGAATGCATGTTGTCTTAGTTGTTTCAAATAATTTGCGTGCAACTTATAATAATTTAAAGAAATGATGAATGAATTTGTTCTAACTAGTTGAGGGCTGACGGCCTATAGGAACAACGACACCTATTCAAAACCAACCAAGCACTCACCACCTTATTCATACTATTTAAATAAGGGTCAACCTAAAAACAAAAAAAAATCGAGTGTTAGAGAAATAGGAAGGAAGAAGAGAGAGAGAGGGTGAGAGCTTGAGAGGCGGAGTCAAGGCATGGGAGAAGCAAGCCAAGCCGAAAGTGAGCTAGCTTGTGATTATTAGCTAGGAAGTAGGGAGGGGAGGTGGAGTTGAATGTGAAGGACGCCTTGCATGTGTAGGAGGCGCCGAGAAGGTATTTAGGCTTAGGCGGATTGAACTAGAGAGGATTAAAGAGGTTAGGATTTTCTTTCTTAATAATTTCTTATAAATATATATAATAATGATGATGATGATTGGAGAAAAAAGATTCATTTAGCCGACCCCTTATAAAAAGAGAATAATAATACTCATTAAATTATAATATAATGATACAATTATAAAACTAATAGTATTAACATTAATATTAAATGACGTTAGAAAGAAATAATGATATAATAGTTATTATAATAAATAATAGAAATAATAATAAAAAATGAAGCTATTATTATAATGGTAATAATAATAATAAAAATCAAAGATATAATAGTATAGGAGAAAATGAAAATTGAAGTAATACTAATAATCATAAATTGTTATATAATATAATAATAATATTATAATAGTATGATAACAATGATATAATCATAATAATATAATAATTATATTATTAGTGATGAAAGATTGATTATGATAATATAATAATAATATAATAATTATAAGGGGAATTTACATACATAACATAATTCTTATGCATTTACATATCTAACAACTAAAGTTTAAAATTTACAAGATAACACTTTCCCTATGCTTTAAAAGGTGCATTTCACTTTAAATAATTAATGATGGTGCTATTTTTAATGTAATATTAAAGATTTGAGTGCTATTTTTATAAATATGAAAGTTTAGGTGTTAGATATGTAATTATATAAGAATTGTGTGATATGTATGTAAATGTCCCTTATTATAATTAACAAAATTGTTAAATAATAATCTAATAATAATCATAAATGATAAAATAATAATTATGATAATGATAAGGAGGCTAGTGGTTGATTAACATTCACGTGTAATTTTAGGTTCTTCCTGGGAAAGGAATGTTGTAAGAAAGGAGCACCTGAATCTTTTTAAAGATGGTTAGTTATATTTTATAGTGATTATTTTTTCTTCTTGATAAAAAATGTATCGACTGTTGTGTATGATTTGTATGCGAATGTTTAGATGACATTGCAAATATTTTTATTCTTATGCGTGCACATTAAGAATATTTTATTTGACACCAATTGCTATTGCGAAATGATTTTCTCTTTTCTAGTTATGAACTCTTCATATTGATATGATAGTCATTTCTAATTAAAATTTTCTATTAAATGCATGATGAGATTGTTTGTGCGTGTTGATTGATGGAGCTTACTCTCTTATGGTATTTACTAGAGATGCAATGTACCTATGCACGAAAATCAAAGAGGTAGATTTGCATACATGCCACATAATTCTTATACATTTACATATCTAATACCTAAAGTTTGATATTTACTTATTTAACACTTTTCTATACTTAAAAGAGTGCATTTCACTTTAAAAAGTTGAATGATGGTGATATTCTTGATGTGATGTTTAAGTTTGTTGTTATATATGTAAAAGTTAAAGTTTAGATATTAGATATATAAATACGTAAGAATTGTGTGGCATGTATGTGATGTGCTCCATTGCAAATGGAAAATATTACTTGCCCATTTGGGTTAGGTTTGAAAGTTGTTAGCTTCCCTTTTAAGGTTGGTTAGGTTATGAGATAATGTACCTTTAAACAATGACTTCTACGACAGGTGTATCATACAACAAGAAAAGTTAAAATATGAAAAAAAAAAGAGATTAATAGTTCTTGATCATACTCTTTTATGAATGCATTTTCTTACTATTTCATGAAAAAAAAAATATTGAATCATTGATAGGAATTGACATGCATAATATTTCCCAATTCTTAAATAGCTATAAATTATAGATATATTATCCTTTATTTAACTTTCTGTTTAGCTGATCATTTTTCAGGAAAATCTCTAAATATTGTATATGGATGAAAGACATGGTATGTGTATAGTAGAAGGTTTATTTTTACTACCAGCACTGTATGTAACATATGTAATGCATTAAATTAAATTATGTAGCAAACTATAACTGTCTTAATATGACAAATTTTAATGAGCTCTTTTTCATTAATGAAATATGAGAATATTTTAGATATTCATTTGACCGTCCGTTCTTGTCGGTACTCTAAGCTCCTGGGCTAGGACGAGATAGACTGGAATGAAAGTTTATTTGAATTGCTCGTTATCTTTTTATAGTTATCAACTTTGATAATTGTTTTCAATGTGAACGAGCTATACTTTTGAGAAAAATATATGCACCATTCACTTAATAAAAATGTTCCTGGTGGTAAGCTAAATTAACATAATTCATTTGCATGAATGCATTTTTTCTTTTTTATTTATTGAACTGCTTTCCGAGGAGGTTATGAAGCTACGTCAGTGATGCTTCTCTATTATTTAGCTTTAAATATTTGTGGTGTAGGTTTGCAGAGCTGAAGTCCCTTTATGAGATTGATGATGAGAAGCCATCTGCTAGAACAACAGTTGCTCAAAAAATGTCTGCGGAACTTATATGTACGTAATACATAATTAAAATAAATTATTTTTGGTTGATTTCTTTTCCTTGCTTACTTTGACTAGTTCTGTTTTTTCAGCTATCACCTTGATGTGCGTGGGAGCTGCCATGGGAGAGAGGCATCCCTTGGTAAAAAAATTGCCACCTACAACTACGGTAGGTTTGTTTTTTGGTAAATGGTTTTTTTGTAAGGTTTCAACTTGTAATGGAAACTTTCTTTTGTAATAAGATTTTAGGTCTAACCTGACTGGTTTTTTTTCTTGTTCAAAACTGTCATCCCAATAAAATGGGTAGTTCGGTAATTAAAATTTAAAAACCATGCAGTAGTACTATACAGTAAATAAGATGATATTACAGAAATTGAAGACACAAATCAATAAAACAACAATTAGATTAATTTTTTTTATGGATCTAGGTAGAACAAGGAAATCAGTTTTAGTCAAGGTGCCGTAGAAATAAACATGTTAATAGATCATAGATGAGGTAAAACTAGGAAGGATATCTAGTTTGAAATAAAGAAGTTGAATGTAGACTTAAATAATTTGAAATATACAATAACATACGAAAGTGGCATCTATGAATGGTATATAAATTTAATATAGGATAGTGAGGAAAATTGTTAAAAAAGACATTATCCTTTGAGCTTGCATGAACTGCACAAAAGTGTCTATCATTTAGTCCAATTCTCAAGAAGTATAAATGACGAAAGATGATTCGTCAGGTTGATTGTAACTACTTGGGAAAGTCTAATGATGATGACGTTTGGATTTATTTATTTTAAATTTTTTAATAATGGACTTGTTAGGGACATAAAACAATCAGTGCTTATGAAGGAATTGTCTTTTTTAATCAGTGGGATAGTCAGGTTGGTTTGTTGAGGTTGAGGCTGTGTTTTTTATGAAATCCTGACAATTTGTGTGATTTTTTTTTTGTTACGAAGTCTTGATAATCTGTGATTTTTTATGAAATGTTGACAATGTGTGCGATTTGAAACAAAACTGAAGTGCCTTAGGGAGGTCATAGTACTTCTTGAGACAATATTGCTAATAAGGTCAACTCAGGGTGATAGTACTTACTCTCACATGCTTCTTTGGTGTAACAAAACTGCTTCTTTGTTTCATTTTATTTTCATCTTTTACCCCACACTCAATCAAACGGGACTTTGTTGGTATATATTATATTTTGTTTGTTTGTTGTCATTAGGTAACTTTGCACTTGAAATTATATTACATTTTTTAAGGGCTAGTTCTTGATCAAGAAAAGGGGATTTTATATGATATGTATCTTTTTTTGTCTCTAACTTTCAAAACTCCGCCACACAGAAATTTTCTTGGTGTATATTGTATGGAATTCGTTTGTTGTTATTAGTTCTCTTTTATCTAGAAATATATTCTGTATTTTTTGCTCGAATCAGTGGTGTATTTAGTGCTGATTTTATATTTGCAGGATTGCAGTTGAAATTATGAAGATGTATTATTATTAGATAAGAATTAACAGTTATTTATTTAAGCTTTAAAGTTGAGGTCATCTATATGATAGATTATCAATAGTGTCACTCCTACCATTCCTTTATTGTAAAAAATTATCAATCTAATCTTCATAAGTTCTGCACATGTTTACCTTGACATCTCTATTTTTTTTATATTTGACTTGTTTCTTAGTGACTCATTTATTATTAAATACTCATATACTTTCATATATGTTAAATTTTTTATGCTACCTTGATGGGTGACAAGGGTTGGAAATAAATTTAGTATGCGGAGAGTGCGGATCGAGCCAATCCCCTTTACCCATCCTTAGGGGTGAGAAATAATTCCATCCAAATTCTAACAAGAGCACACATCAAACCCATGACCTTTACGATATGAGCCAATCATATTTATCACCAAATCATGGGCTGGGTGCACAAGCTTATGTTATCACACAAAGATGTGGTTGAGTGAGACGGCAATGATGGAAGACAGACATTTAAATTCAAGCCATGCAATCTACATACAAAAACATCTGAAGCCTGATTCATGCAACTATCCATATACTCGTCAAAAGTGAAGTTATCAACATTTAATTCAAGATTCATGAAGATCTATGACCACTTGATTGATTGTTTTAATAGGCATTCAACCATATAATTAATTATGATCATGCGTGAAATAGCAATTGCATCACCAATTCTAAGTGAGCCATACATAAGAAACATTTGTGTTTGAAAAGAAAATTTAAGTGACTATTTTTTTTTTTTTTGAAAGGTGCTAAGTGACTATTTAAATTCAGCATTCTTGCGTGGATGGAAGATTCAATCTCTTTAGCATTTGGAATATACCATCCACTCCATTAATTATCATTTGAATTTTAATTATTGTAATTTTTTTAATGATGTAACCTAGTTTGGAATGTCCATGCACCTTCAAATATGCTTGAAGATAAATAGAAAATGTATAAGGTGGTTCTAGTATCCAGTTGGATCTTTTTCCCTCACTTGTGGTTGTCCTCTATGGCGATTCGGTCATCTTTCTATGATATCATGTGATTTCTTTGGCGGGTAATCATGTGAATACGTCAGTTATTATTATCCTCACCTCAAAATTCTTCTCTTTCATTATGTGGTGCTGAAAGTTCCCTTTATTCATTTAGATAGTTCATCGTTACTCATGGAAGACTTTTTGCTCTATGGTCGTGGTTAGTTTGATTTCTATGTGTTCAATCTATAGTTCATCCTTCCCATTATTTCCATTATATGATCTTTATACTAACTATCACCATCTTCACATGAAAGAAACTAGTTTCTATCATCAATATCATTTATTTATTCACTATACTCCCTTTGACACTAATCAACTTAGAACATCTTGAATTTGTCATTCATTTAAATGCTTGATGAGTTTATAATACTAAATTAGTCTAGATAGGCTTTTTTGTGTCACTAGAATTGGGGCATGAAGAAATGAGAATTCACACTAATGAGGAGAGAATTTTTGGTTAGGGAAGTTCACACACATGCATGTATTTAAAAATATGTATATATTAAATTTATCATTATTATTATATATATATATAAATATACATACAATATAATGACAATAATAGTAATAGTAGTAATAATTAAAATAATTATTGATATACTTATATGATATGTGTATGTGTATTTATGTATGAAAATACTAACAATTAAAATATACCTATATGTATACACACACACACACACACACACACACATATATATATATATATATATATATATATATATATATATATATATATATATATTAAAATATCTTTGTAGAAATGTGTGTGTGTATATATAATATTTTATGGTATGAATTATTATATTATATAATATTAATGATAAATATTTATTGAAAAGTCCTATCTATAAACATCCTATTACCTCACTCATTTTCTCTCTTCACTTGTGCAACAGTCACCTGTTTGGCTCTTCATGAATACTTATCTTTATCAAGGGTAGTATGCCCCCTCAATAAACATAAAAATTTTGAAAAGGCTCCTACACCTTAAATTGGGTTGATTGGCCCCTCTTAAAAGTTTTTCTTTTATAAACTTTCTATCAACCTCTCTCATTGTCTCTTCACCCATACAACTGTTACCTTTATGGCTCTTCTTTATCTACTCTCTCGCTCTCTCTCCCTCCCTCTGTCGTACTCCCTCATAAACCTCTAAAATTACACGATGAAGATATAATAGGTAGACTTTTGGTCTTATTGAGAGATCCCTCTACGCATCTTTTTTTGATGCGACAAGGTTTTTATTTGAAAGTTACCTCCTAAACCACCCATACACATTATTCTTAGAATGTTGGGTGTGAATATCTAAGTACTTCAAGCACTATTTATGGTCACCTTTCTTGACGTGGTGTGAGGCAAATTTTTGGTTGAGGTGTCTTATATATATACTTTTGTGGTGTGGGGGATGGCTTAACACTTTATGTGGTATCCCTATTCATGGGGGTGACATGAAACATTGTTCAAATCCACCTAAAACTTTAAAAATTCAATAATTCTTTTTTTGGATAAAAAAGGCATAATATAAATGAAATGATGAATTAATAGTGCAAAGATAAGATAAACAATCACTTGAAATTGCATAACTAGTCTTATAAAAGACATAACAAAGGATAAAATAGACTTATAAACTTTAGTAGTTCGCTAATGAAGCAAGAATGCCTTGCCAACTCCCCTACACATTATGAACTTGAATTTGTTTGAAAATGCATGTGTTACCTCTATTAAGCTTAGATTTCTCTCTCATGAGACCTGCAAAAATTCTAGAGTAAAATATGAATGATATAATATTTTTAAATTTGCCTCCAAAAATTGCACTGTAGTGCATGCAAACGAAATTGAGCCCTCAAGTAGTACCAAAAAGCATTTCGTGCCAAAAAGTATACATGCGATAAAAAATGCACGAATGTGAATTCGTGCATTCATTTTGATGAGGCTGGAGGAACCAGTCCATGACTTGACATCGGTGGAATGCTACCTCCAATTCCCTGTATGTTCGATAGAGCCAAAATTCCCCCCACTGATCGGAGTACGCGAATGAATGCTGGGCTGGGCCACCTCGAATGGCGTGAGCCACATGCGGGGAGACCCGCACGTACGGTTTTCAGGGGGATCCGACCGAAACGAAAGACCGGCCGGCGCCCACCCGACTAGAGAGACTGAGAAATTAATAGAGGGCAAAACTTATCTTTAGAATCCCTAGTACTAGACACAAAAGGATTCTTCCTCCATAACTTCAATCGCAGGTGTGCTACAGAGTCCATTGTAGAAGAATCTTCTGAGGAATTGGCCGTGATATATCTGATCCATGCATCATATCATGAAAAATGGATACTAAGAGTATTTAGATACTATACATGGTCCGAACTGACTGATGTTGAAGAATCAGTGGATGAGTTATGGTTAGGGGTGAAATGCCACTCGAACCCAGAGCTAGCTGGTCCTCCCCGAAATGCGTTGAGGCGCAGCAGTTGATGCTATATTCGCTTGCGCTTGCCTGAACAAAGTTTCTTTCTCAAAGAAATGGAATATATAATTCCTCAAAAAGTCTTTTTTTGAGAAAGTTCTGTGGAGTTCCTAATTGCATAAAATGAGTCAAAATAGTGGTTGCGGCGCGTCGAGGTGAGTAGCAAAGAAAAGTGTCTTGTCTTCCTTACAGATGAAAGTGGGTGTGAGCCTTAGCTCCCCGCGGGTCAATGCCGAAGAAAGTCATGGGAAGAAAATGACGCGCATCTAAAGCACTTTTTACTAAAATCAATGTTTGGTAAAGTCAAGTTGAAGTCATTGTTCGTTAGGGCGGCCGGCTCAAACAATCCAGTCTAAACTACTTCAAGTTTCACTTTTGTTCTGTTGAAGAACAACGTAGACGGAAGTGCCCGAAAGATGGAGCGCACATTCGCGCTACCAGAGAGCGCATAGAGGGTTTGGAGAAGAGGCGACCGCGCATAGCAGAAGACCTAGTGCGTCACACACCAGGGTCACCGGGAGACTAGAAGAGTACGTCGACGCAAAGTAGTGTGTTTTCATGCGTGGCTTCAGATGTAGGATACTTATCCAGAAGTTTTCGAGATTCCATCTGCATTGCTATCAACAAAAATAGAAGAAATTGAGCTAGAATGGTTTTAAAGGTTGGTCACACCTCTTGTGGTAGAATTTGATTCAAATTAAGTTGACCTATAAATCGTGCAGTACATGTCAAAAAATGTACCATAAAGCCAAGATGTAAAATTCTACACACATTTCAATGAAAATGTCATTGCTAATGTTGACACTAAATTGAAATTAGAATTGCTCCAAAATATTATGCACACATGTTGAGGAAAGACTCAAATTATGTTGATAGAAAAGTGTGCTAGCTACTTCAACAATTTAGTAGACCCATTCTAGTTCAAATATCTCATCGTTTTCTATGGCATGCGTATGAATCGAGTGGTTTATGACTACTTATGATATTTTAAGATATTTTTGGAATGCAAAAGAAGATACATGAAAGTATTTTGGGCATTGGTGGACATTCTTGCTGTCATTTTAAGGCATATTTTTTTGTACTTAAAAATTGAATAATCCATGAAAATCTCATTAAAAATTATAAAAAGGGTACAAATGTTTAGAAACCATGGAATATATTGATTTTCCATATATCATGAATGGAGTTGATTGAGTTGCTTTTTAGCAGTTGTCCGGATGTCAAAATAATAATTGCAAACCTTTTATTACAATCAAAGAATCCGTCCCGATAATGGATGGAGGATCGACATCCATATCACAATCTCATCAAAATATTTAATGCTGCATTTGCATAATACCTTCATGTACTTTAATGATGAATATTCTTTCAAATGAAAACACTCATCTTACCTGTGATGCATTGATATGGGCATGATGATATGACCTTGATATGATATGGATATTAAATACATCTATTATTAAAAATATATCATGAATGCATATTCAACTTGAAGTTATAACATATATATCACATTATATTTTACATTTTAATAATAATTGCATTAATTAGTAAACATAAAATATATACAATATAATTTATATAGTGATAAATTTTATTATTTTGTAAAAGAAATAAAAAAATATTATAAAAAGGTTAATTTGTAAATTTATATTTATTTATTTCTCTTCAAATTAAAAGCTTTTTATTAGCCTTCAACTCTTCTACAATTTTACTTTTCTCATTATCATTATTTCATTTGACATATGATGCACATGTCTAATATGTATGTTCGAAATGTATATCCATTATTTATTTATTATTTTATTGGCATGTTTGGCATATTTCTAATGCATGTTGAATGTGTGTATTTGTATAGGGCCTTTTGTGTTTTATGATGAAAATCCATTGAAAATGAAAGTTTTATGAGTCATTTTGCTTATGAGGCAGGGTTTTAAGTCCCAATCTCTGAACTTGATCTTTTTCAAAGTAATAACAAAGTTGGCATGGCCCATGATTTGTTAATAGATACCAACGTAGAAAATTTTCAATCGAGTTGTTTTATTATCTCGAACTAGAAATTAAATATTCGATTGCAAATTTTTTAGGAAATATTATGCAATGCATTCGCGTAAGGCTTTCAAAGCCTCTCATGGTGAAATTTCATTTAAAGAAGAGGGCCCTTTTATTGTTGTTGGGAGAGATCAAATACAGAGTATGTGCGGAAAACCAGTTTGAGTATTTTAGAGCATACACAAAATAAATGAAACCAAGGTAAAAGAAATCGCACAGAAGACACCAGATTTAATGTGGAAAAATTTGAGAACGAGAAAAAAAATCACGAAGCCACACCACCTAAAAATCCATTATAAAAGAAAAAACAAATTGAGGAGAATAGTATAAATTACATTTATTTGGAGCCTCTCCACCTTTTTGTCACTCTTAGGACACATTTTACTCTCACACACAAGAAAATAAGAAAAAGTTCTCAAAATTGCAAAAATAATTGCCTAAATATGAAGTCTCTCGACTAGTAGCGCTGTGGTGCCGTGACCCTAGTGCCGTGGTTCTGGCGTCGTTGTCCCCCAGGCTTTTTTGCATGGGTTTGAGTGTCATGGTGATGGTCTACAGCACTGAGGCGCTGGCCTCTTTGTCATTTTATCTTTGGTGCCTCTGATAATAGTGTCTCAGCCTCGCTTTTGCAGCGTCGAGGCACTGTCCTCTCTGACTCCCTCGTGCAAATCCAGTGCTATGGCGCTGTCTTTTTGGCGCCTAGGCATTGCCTCCTTTGTTCCTGAAACCAAGATCTCATGTTCCAACGCTGAGGCATTGCACACCAGAAAATTTTCTTTAACCGGCACGAAGGCCAGGGGTAAGAAATAAAATCAAGCTCCACAAAAGAACACGCTCTGCCTATAAGACATATCTTAATTCCTAACCACAGAGCTTTTCTTAGATTCCAGGTTATAAGTCTCTATTTTTACCACGATTCTCTACAAGTGGTAGAGTTGACAAGGCTTATGATTCAATAATTGACACGGGAGCATCCCTTGATTTCATATTGCCTGGCTTTTGCCGACCCTATTTCTCTTGGCCGATTCAATCCATTGAACTTGACCGGTCCATGGGGCGTCTGAGCATGGGTTCAAGTTATTTTAGAGCAAGGTTTGTTTAAGTTTATATAAATAACTTATTTACTTGTATTAGCAGAAATTTTTGTTGTATTGAAGTTTTAGAGACTTCTTACCTCTATTTTGTCCTTTTGGGTTGTAATCTCTATTCAATTAAGTGTTGTAGTTGTATCTTGGTTGAATCGAGACTTTTCCATCAATCT
The DNA here is from genome assembly GCA_021442155.1 of Cymbidium sinense. Lineage (NCBI taxonomy): Eukaryota > Viridiplantae > Streptophyta > Magnoliopsida > Asparagales > Orchidaceae > Cymbidium > Cymbidium sinense. The sequence goes on from CM038216.1 coordinate 21,899,224, forward strand.
TCCTACATCAAGATCAAATTAGGCTGCTGTGTTTCCAGCCAGGTTACTGTTCTTGCATGTGGAGCCTTTAGTCCAGCCAGCCTGCAGTCATTCCAGGTCTTTCGTAGACCTTCCTGCCCCAATCAACCTCTGTTCTGCTTCCAACTTACCTGCTTGGTGTTGTTTGGGATCAAATCTGGAACAGGAAAAACTTGTTTCAGTCATTCTACTGCCATCCAACTCTCCAAACCAATCCAAATCCCTTCCTACAACAATCGATCCCAGGAAATCTGCCCAATTTCAGGTTCTGTCCTGCTCTAGCTCTTACACCCTTTACACCTTGTTTGTTTAAGAATGTTGTCATTTGATATTATATTTAAAGTTACCTTACATCTATCTTGATGTGCCTTTTCTGTAAATCCAAATTTCATTTAAAATCCCTCTCCAAATTTTTGGCCAGATCTCACCCTAACTAAAAACCAACCCAAACCTAAGATTTTTGAAAGACCAAATGCCACCAAGGAGAAACAATCAAAGAGGTTAGGATCTTACTATAGACGAAGTGCAAGGAATGATTCTACAAATATAGCGTAGACTCGCTAGTATGATGATGAGCAAAATCACCACATGGACTATAAGATGAAAAGAGAGTTGCAACACAATTATTTTCTGATACATTATAGATAGGATGTTTTGTTGAATCTTAATCATATGCAACAAAGAGGCATGTTAGTTGTAGATTACACAACAAAATTTGAAAAACTCATACTTAAGTTTGAGCTGGTAGAGCCTGAGGAGAATAGTATCACCCGCTTCCTAGGAGGCTTAAAATCATCCATCATAAATGTGGTGTAATCACAGCCTTATTGGTCCTTAATGGATGTACATACATTAGCATTAAAGTGGAGAAGAAAACAAGAACATTAGGACTACCCTCCAAGCTCCAAGCAAGGATCTGCCATGGGACTACTCCTTTTGGGTATGTAAAATCAAACCTGTCAGAAGAGAAGTTAACATCAAAAGGGAAGACGACTGAATAAATTGGCTCTCCTGATAGGCTTCTCGCTAGAAAATGTTTCAAATGCCATGGGTATGAGCATATTGCCCTGCCTAAGGGATGCAACGACAAAATATGAGAAGCTATAGAGATAGGTTGTGAACCTAATGTCTAGAGAATTAAAGTGTGAGAGCACTAGTCAATGTACTGTACCTGCTTTGATTGTGCCTTAGAAAGTTGATTCTTGGCGTATGTACATTGACAACATAGTTGTGGATAAGATCACCATCAAGTATATGTTTTTCATCCTATGATTAGATGACTTGTTAGATCAGTTACACGAGGTAACTACTTTCTCTAAGATAGATCTCCGTAGCGGCTATCACTAGATTTGGATGAGATTAGATGATAAGTGGAAGCCCACCTTCAAACCCAGAGATGATTATATTAATGGACAATCATGTCTTTTGATTTGTTTAATACTCCAAGCAATGAACCTAGCCTTTCGAGCTTTTATTGGAGAATTTATTGTGCTATATTTTGATGATATTCTGATCTACAATTGTTTGGTCAAAGATTTTTTGAAGCATTAGAGATAGCTCTTTGAAGTCCATAGGAAGGAATAGTTGTATGGGCATGTTAAAAAGTGCCACTTTGTGCCCATATATGTTTTTGGATTAATTATCTTAGCAATTGGCATAGAGATGAAATTAGTTAAGGTAGAAGCTCTTGTGAATTGGTCCAGGTTATATTCCTTCACACAGATTTGCCAATTTCTTGGGATGACTTTATTCTACAAGAGGTTTATCAGAAACTTTAGCTCTATAACAGCCCCGTTGATTGTGCTCCTCAAAATAAAAAAAAAAAAAATTCTCATGATTAGATGAAGCACATACTAGTTTTGATACATTATAATAGTTAGTGACACATGCCCCCGATCTAGCCTTTCCTGATTTTAATTATGTGTTTGGAGTGTGATACTTCCAATAAGGAGATTGTAGCTATGCTAAGTCAAGGGGGATTTCTTATTGCTTTATTTAGTGAGAAGCTTAGTGATTCAATGCAGAAGTATTTCGCATATGATAAAGAGTTTTATGTTATTGTGGGAGCTCTTAGTCATTGGACTCACTATTTATTAATCATTGAATTACTCTCTTCACTAATAATGAGGCATTGAGATTTTTGAATAGCTAGAATAAATTGAAGGGTAGTTATGGACTTGCGATTGAGATGGGTAACCATTAGACTAGCCTTAATCAAAAGTTCTTCCTTGCGATTGAGATGGGCGATTAACTATTAGTGATTGTGCTAATGAGGAATCTTGAACTAAATTTTAAAATCTTTATAAGTCGACATAATCTTTTGGGTAGTGTGTTATTTAATATCCAATCCACCTTCTGAACATTTTATAACAAAAATTAAACTTGTTGTATTTAATAATAATGGAATCATGATAATAAAAAATCAGATAAAAATACTTATTATAAAAACTAGCTCACTTTGCATCCTATTTAATCTCAATTAACTATTTTTGTATGCGAGTTAGCTAACTATATTTGACGAAATAAGGTTTAAGTAGAAAATTAGATATGTCAAAAAGTTCACGAAATTATATTTTTCTAAAATACCCTCATTTTTAATACCATTGACATCATTCTTGAATTAAAAGGTAGTAAGAATAATATTTAGGACTTGACAAAACCTGATGTCTAGCCTAGACAAGGTTGGCAGTCAGCAAGTTGCAATAGAAACGGGCTGGAACTTTGAAATTTTGCTTGTAAAAGGTTGGTTGACAACATGTTACAGGAGAAACGAGCTGAAATTCTTTGAACAACAAGGTGGTAGGAGACTCTAGGTTCCTCGACTGGAGGTGGAGAGGGTAATCTTGAGGCAGCTGTAGCGGCTGGATGGCGATGGAAGAAGTGCTGGGAAATTTGGTGAAACAGGAATGAGGCATCAATTGATGGCTAGACAGTAGGGGAAAATGCTTTCGAGGGATAGGAATTACCCTTTCTCAATCAAGGTATAGCTACCCACTCGATGGAGAAAAGGATACACCATTTAGGCAAAAACTGATAAACGACTCCCTGTATTTTTAAAACAGATAAACAACAATAAAATGTGCCTAATATAAGTATTAAGCAAATATTTATATCCTTAGCAACAAAACCCTAAATCTAATTATAAAGGAACTATTCCTAAATAAGCAACTGACCTTCCATAGGTAGCTCAAACATGAACTGTCTAGGGTGAGGTCTAGATTGGTTCAGTTGCCCCCTTGCGGGGTCCTTGGGCAGTTGTGTCCTAGCTTCCTAGGATGACACTCGTGTTAGCTAATGATGCTTTATAAATAGTCAATGGACTATTTTGGTTCTTTTCTCAAACTGTAAATCTAGACTTAGTATATCAGAAATATTATGGAGAAAAATTTACATACTTAGCACACAGTTCTTATGCATTTATATATCTAACACTTAATATTTGATATTAACAAATATAACCGTTTTTCTATACATGATAAGGTGCATTTCACTTTAAAAAATGAATGATGGTTGTATTTTTGATGTAATATTAAAGATTTAGGTGTTTTTTATGTAAATATAAAAGTTTTGATATTAGATATGTAAATATATAATTGTCAATATATAAGAATTTTGTTTTATGTTAAGGCCTTAGCAAATCCCTCTCTCAAAAAATATAGCTAAGTTTTGGTGGTGGGGTCTTAAAAGCTATTTTTATACTTTTTTTGCAAAGTTTAAAATTGCGTAATTTGGTGTTGAGGCATTTTTTTGTCTATAAAACAAGTCATAAGCTTGAGAGTCAACAAATCAAAAGTTGTATACACTTCGAAGTACAAATTAAGAAGTAATATATTAACACTCTTACTTATTGACATATTAAATTATATAACATTCTAATATAGTTGGAAGTAATAAGTTGTGCAAAGTATCAAATAACTTATTAACATTTTGGTACTAAATCATGAAGTAAGAAGTATTATACAAATATTTTAAACAAGGCTTCTTTGGCTTTGCAATGAAATATTTTATGAACATAAATGTTGGTTTGATTATGATTGTGGGCCGTGGCCCTTCAATTTCTATTAATGAATTTTTTGACATTGTGGCGGCATATAAATTGTATTTCAACTATAGCATAGTTTTGCATCATATTGTTTAGTTTCGTGTCTATACTTGGTCATGTAACTGAGGCTTGGGAAAAGGTTTTCTCGTCCTGGCAGAACCGTTAGTATTTTTGAATAGTCCAATGGTCTCTCTCTCTTTGTAAGGCACTACTTTTGGAGAACTTTTGATTTTTGAATTTAGCTACAACAGCTGACTTTGCACTTAACATGCAGGCTTTATATCTGAGATGTTAGAGTATTGAAAAGTTACTATTTTTTTGAACGAAGGCTTTTTTTGTGGATATCTGAATCGAGTGGGAAGTAGTAATGCTTACTTTAGCGCCCTCAATGCATCAATTTCCTTTCATTCTTATACAATTTAAACAATTAGCTCGTATAGTATTTCCTTAGAATAGATACAGTGATTGCACAACCATGTGAGAACTTTGTGAATTCGTTTCTATTTTTCTGATGTATGTGATTGGTCATGAACTAGGTTGGCAGGCTAAAGGTTCTTTGTGAGAGCTTCTTTAAACTGAAGGGGGTCAAGTTGAGGCTCTTTCTTCAAGAGAAGGTATTTTTATTTCAATTTTTTTTTTGGTTAGGTTAATCTTTAAAGTGAAGGTCCACATCACAAACTCCGAAGTAGATTGAAACCTGTTTATATAATTTTCTTGAAAAAAGCAGCATTTCTGTTTTCCATTAAGTTCAAATTTTGATTCGTTGAGTTGTATGAGTTGAGTTCTGGGAAAAAATAAGAATACTTGCCAAGCAAAAATAAATGAGAATATTATGATGAATGTGTAGAATGACCAAAAAATGATATTATACAAAATAAGTTGTGTTAAAGTGGTTGTAGGAGGGATGTTTATTTTGAAAAAGATTGTGGAAATTGGAAAGCTAACTTTTGTGATTTGATGCAGGTGAGATTAAAAAAAAAATCAATGATGTTACTAATTGTGGGTAACATAATAATTATGGTAAGCCTAGGAAGGAGAAAACTTTAAACGAAGATAACTTGGCTAGTCTTTATGAATAAGGGCTCATATTAATTAGAATTAACACCACATACTACTTAAAATAAATGAATTGGGGAGTATAATTCATTAAGCGGACCATAAGAACTTGGGGTAATGTTAATGGTTATGTTAATAATTATATTCAAATTTTGTAAATTTGAAATAGGAGCCATTTCTTGTAATTGTTATTTGATTCTATTACTAGCAAGTCTCTGCCCTTAAATTTAACAATCTATGATTATTGATGATTTGATTGATCTGTTACTTTTTAGTGAAGATTATTTTAAGATGATATTGACCTACGTATATGCTTCAGAATGCAATACAAAATCAAAATTGGTCAAAATTAATGTTAATAATGGTTGTTAGACAAAAGATCACATGAGATTAATTAATGTGCCTTGATCATGATCAAAATTAATCAAACATCGCTCATTACATAAAATATATTGTGTCTATGTGCTTGGAGTGTTAAAATTGTCAAGAGAGGATCCCTATGATTGATTTGGTAAAACATAATGGAAATGGAAGCCAATGGGTCACATCACATGATTGTAGCAAAAAATGCATCATATAAACCAAAACTCTCAATTTTGACTGGTATGCGAAATGCATGACCTCCTGCATTACTAAATTGCCATTCGATAAAAATGATATACTATAAACACTATGTTGTATGAGGATGTGCAACTATAGTTTTGTTCTCAAAAAGGGCTGCACTTATGTGTTGAACAACAACAACAATAACAACAACAAGACTTTATCCCACTATGTGGAGTCGGCTACATGAATCATTCTTCTCCATTGTGTTCTATTAAGTATTAAATTCTTATTTAATTCTAATAAAATAAGATCATTTTATATACTATCTAACCAAGTCTTCTTAGGCCTTCCTCTGCCCTTTGTAACATAGATCAAATTTAATACATTTACTCTTCTAATTGGGTCATCAAATACCCGATGTTTTATGACCAAACCATTTAAGGCGACTCTCTCAAATCTTATGTGCCACTAGAGCTGCTCCCATCTTTTCATTATATATTTGTTTCACATTTTATCTCTAAGTGTAAAGCCACTCAGCCACCTTAGCATCCTTATATTTGCAAAATACTTAATTTTATGCTTCTCTTTTATTGGTTAAAATTTTGCTCTATAAATCATTGCAGGTCTTACCACTATCTTATAAAATTTCCTTTTAAGTCTAAGCGGTACTTTTCTATCACACACAGGCCAAATGCATTCCACCAGTTCAGCCAATCAACGTGAATTCTACTATTAGCATCCCCATCTATTTCACCATCATTTTGAACAATCAACTCGAGATATTTAAAATGTTCACTCTTTTTAATCACTTGATCACTTATTGTTGCATCACTATCACCATTAGATCTTTTACAACTAAAATTACACTTCATATATTCGATTTTAGATCTACTTAAACGAAAGCCTTTAGATTCTAAGGTTGACCTCCATAACTCAAGTTTCTCTTGAACCCCCTCTTTAGTCTTATCAACATGAACAATCTCATCAGCAAAAAGCATACACCAAGATACATTCTCCTATAAATGTCTAATAAGAACATCCATAACTTGATCAAAAAGATACGAGCTTAAAGTCAATCTTTGATGTAACCCAACTGAAATAAGAAAATACTTGGTCAATTCTCCTTGTATTTGAACACAAGTAATAGCTCTAGTATACATATCCTTAATGACTTGAATATAAGCAATATTAACTCCTTTCTTTTCTAGAATTCTCCAAAGAACTTCTCTTGGAAGCTTATCATATGCTTTCTCTAAATCAATAAATATCATATGTAGATCCTCCTTCCTCTCTTTATACTTCTCCATTTAACCTCTCAACAAATGTATATCATCCATAGTAGACTTATCCGACAAGAAATCAAACTGATTTTGAGAAATTTTTGTATCGTATTGTAACCGACGTTCAATTTCTCTCCCATAATTTTAATGTATGGCACTTTAACTTAATTCCTCTACAATTTGCACACTCTTGTACATCACCTTTATTCTTAAAAATATGAATCAACAAACTCTTTTTTCACTCATTAGATATCTTTTGTCTTTAAAATAATATTAAAAAGATTAGTAAGCTAAAAAATTCCTTGATCTCCTAAGCATTTCCACACTTCTATTGGATATCAACAGGTCCTATTGATTTTTCACACTTTATTTTTTTTAAGCCTCTTCAACTTCAATTTTATTAATTAGATGCTAAAAATAAAATTTCTATTTTCATTTAGGGTGCTAAGGTCATTAAAGTCAATCATATTCTCATAATCTTCATTGAAAAATTTATCAAAATATTTCATCCACCTATGTTCAATATCCTCTTTTAAGAAAAATACTTTATGATATTCATTCTTAATGCATTTTACTTGAACAAAATATGTACTTCTCTTGCATCTTTGTTTGGCTAAATTTATACATACATCTTTCACCAATGATCTTATTCACTACGTGAAGTCAAAATGAAAAAAAAAAATTTTACCCATGCAAAAGATTACAACATGCAATTTGAGACTTGCGAATGATGATTTTGTAAATAAAAATTAATATGCATGGACATTATATATATATATATATATATATATAAAATTAAAAAACAAAAATTATCCTCACCCTTTTTTTAATAAATTTGAAACTTTATGTGCTAGATATGTAAATGCATAGGAATCATGTGATATGTATGTCCTTGTCATCATCTCCAAATTGAACACAATCCTTTATTTTTCACCTCAGATTTCTTGCCTGTGCTACCTCTTTTTCCTAGATCCATGCACATTAATTTCTAGCGAGCCTTAGTCCTCTATAACAATCCACTAGCAAGCTTCTTTACCCACAAACTTCTTGCACGATTATTAACATCTTAATCTTGAACAATCATCTTTCGTACCCAGTGTGGCCGCCTCCCTTAACTCTAATTGGTCTGATCTCTCACACACTATCTCTCATTCTCTCTCTCTCACCCTCTATTCCACTCTCAGTTCCTCCTCTACCTTTATCTCTCTTACCATATTTCTCCCTTCCTTTCTCTAAATGTCTCTCTCTTTTATCTTTAATAAAATAATAAAAAATGAACAAAAGGGTCTTTTCAAAAAATCATTAAAAGTGTTTTAAAAAATTAGAAAAAAAAGAGAGATCAAAAAAGAAAGAAAAAAGAGTGCATGTGTATGAATTCTTAGATATTTAAAATCAAGTCCAAGAAAAGGGGTTCTCTATGAAAGACATGGTATCTTACAAGTTGAATAATACGTAGATGCTGACTATGTTGGATCACCGGTGGATAGAAGATCCATCTCAGGATATTGTACATTATTGGGATAAAATTTTTTAACTTGGAGTAAGAAATAACCTTTGATTCAAAATTGAGTGCTGAAGTTGAGCTTAAAGTCATGACCTAAGGGATTTGTGAGGTTCTATGGATCAAAATCATACTAGAAGATTTAAAAATCAAGAGAAAAATGCTTATGAAAATATATTGTGACAATAAATTGGCCATCAACATTATGCATAATTTAGTACAATTTGTTTGCACCAAACATGTTGAGATTGATACACACTCTATAAAAGATAAATTGAAAATGAGACTAATAAGCATTATATATCTGCCTACAATGAAAGAACTGATCAACATTCACAAAATGACTGCAGTTCCACATTCAAATATATTCTAGACAACTTTTAAATGGTAGATTTTTACTGTCCAGTTTGGGGAAGACTTATGAATTTCTGCTGCAGTGTTACCCTTGTTTTCTCATTCTTTCCCTTTTGTGGTGGGCACACTCTTCAATTATAATAAAGAGTTTAAATTACTCAAATCAATGACTTATATAGTTGGATCAATATTTTATGACACGGGTTGCAATTCGTGTGTTGTGCTTCCCCATAGATCCGCCACCGGTCCCTTATTTTTTCCTCCTTTTTTTGATTTATTTCTATTTTGTAACATCTCTTTGATATATATATATATATATATTTACTTTCTCTCTTGTACAAAGAAAGAGCAATAAAATTCTTGAAAGTTTTTCTGCATTTTATTTTCTACATTAGGTCGTGTAAGTCCTCATTTTTTATTGTCTATGAATCATCATGAGCCTTTTCCCAAAGTCCATTCTCCATTAGGTCTTAAAACGTGATAAAAATAGAGGTTCTATTGATTGTGTTATTACTGCTCAGGAGTTTATTCATTGTTCCATCAAGAAGAGGAAATAATTGATTTATGAGTTGGAATTTAAGACGGATTTTGATTGTTGCAGTTGGGATTTCATTCTCACTCTATTTGGGCATAAATATTTGTCATTCAAATTCGTTTCTTGAGCAAGACATTCTTTTTAAGACATTCCTCAGTAAGTATCAGTGGTGTGATTGACAACAATTTGTGTTATAGGACATTAAGGCGAAGTGATTGTTTTATCTCCTTCATTTTTTACTCTGTCGGGGATGTTCTCTTTGATCTTTTGTAGAACTGATTTGAAGCAAATAGCTTGCCTTAAATCTATTCTCTCTATATTTGAAGGTATTTTGGTTCAACGAGTAAGTTATTCTAAATCTCTGCTTTATCTTGGATTCGTGAGGGGCAAAGAGGAAGCTATTGCACATAATTGTATCATGCATGTGAAAATTTCTCAATCAAATATCTTGGTATGACTTCAATTCGAACCTCTTGAAATAATATTCAGGTTACCAAATATTGACAAGTTCAAAAGTGGTTAGTAACAAATGTATTTTTTTTTTCTAAAAACGGCTTATTCTTATCAATACTAACATTTTATTCTTTTGTTTTACATGTCTTTTCTTTATACCCATCAATGGGTTTTCAATAAAATTGATAAGATCAGCAAGTTTTTTTAAAGGAAGGAATGTTGGTAATGGCCTTTTATTACCACATTGGAAATCCTGTTATAGACCAAATAAGTCTGTAGAGCGGGGAATCATCAGCCTCAGATCTTTTAAATGTGCACGTTTCGTTTAGTGGATTTGTTAAGTCAATTGTTAATTGTATCCTTCTTTTTTTTTGATTTATTATTCATGATAGATAAATCAGGAGGCTAAGATCACTTATTATAGGCCATCCAAATCTCCGTCAAACTCTCTGTGGGCTTCGAAAATTCGCCGCCGACCTTTTCGATTAAAAGAGTTGTTTAAAAGTATCGGTGTAATTTTCAGAAGGCAGATGAGATAGTAGATAAGACACTACCCAGAGATTTCATCCTCATTTGGTGAGAACTTTAGATCGATTGGGTTTTCCATGGCAAGCTATAGTTAATTACCCATTAAGTGAGAGAGAACTTTCAATTAAAAATTTGATAATGGGTGTATAGTAGCAATATATAGAGTTTTAGAATTTAAAATATGAAATTCTTCATTTTAATTTAAACCGGATGGTTGGGGTAATGATAACGTGCTCGATCTAGATCCCATGGTTCGTCAGGCATCCGGTCACTAGTCTTTTAGTCGGAGGTAGTTGACCCGACTTGACGAAGGATCCTCATCGGCGGTTAGAAATGTACAAGGTGTTTGTCCCAAGAAGGCAGTCTTAAGTCTACCAGGCGATAGAGTTTGCTCTATCAAGTATATCCATGATTCACTCAAAAGGCGGGATGCGTGATAAATATAATAGCGGTTGGCAAAATCACCCGTCGGAGGACTTTGGTGTTGCTTCTTCATCTGGTGGCTCTTGGCTAGCTGATCGAGGGCAGTGATAGCGTCGCTTATTGTGAAGATTGATTGAGTGAAACATGAAACAACGATTTGGCGTTATTTCTTTGTAACATTGCAGTTTTCTTAATTTATCACCCCTGACAAATATTTGCGGAAGGTGGATAGATTGACTTTAGTTTAAGTTTTTAGTGATAGAGTTTCATTTGAACAGTTTTAGATTACTATTTGATTTGATTTGAAAAAATTGATTAATTTGAATATATTTAAGAGTTTTAGATCACGGCAATTTCTGTTTAGGCTGTAGAGAGGATTACTCTTATCACTAACGATCACTTTCTCATTTAGAAACTCTCATTATAGGTTTTAAGTTTTGTTAACTTCGGACCCGTCTTGGGAAACCTTGACATCTTGAGATCTTGAATTTCAACATTAGTAGTGTCGGAGACATCAGTGTATTTAAGAATTTATGTAATGTTTATTTTTGAATTATGAGATTGATATTGTACTTTTATTTAATTCTAATTTAGCCTGTGCAGCCTTTTCAGACATTAAAATTTGCATTTGAAATTTCTATGTCCGAGCACATGCAGGTGTTTATAACTTAGCTAATTTTTGATTTTGAAAATCAAAGTTAGGATGAAATTCCTTGATTTTTGATGAAAGGAAGTCCTATGATTTTTATAGAATTGGATTTAGTATTACATATACGCAAGGGTTCTGATTTGACGAAGAATGCATTTTAAATTGATCTTATTAGATTTTTAGATTAATATTTAGTATATTCAATTTAAGCGGCTGAGCATTAAAATTTGGCTTGAAATCTACATAGCTTTAGCATGCGGATGTTTTATAAAGTTAATTTCATAATTAATGAAATAATTAATTTTGAAAATCATAGTTAGGATGAAATTCGATTTTGATGAAAGAATGATTTTATAGAATTGGATTTAATATTCGCACGCTTTGTATAAAGGGTTTCAAATTGATTGGCGTTTGATTAGATTGTAGTTTAAGCATTACTGCGCTTAATTTATTTATTGAGTTTTGTAATTTTCCAACGATTATGCTACATCAATTTTGATAAGTTATCTGCCGATTTCGGTGTTTGTTCTTTAACCTACTTCATACTTATTAGTTAGCATGTGTCACCCGTTCATATAAATTATTAAACTCAATTTGGATTCATTCTTAGATTTTGAGTTTATTGCAAGTTTGTTGTGAGTTTGGCATTACTACCTCCCAAATTCCAATTAAAACTTGCTTAATTTTTTGGAGTTTCTGAAAAAGAACTTCAACTTTCTTATTAGAGTTTGTAACTTTAATATTAACTTATCCTAAAGTTTGTGAGTTTAATATTAGCCTGCGCCAATATTTATAAGTTTAATATTAGCCTCACCCAAATTTCACATAGATTTTAAATGAATATTCTATTCTTTCCAAAATTTGCTTCAAAGGCTCCCCCTTTTTTCATTTGACGCTATAAAATTAGCAGTTTTTTTCCTTTAAGCTCTTAAATTCTTTTATTCTCTTTTCTAAGTCAAAAGATTTGGCGATTTCGGCACCTCATCCCGTGTAAGGTGCATCGGGTGTTTTACTTCTACTCTGTTGAGCGTAGCGTGTTCTTGACATCACAAGGTTTTATCTCGTCCGGCTTGTGGTCTTTAAACGAAGAGAGGACATATCTGATATATATTCATTCCCCCTTCTCTTTTTCTGAGTCTAGAATTTAAACAAAATTTTGGCAGTATTTTGTCTAGGAGAGCGACATCTAACAAGTGGTGGCTTCGGCAATGGCGTGCGTGTCTTCGATCTGCCTATTTTATCTCGTCGGCCCAAGAGATCTTCAAACTTGCAAAGAAACACAAGCATGTATATATATTCACATTCATAAATCCCACATATTTTGATGTATTTTTTTGGCGTGCTGCAACGCTAGGCAAATGAATGGGGTTAGGTATGCGATTGAGAATGTAAAGGTGCGAGTCACGTCGAAAATCAAGAAAGAATTGCGTGATGTTCTTCTTCGATTTCGATCTGCAAGGATTGAGCGAGTGCGGCAAATCGAAAGAAGAATTCGTCTGTCGCGATGTTCTTCCCGATTTCGACACTAAAATTCTTAAGCGAGGGGTCGATCAAAATCGAAGGAAGAATTTCTCGGCGATGTTCTTCCCAATTTGCGATCTGGCAGCAGCTAACCGAAGGATCGGCGAAAATCGAAGGAAGAATTCCTGCGACGATGTTCTCCCGATTTCGACGGCCAGCAGTGAAATTTGGATGTGTTTTCGGTTTGCGAGCCGGATTCATTAGAGCGGAGAACAATGGGGTGATAATAAAGGCTGAATCTGATTTGGGTATTTTGTAGAATGGAATTGGTATCAGGTGGTCACGAGCCCTGGTTGATGGTGATCGTGGGTGCTCAGGTGTGAGCGGGTCCATGGTCCGTCTGAATGAGGAGAAGGTACATGGGTCATGTGAAGGCGAGAACAGGTTAACCTGGGATGAGTCGCTGAGGTTTAATGGGTTGACAGCGTCTGGGATGTCTGATTTAGGTCAATTTTGCGGGTTGGAAGCGGATTAGACACATGAGTTAGTCTTAATAGGAAGGCCGAAATTAGTGGCGAGATCGTGGAGGCGGCGAATGAGATAAATCTGAAGGAGAGGAGTTGAAAAGAATTCAACCGGGCTTGGCAATCTTAATGGAGAATGGAAGAAAATGGGAAGAATTTTACTTTTCATGGAGAAATGAATAGGAGGAAGTTCTGAGAATGAGGAGTGGTTATCTTTTTAATTTTTTTTTAATTTTTTTTTTCAGAAAACTGAAAATAAGGGGGAACGGTTGAGCATGGGTGTAATTTGGGAATTTTTAAATTAATTTTAAATTAATTTAAATTATTTTAATTTAGATTTATTTGGTAATAATATATATATATATATATATATATATATATATATATATATATATATATATATATATATTCATTGTTCACGCATAATTTTGTCAGTTTAGCGATGGGCCGTTTGGTTGGAGTCGTGAGTGAGTGATTTATTTCGAAATGCGCATCGCGCTTTCATTCCTTCGATTTTAAATGAAATTGAGTGTGAACAGTCTTATTTGATAGATTTCGGCGTTTCGAAGCCAATTGCGTGATCAATTTCGCGAGCGGAGGTCGTTTGATCCTCGTCGGCGCCTCCTGACCTCGATATGCGTGCAGACGCGTTGATGACTGGAGCGCTTGGTGATTCGTCAAGTCGTCGATATTTATATCGACCAATTTCGGCGTTACGCAGCGATGACAAAGTCCGTTAAATTGATCGAGGTCATTTAGATTGATTTTGGCGGCGTTATATTTCATCGATTTGTGCGGCACGCCACTTAAACTCGGCATTTCACGTTAGATTGGCGCGGATAGTCTCATTTGATATATTTCAATATTTGAAGCTAACGGACTTTTCGAAGCGGAGGTCATTTGGTCGCCGTGCGACTTACGATATCGTGTCGACGCGTTGATACTTCGGCTTTAATCGATTGATCGTTAGATTTTTCCGATATCTATATTGATCAATTTCGATGTTACGACGCGACGACAAAGTTGTCGATTAGAGTCGTTTCAACCATTTTCGACGTCAGGTCATTTTGAACCCGTTGCGCATGTCGACAAGTCATCGAATTTAATTTGTGGACTTGTCTTGATTTATGACACATATGTGGAGGTCAACACTCTCCTTTTATCAGAATGAAAAAAAACACTGAAATTTTCTTTCATAGCATCAAATGGGAGGCTGGTGCAGATAGTTCTCACGAGTGTTGATTAAGATATATGAATTGACGACAATCTCTTTAACTTCTAGATTATGGATTTATACATGTATGCTTGGAACCAAAATTATTCAATTAAATCTTAATTCATATTTTTAGAGGAAAAAAATCTCAATTCAACTTCATGCCTGTGGGATGGTTTGTTCGTTTGAATAGAATTATGACATGTTTTTACTCCGAGTAAGTTCATTTATATTTCTCTGGACTGATGCGGTGGAGGACATTGCTTTAGGTAGTCTTAATGATGGCAAATTTTTCATCAAAAGTTTCTATAATTTCATTTTGGGCATTGGAATTAGAACTCTTGCTTTTGACGTTCGATGATAAGGCATTGTACCTACAAAAAATTCTATCCTGTACAGGAATCTTTATTATAGGGAATTACCGTTCTAAGTTATACTTTTAATCGGACAATTGATGTTTTGTGCGTTTAAAGATGATTTTCACTAGTTCTTTAACTGTCGGGCTACCAGTGAGATTTGGAGAAGCATTAATAACATTTTTGGTATTAAAGCTCCAGATAGTATATACCAAATTTTCACTTTCTATAAGCACAAGCATATCAAGGAAAATTTAAACAATCGTGGTTTTTATTTATCTTAGTTGCTCTTTGGATGATTTGGAAGGAAATAAATAATAGAATTTTCAATAACTTATGAAAAAGGTTCTTTGGTTAGGCATCATCATCTTGGTATTCTGTATCAAGAAAAAAAATAGGTTGAAAAGCAGAAAAAATTAGAAAGATTTTGGAGGATTAGACTGATGTTAAGCTCTTTCTCACAATTTCTATTGTTTCAATTGTCATTTCTTTTTTCGTTCTGGGGCTTCTGTTAAAAGATAACCCAGTTTTTTTTTTAATCAGAAGAGTATTTACTACCCAGCTTCTATTATGTTTTGAGTCATCTTATAAATGTTGATCATATTGGTTATTTGGCTTCTGATTGGTTAATAACAGGATTCTCCTTTGCCAACATTGCTTGATGATGATGCCATCCCTTTGATAAAAATTGGGGCTGGCACCGAAGCTACCATTTTGGTGGATGAAGAAAATTAGCTTTTTATAACAAATTATCGTTTTAATGGATATCTATCAAGACAAGCGGGTATGTGAGAGTTGATATTTTTCTCTTTTTGAGATTTTTTTTTTCTCTTTCAATTTTGTGTTCGCAATTACTCTTTTATGTAATCTTCAAACTTGATATCACATAGTTGTTTGTGAGTTATAATACAAGAATAATATGTGATTGAGTTTCATTAAATTTCACCAGGATTTTACTACATATTGAGTATGCTAAAAAAAATGCAAGGATGATGGAATGATATATTAAAGCTCTTTAATATATGAAAATTTATATTTCATCAATAAAAATTGTTAAATATATGTTGGGTATCATTAATTTTCTGTGTATTTATTTAATTTCAGCTTATTTTGAAGTAATTTAAGCATCTGTTGATAAGTTTTGATTAATGATTAAATAATTTTAAATTTTTTGAAAAATATGGGATTAGTTGGACTTGGAATTAATATAGATTTTTTTTTTTACTTAAATCTTGCCAAAATAGTTTTTTTTTTAGAAAAAAAAAAAATTAAATTCTTGTCTGTGAAATCTAGTTTTCTGAGTTTAACATGAGTTATTTCTGTACCACTATCTTCCTCCTGACTTTAAAGTCGATCTGGATCTCCTATTTCTCTTCCTGAGCGCTAGCTTATCTGATTTTTTTTAATTTTTTTTTTTAAATTGAATAGTTTGTTAGAATATTAAGTTAATTAATTATTGTTCTGATTGCTATACTTAAGAAATAATATTGTTATACCTTTTTAAAAGAAAGAAATAATATTATTCTAATATGTATAATTAAATTAAAATTTCAGTAATTTTTATTTATTTCATTTAAATTAATTTTAATAATTTTTTAAACAATGATTATGAATATTTAATTATTTAAATAAAATTTTAGTGCAATTAAGTATACCTTTATATTGTGATTATTTGAATTAAGTATTATTAGCTTGTAAATTTGACATTAATAATTTTGATAAATTGACTAATATTGCTAAAAGGTGTAAAATTTAAATCTATTAGTCCACTTAGTTTTACAGGCATGCCATGTTACATTATTATTATTTTTTATTTTTTATTTATATTTGAGTTAATTTAATGGCAAAAATATGCACATAATTTAAGATCTTTTGGTTGAAAATATAAGTTCTCAGCTATTAAGTTAAGTTTGTTTGCCTCTTAGATTCTACTTTATTGTTATAATTTATTGTTATCTAAATTCTAAATAAAAAAAAAAATAAATCACATAGATTTATAATGTAAGTTCAATAGTAGGTGGACATACATATATGTATCACAAAATTTGTGTAATTGATTTTTAAATTTTTATTTAATTTTTTATATTTAAATTATGTTAAAAATATCATTAATATTAACTAATTAAAATAAAAAATATATATTTTAAAAATATGATGTGATTTAAGTATTAAAATGTTATAAAAATAGTATAATAATTTAGATATTAGACATAAAAATAGAATCATATAGAACAATTTTTAATAGGGCTTCAAATGAACCTAGTCGAGCTGAGCATGTATATATTTAAGCTTGAACTTATTTAATATTATCGAGTTTGAGCTTTTTAGATTGGTGTTCAAGCTTGAGCTCGTTTAACATTACTGAGCTCGAGCTTGATTTGAGTTTGTTCACAAGCTCGGTTCAAATTGGATTATCGAGTTTATTAACCGGCAGTTTGTTTAATGAAATAAATGAGTGTTAATCAAGCCTTAATCAAATTTGTTCTTGATAATTTATTGAGAAATATACATGAGCTGTATCAATTAAAGTTTATTAAGTCTAAAAATAATAATTTAAATAATATTGTTCACAAATGGGCCTTGATCGAGTCATAATTGGGATCCTTAGCGAGTCTGATGAATATAAATGAAATGAATGACAAGTTGTTTAAGCTTATTGATTTAATAATCTAATATTTATAAAAATATTCAAGTTCATTTAATAAATTATTTAAATAATCATGAATAAACTCTAATTGACTGAGAGTCTTGAGTAAATTGTGGTTAATTTGCGGCCCTAATTTTTAAGGATTTTGTCAGATAATTGGGCTTTTATTTTGCGGTAAAGATGTGGAGAGATCGAATAATTTTTTATCGTGCTAATTTCATTGTCAGCGGAAAAGAAAAGCCTATTGATTTCGGTGTAAATATTGCGGGTTTCACTGGTCTGCGCGGATCTTAAGCGCACACAGAACCAATGAGACTTGTCTCTATTCAATCAATAATTTTCCGTCTGACGTTTATCTGGTCCAGATAAATCGACGGGTGCGCACCGTTCGAAGGAAAAAAAAAAGCACAGATTTTGAAGAAATGACGGTACTGGAGAAGGCAGAGAGCAAGAGCCCGTGCTGGCTGTCATCGACGAACTGGCTTGTTGCCGACGGATCCCTAGAGAGCTCGATCTCCTTCGAGACCTCGAGCGCCGAAGGTGGGGAAGTGATCCCGATCGGCGTTCTTCTTGAAAGACCGGCTGATTCGCCGCCCTGCGAGATCACCAGTAAGCTCGAAACTAACTCTCGTTAGGTTTCCTTATTTTCAATTTCGTTGTGCCATACGAATCTGGAATGCTTCAGAAAGGAGAGAATTTCAAACCTGAGCGGATTATAAAGCACTGTTTTGTCGGTGCTGAAGGATTTTCTTGGTCTGATTCATGTATGGTTAGCTCTAAACGATGACTTGTATATCTTATTGTGATCCTAACTACGTCAGATTGGATTCACATAACAGTAAACAGGGCCATTTGTGGAGAAGAATTACTTAAGAAGATCAGAATTTGATAAGATAGAACCGAGGATCCTCTTAGCAAAGTTGATGGTGATATTCTGAATTGAATTTTTTTCTTGGTTCTAGATGTTTATCTTAAGAGAGTATTGAGAAAATGATAAAAAAGATATATTTTTTTAAATTTGTCGGTGAAATTTGAAAGGTTAATCTTTCAAGCTAGTTTCTTTAGAGTTAATTCAAAAAAATTTTGTTGAGCTGAACAAAAATTGGGATAAGATTGATAGATCCATTAAGAAGATTGCAAAGGAGAGTTTAGAAGCAGTTCATACTTTGATAAAGAGATTTGGTGGTGACGTGAGGAGGTACAAAAGTTATCAAGTAAATAACGACTATGCTTTTAAAAAGTGACAAATATAGAATATTATTGAGGCCTATAATGATTATATAGTATTGGTAGAAGTCTTTGAAAGAGTGTTGTGAGCAAACAGTTACAATTTTTTCTTACTCCCTCAATAACCTCAAAAGATTTGATGAGGTGGAAACTTTTCTTAGAACTCTCGTAGCTAAAATGTTGAGAGAGGCATGATCTCCAACTTTGAAATCCATTTCCTTGTGTTTAGTATCAATATATATCTTTTGTCTCTCAACTAAAATGAATCTTCTCTATAGCCTCATTTGCTAGTTATTATTCTAAGAGTTCTCTCTCACCATCCTTGAACTAGCATATAAGTTATTGGTATTTCTTGCCATAAAGCATTGTTTAAAATTGCATAATAAAAATTCACTTTATTTATTTATTTATTTTTAATTTGCTATGATGCTTACGCCTTATTAAAGCTATGTGAGAAGTGTCTCGCATCAGTTTTGGTGAGGCATGCACTTTTAGATTTAGATTTTTTTTTTTTCAAAAATCAAATATAAGCTTTAATTACTCAAATAACACTCACATCTGAATACACACACAATTGATCTTGAGATAGGTATTACCCGAGCGTCTCTCCTCTGGCACCTTCTTTGCTTCTTATGCAATGATGCTGGCCATCACTGCCTCTCCCTCCGTCACTTGTGATGTTCTTACTTTGATGTTGGATAATAGGAATTGGAGAGAGAAACTTATTATGTTAAATTTATTTGAATTGTTATGTTATTAATTTTTATTTTGATATCTTATGTTTCTTTTGTGCTTGTATAACACTTCTTACTTAATGATTTGATATCAAGATGTTAATATATTACTTTTTATTTATACTTTGATGTAGGTATAATACTTATTTGCTCAATTTGTTGATTCTAAAATTTACTCTTTTCCTCACAGATAAAAAAAATGCTTCAATATCTGATTGTGTAAGTTTAATTCTTTCCATAAATAGCCTCATATAATGCCATGCTAGTATTTATTTTGAAGCATTTATTATATCCAAGCTTCATAAATGGAATATAATCTTGTCTAGCTACATACAAAATCCTTAACACATGCTCTGAACAAATCCTCCATGGTTTGAATTGTATATGTCAATTGATCATCAATTTGATGATGATATATTTTGCCATAGTCTAGCCTCATTCGTAAAGACTCTTGAACTTTTTGTTTCATATTTTGGAGGTAAATTTTCTATATCCTATTAAGTTGAATGATGTTGTACTGGTAGATTATCACCAATTTGTTGACCGAGTAACTCTATTTGATAGATAAAATATGAGCTGTTTTCATGAGTTTGCCAACCATGCCCAAACTGCATGATGACCTTACTCGAGACTGCTTAATGAATTTGCAAAATATTTTTCAGATATGTGCCATGATTGTGTTGGGTTGTGTTATGATTGTGTTTTACTTTAATTTAAAAAATATATTAGAGATGATTTTCAACGTATCAAAGGCATGTCTATTTTTAATATGGACGCAAAAGGCTTTTTGAAGTACCCATGTTTCATAGGCTGGGGGTATGTTCCCCTCCATCCACCCTGCTTATCTTTTTATGGGGCTATTAACTATTTATGTTTGAATCGTTTTTTACCTCTATTCAATATTGGCTAGTTGTCGTTCGATTTGATTTTTATTTGATCCCTCATTTTGATCCATGTATATCTCGTTAACTTTGATTCAAGCTTAATTCAGGCCAAAATTTTATTCTATATTTGATCTCCGAAGATAATTCTTTAGTCCAATATACATGCATATGCTCATGCAAATATAGATTTTTATATATAAATCCATAGATACTTCTATGTGCATTCTATCAAATTTAAGTAAATACAAAAATAAATGTGAATATGTATTTTTTCATACATGCTTATACATTTCAATTTGATCTAGGCTTGACTCTATTGAGTTTGATTCGAGCTGGGGTTGGTTCATTGAGTTCGATTCAATCCCAAGTCCAATAAATTTAGAGCAATTTTCAATATTTGAGACAAATTCATAGTCCTGCTTCAATATTTTAGATTAGAGATAGGGATGCACAAGTACGTTATTCAACAAGAGTGTTCATTCTTATGCATAGGAATCAATGTTTAAGATGAGAGGGATGATAATACGTACCATTTTGAACAGCCATTCTTTTCATCTTCAACAACAAAATAGGGCGAACTTTGTGCTTCAACTGGTTAATGAAGTCGTTGTGAGTTTGTTAGTGCCAATGAAAGCTTTTCTGCTAGTTATCGGATGGATGATTTTTTGCAGCTTGTATTGTGCATTACTGCTTGGGTTTCGTTAGAACTAATTTGCCAACCAACAAAAAGAAAAAAAAAGAAAAAGAAAAAGAAATCTAACGTCTCAAAAGATTTCTTATAAAAGATGGAAAGAGTGTTTCTCTTATATATACTGGGTTTTGATATAGTTTTTTTACAAGAATTATGATTAGTTATGTGTTGGAAAGCTTCTCACCATTATTTGTTTGATGTGGAGATGTTGTGTCATTTTGTGAGGTTGTGAAAATTAGACCGGACATAGAACCGGAAAAGAGAGAGATTCAAGATTCGATGGTTCGATCAGGGTTGAATCAGGGATTGAATCGGATGGCGTAATAAATATTAAAATGATTAAATATATATCTAATTAAATGATAGAATAATTTAATTATATGATAAATGTATAATAAAAAATAAATAGAAATACATAAATAACATTTATAGTAATTATAAATTTAAAGATTGATATCAGGTTCCTTAAGATATAATTATTTGTGTGTTATAAATTTAGATGAGTGTATTAAATATATCAAAAAATTTATTATATAAGTTTATGAAAATTAGTATAAATATAATAAAAATATAATTTATAAAACATTATAGTTTGTATTAAAAATATATAATTAAAAATATAAAAATTATCTTTAAAACTTTATAAAATATATCTAACATAAAAATATGATATGTAAATATTATTATAAAAACTATGTTTTGTAATAAAAATATAAAATATAAAATATACAAATTATTTTAAAAAACTTTATAAAATATAGCTAATATAAAAAATATAGTATATAAAATATTATTATAAAAAATGTTTTTTAAATAACTTTTTTATATTATAAAATATAATTTGTAATAAGAATATAAAGTTAAAAATTCAAATGTTATTCTTATATTCTTATATCTCAATGTCCTTTACTATGCTCAAAATTAAAACATAGTTACACTCTTTATTCTCACTCTTTAGTCCCACGTTGTAAAGAATAATAGGTGTTGTATTATTTATATACAAGAAAAGAGTTCCAAACGGTAACTTTGTAAATTACTTGAGTTGTTGCATGGTGGTTATATTATAAATTAATTTAGTTACATTCATATTAATAAAATAAGATTTTAAAATCTATAAAAATGATTATAAAAAATAATTAAATTTAAATAGTTAAAAATTACTATTAAAACTTAATATGAATTTAATTATAAATTTTAATTATTTGATTAAATAATATGAAATAGTGATTAATGGGGAATTTATTGGATCAGTCGATCTCTTAAAATCGGGACCGATTCGTCGATTCAACGGTCGAACCGATGGTTCTCCTCTGTTTACACTGTTGAATCCAATTTTTCTGATGGACGACCGCTTTGGTTCCACGGTTGAGTCCACCGTTAGTCGGTTTGATTTTCACCGCACTATCATTTTGGCATTTGGTTGGTTGAAAAGGAATGCGGTGTAAAGAATACAATGCGATTACTTTATTTGATTGAAGTTCTGCAAATTCGACTTTTCTTTTTTTCTTTTTTAATGTAAAAATTTTGAAGGTTATGACTTGAAGGCCGGGAGCGGCCGATGAGCGGCCGTGGCGGCTAAGCGTTAACGACGCAACATATGATATTGGTGTATTTGGGTCGCCCAAATCGTGCGATTCAAATACACCAAAAAATGACCTTTGTAATGTATTTGAAATACATTACATTACCTAAATTTATTTTACTTACCAAAAAAAGTTAAAATCAGATTTTTTCTTTTCAAAATTCTTCCAACCAAAGAGCCCCTTTGTGCATGTCATGATGTAAGAACATTTATCCTTTTTATTGTATTTTGAAAATAGTAAGCTTTTCTAGTGGCTTTGATGTCAGCTAATGGTCTCTGTTGTCATATTTGCTCTAGTTGCTACTTTGCCCTTTGCATTACCACCGTTATCTCCTTTGTTTGTACTACCTCTCTTGGGGTAATGTAGTTTACAAGACATAGCTTGTTGACCACTATTGTGGGTTCAAAATATTAGCAATTGGAAATTATAAAGAAAATCCATATAGTTGTAGAAAACAGGATTTAATAGTTTTCATAAGCTAATGTTATAGTCATTTTATCCTGTTAGTACTTTTTGCATCTGCTTTCCTCCGAGAAATTTAGAAACCCATTGTCTTGTGCAATAATGATTTGTCTTGTGAATTTATACAAGCCATTTTTTCCTTCTCTTTTTTTTTTGTCATAAATAAGAGGTATCTGAGGGGAATGAACTTTGAAATTGCATGTTTACTAATATGAGTTTGCTTTCTGGAAAATACTGAGTAAATACAGTTTTTTTTATGAACTGATATATATATATATATATATATATATATATATATATATATATATATATATATATATATATATATATATATATATAAAAATTGAAATAACTAGTTTAATATTGCTACCTTTAATACAAGGAATTTGAGATGGATTCATTTTATTATGGCTTTTCTACAGTCTCTTTCAAGGAAAGGCATGAACTTCACAGCATTTATGTTCGGAGTTCGGCAAGGGTTTATGAGGTATATTATGCTTCTGATCGTGAAGTTTCCAGTAATGAATACTTGTGTACTGTACGATGTGGAGCTGCTCTGCAAGAAGTGACACAAGATATGTGTGAAAGGGTTCTAACTGATGGCACGGTACCCAATGGTATAAATGCAGATTTTCCCAGGAGTAATAGCAACAATGTTACGGAAGATGGTTGGGTAGAAGTCGAGGTTCCTGATTCACTTATGCCAGATATTACATCTATGTCAAATATATCCTTGGAAAATATTTCTCCCAAAACACAGGTAACAATGCTAGCCTGGTTGAACTACTTTTGCTTCGTTTATCCTCTTTTTTTTCTTTCTAGAATTGCTGTCTCACTAAATGTGACTTGTAGATCCATTATGAGGCCACGGCTGAGATTTCAGATGCCAGTCCTTGTATGTCCATCACACTTCGATTGCTTTCACTTCAGATTAAAACATCTGTTCATATAGACGAGATATACATATATGCTGATCCAGTTGAAGATGGTGATCTAGATCCACCAGTTAGTAACGTTGGAACAGGCTCTTTGTTCTCAATGCTTGTGCCTAGTCTTCTGCAATTATCCAAGTCTGGAACCTCACGGCCTCAAGATAAAGGTTTTTCTGATGTATCGGCAGGGCCAAATTATGTATTCTCTACTGAGGGTACAATTCATACAGCTTGTCCTGATAAGTTTGAGATGTCAGAAGTGGAAGCATCCTCTACATTGGAAAATTCTAAGATTGGGCTTGATCAACAGCACAAGGAAGAAAAGCTGGAGCATCCACTCATGGCATCCAGCAATATAGCGAGTGATCTAGATGAGGCTTCAAAAACAAAACCAGATGAAAATAATGGAGTTCGTGGTTGTGTTGAGAACCTGCTGGACGAATCAGTTGTCAGGCATACCCAAACAAAGCCTGGGGGTGCAAAACTGAGGTTGACAGAGGAAGAAAAAAGTTTGGATCAGTCACAAATGACTATGTATAATGAAACTAATGCTCCTTATGTTCGGCTTGAGAAGACTTTGGATGATTTGGTCTCAAGAATGGGAAAATTAGAGAATTTTTGCTTAAGTTTTCAGGAAAGCATTCTTAAACCGATTACTGGAATTGAGATGAGGCTTCAGAGGATGGAGGAGCAATTAGATGCCTTTTCTAAAGTACCTCGGTCATCTGAATTCTATCCCACCAAAATGACTTCACGCTTCTCTGCTCATGAGTCCAGCTTTGAAAATGAAGGCAGTAAATCTTCGTCTGCAGGGGTGGATTCTAGTTATTATGAAAAAGAAACATTAGTTGATCTGATGATGGTATCCTCACCTGAATCTGAGAAGGTCTCAGGTCTGGTAGTCAAGGCACCTGAATTTACAGATGATGATGATGATGATGATGATGATGATTCATCCAATATTTGCTGTTCTGTAGATTTGACACCAAATGAGTATCCTAAAAATGGCAAGTGTTTTTCCATTGACAATGCATTAGCTTCTGCGTTAGCGGCATTTGTCACATCAACCACCTACAAATCGTCTTTAAATAAATCACATTCAATGGTTATGTCCAATGAGCAGCAAAACCATGAAGACCATTGTGTAGATTCCGCAGCTGTTCCAGTTCAATCAGAAGCTGATAGAAATCCAGTTCCTGAATGGTTTTTAGGAAATAAAAATGGTGATGTGCTGTATGATGCCTGGGATGAAATGCGTCAGAGTGAAAAATCCTGTTCTGATGTAGTTGATCCTGATAGCACATTAAACAAATTTGATATGATCGATAGAACAGGAGCAAAAGTGCAGGGTAATTATTTATGTGATGAATCTCTGCTAGCAGATGATTATTTATCCGCTGAGATTAAGACAAATGAGTCCAAAGGTTTGATAATTAGAGCACCGGAATTTCCAAATGATGATGATATTCTTGATTGTGTTGAAAATTCTGAATCCCATGTCAGCAGTTACTCCAACACACATTCTCTAGCACTTCCTCATTCTCTATTAACTCCACTAGCGTTGTTTCTATCCTCAAGAAAGATTAGTCCTTCTAGAAGTAGCTCGAATTCACATGATGACCCATTGGAGCTATCTTCTTCTGAAAGAAATAGCTTTTCATCAACAACTTGCCAAGTTCAGGCAGGATCAGATGGTATGGGACCAGGTAGTCTTGAAAACTATGTGAATACAGCGGTTGAGTCTTCTCTGGCGGGCTGCATTCTTTCCCAGGATGGTTCACCACTGCAGTTAGGCATTTTCCATGGCACAGCAGTTATTGGAGAAGAAAATTCCAGCTTCATACAGCATAACATGGAAGATGCTAATCATGTTTTGAAATGTGATGGATTTCATTCGAATGGGATGAGCAAAGGCTGTACTATCACACAGAATCTACTTTCCTGCAATGTACATCATCTAGACACAAGCAGCATTTGTATCCAGGATAAGGAATGCTGGGTTGGTGATTCCGAGGTGAGAGCTGCTGAGGTACTGATGCCAGATTTACTTGGTAAATTATTGGCAGCAGAGGACAGCACATCATCAGCTTTTGATGACATTTCAATGAGCAGTAAACCACATCCCGAGTATTCTGATTCAAATGGCATGGATTCTTTCATTGGGGCATTTGCAGTCACTGGCCAAAATAGTGGGCAAGCCACCGGCAACAGTGGAAGCTCTGAAACTTTAGTCCAATGTCAATCTCGTGATAGTAGTAGTCAGATGAAATCCCTCTTTGAGCCAAAGCAGATGTCGAGATTCATTCCAGTTCAAGATGATTTAACCAGCAATATCAAGTTTTGCACAGATAAAGATTTAAGAAGTTGGCTTCCCCTTGAAATCCTTCTGGGTGAAAAACAAGATGACGTTCCAAAGAAGGATGATCCGCTTAAACTTGTGCAAGAACATCTAGTCAGTAATCTGGAGTTTTCTGTGGATAGGAATTTGATAAGCGAACTTCCACTTGAAGTTCCATTGGATAACAACCCAGATGAGGTGGAGAATGGTAACAATGGTAATGGTGAGTATGATAAGCAGCACAATTCACCATCACCCCAGGGCTTCAAACACAACTGTGGGATAGCTGACAATACTCCATTGGATATAGAAGATAACGTTGTCCAGTCTGAGATTTCTAGTATGGTGACGGCTGGTGATTCGCATTATTCTGCATGTTTCAGTAGTGGAAATCCTTTCTCTAGTCTCATATGATATTTGTCTCTAGAAGAGCACGACAACAAAGACTTAAGTTGCAAATACTATATATTATGTTTTCCCATGTTTCGCATTTGTTGGGGGGGGGGGGGGCCTGTCGACGGTCAGATTCCCTGTTGTGGCGTGTAGAGTAAAGGTTTGGATTTCAAAATAATTTTTCTCCTGCAGCAATAAAGCTTCATCCCTTCCAAGATCTCATAGTGTTGTGACTATTATACATTTGGTGCGCCATTCAATATCATTCAGAAAAAGGAAACTCAGGTATGTACATATTCAGTATTTTCAGGTGATGACAAAAAGTTCACATATTATTATGTTTAGCTCTTTTCTACTGTTGTTCTATGTCTGTCTGTGTTGGCCAAGTCCAGCTAAGGATTGTTTTTTAACCTATTGTGCCAATAATGTTGTAAAATTGTTACATTTATATTGTGGGTGTAGTTGGCCTGAGAATTTCTGTGTAGGTATTGGTACAAATCAATGAGTTACACTTGTTCGTTTAAATTTGCTTCATTGCATGTTCCTGCCAAATGCCCCCAACTTAGCATTATTAGTTTTATTAAACTCTATTTAAGCTTTAAATAGGCCCTAAATTACTATTTTATTCTTCAGTTAATCACTTGTTTATTGGGTTAGTTGATATTATATTTGTTTATTCTAGCTCTAATCAACCTTATTACATTGCAAGAATGCCCAATTAGTTTCATCTAATTAGCTTATTAAAGTTGATTGCCTTGATCAAGCCTTAAGTTAATAGTACAAATATTAATTATAACTAAGCAGATTAATGAATGCTATAATTAAAAGATTTACAGTTTAATTATGATAATTAAATTATAACGGCATCTTAATTAATAATTAATTTTATTTTTTTTATTTTTTTAAGTGATTAATTTATATTTGCTGTTATAATTAATGAATTAATTCCTACCTATAAAAATTTTCTTTTTAGTTAGGCAAATTAAAATTGTGACATGTTGCATAAAGGGTAGTGATGGATGAAACTATATTTTTGTGACAAACCCAACCAGAGGTATATTTATTTCTTGAAAAGATGGCTCAACTGTTTTGTATATTTTTAAAATCATTTAAGTCATTTTCATAATAAATTCACACAAATATGTATTACCTAAGATTCAAATTCGGGTTTTTCAAGAATTAAGTAAAATTTCAACTAAATGGTTGAGACAAGAAACACATTGCTTTGTATGTTGAGAACATGTTTTTATTACCTAGTTGTATTGATGTTATATTTTTTGGAAGATTTCTGTGCATATCATTACAAATCTACCACTTAATTTATGTGTATTTATAATTTAAGCACTCTTTTTATTTTTTAAAATTATTGGGCTTATATATTTGCTTGTGTCAGAATTTAACAAAAATGAAAAATATGGGTTGTATTTTTATCAGAAATTTTATTATTTGAATATCAATTTGAAAAATTAAGATTAAAGATGATTGATTTATAAATATATAAGAATTAGTTGATTATGTATATAAAAGTCCCTTCTTTGATATTTAAATTTCTATTATTTTATCTAACATGGTGCATCAATTTTTAAGAAATAATAATAATGATATTTTTATATAATATTAAAAATTTGAATATTATATGGATAAAAATCAAAATTTGTATTAAATATATAAATATATATGAATTATGTGATATGTATGTTAATGAGTATATTTTTTATTGTATTTTATAAAATTAAATATTCACTCAGATATTTCTGTATAGTTTTGCGATTAAATCTTTTTATTTTAGTAAGTCATAAAAGTTCGTGTGCGTGTGCATTGGAAAGACAAGGCTAATGTATAGCTAATTCAAAATATTTTGAAGTTATTGAAAGCTTTGTTTAGCAAATTAAATGAAAGAAAAAGTTATAAAGTAAGCCAAAGAAGGCCACAAAAAAGTAAAAAATAGCTTAGGAGAGCAGAGGAGCTTGAAAATACACAAGAGGAAGATTCAAGCTGAGAAAGAGAAAGCGATAAGGGGGAGATCTGGGCTCAAACCGGAAGAATAGTCCTGTTAACCAGTGGAATATCCCCGAAGACTTAAAATTGAAAGGATCTTGATTGCCTCAGATCGAGGAACAAATAGAGTTTTTAGCGTAATAATTACTGAAGCCATATTTTAACAATCTATGAGAACCCCTTAGAACTAATTTTGAGCTTCTCCTTTCAGCTTTCTGCATTTGACCATTTGAGCCAATTCCAGTGTCAAAGATATATTTGATCTCTTAAGGAAGAAATCAACCATTTCAGTTCATTTTATTAACATATTAAAGATGTAATAGCATTTTAAAAAAATGAATGATTGTTGGATTCTGCAGCAGTGGCAGAACATGCAGATTCCATCAGAAAAATAATATTCTTAGGTGATAATATCAGCAGTTCTGAGATCATCATTCAGATCCAGCCCGACATAAAAGGAGAAGAAACTCTTATGCCATATGTGTTTACAACAAGTAATATTAGGCAGGTGACCATAGAAATCTTTATTTAAAGAGAAAGGTTCAATGTTACCTTTTTGACTACATACTTTTTTATTATATCTAATTATGGCTATAAGAAATACATTATCCCAAATAATAGCCAACAAGAGAGCTTCCAATCTTTGGAACTTGCATCAACTTGCACAGAGAAGGATATGGCTCTTCCTAAATATGGGATATAGTTAGTGGGGATAACAAAAATTGAGGGTGTTTTTTTTTTTTTTTTGAAAAAATTGAGGGCAGGAGTCCAATTTTATTTCAATAAGAATATTACAAAAACAATCTCATAGTAATCCCATATAGGACTAAAGCAAAACCAAAAAAAGAATAAAACAAGAAAAGAACAAAAGTTCAGTTCGGACTCGATCAGATGGCTTCATCCATACTAGAGAATCGACAATAACCAAAATAAAAAAAATTCAATTCGCGGTAGCCAAGGTTGCCTTCGAAAGGGTCTGTGAGCTTAGTCCTTGTTAACAAAGCATGATCCAGATAAAGAAACAGACCCTGGTTGCAACAAAGCCTGCCAAGCGAACCCATAATCAAGCCTCAAAATAATCCAAAAAGTATTTCCGGAGTAGATTGTCATCGTCCGGAAGAAGTGATGGTAGGAGAGAAAGACATCGAGATCCAGAAATATGGAAATCACGAGAAGCATGTCAAAAACCGCTATTAAGTTGCCAAGCATTGAGAATACTGAGAATATTATCAGGCCAATGGTCTTTGAATATCCAACGCCTAAGCTTGTGTGCCACAATATTTTTGATTTGATTCTCCAACCCAGCAAGAGTAGTGGCATCCTGATTATAGAATCTTCGATTCCTTTCTTTCCATATGGTATACACAGAAACATAAGTGAAACAAAGCCTGTAAATAGTCTTATTACCAACATTACTTAAGTCACTCAACACCTGTGGTAGGATAACAAGCATCAACAAGTGGTTGCCATAAGGCAAAAATTTCTTGATTAACCTCATAGATTCAGAGCATTCAAAGAAGAGATGGGAGTGGGACTCTTGCTCAGATTTATAGAAAAAATAAGCAATGTGTTTTCCAAACCCCTTGCATGAAACAAATCTGAGGTTTTGAGACCTTTTAGGTATGCCATCTAACAAAAGATTGCATAATTCAGAGCATGGACTTTGAACCATATATCACCATACCAATTGACTTTTGGAATGTGCTCGAAGATTGAACTGAGAATGATTCTAGAAGAGAGCATGTGGGATCTGTCCCAAAGAAATATATTCGGCCTCTGATGTTGGTTGATCTCAACAAGTGCATCATTATAGGTAAGAAACCGAGCACATAAACCTTTAAGAAGACTAACCACTCCATCATAGGAGATGGAGTTTAATTTAGCATCCAAAGGTTTATCAATAAGAAAAAAATATTCCCCGCCCATTAGGGGTGTGCATTATTTGGTTTTAACCAAAAAACCAATCCGAACCAAAGTTTTTAAGTAATTTGGTTTGGTTTTGAACTTAGTAATTTGGATTTTGGTTTTAATTATTGAAAACTTTGGTTTTTGGTTTTTGGATCGGTTTGTTAAATAAAATTTTGGATGGAACCAAATAAACCAAAGTAATTATATGTAATGTGGTATTATTAATTTATGTATAATAGAACATCACTTATTTTATTTATTTTTTAATACTTGGTAGGTCTTTTTTTGGAGAACCATTATCCAATTTTTCAAAATATTTTGGTCTCATAATATGATAATATGATTCTATCAACTTCTAAGTTGAAAACATCGTTAAGGTAAGTAAAAAATTAGTTTAAAATATTTGTTTTAGTGCATGAAGTAGTTAATTTCATTTTTTATTATATTTATTGCTCTGATAAAATTATACAAATAATTTTAAATGTAGCCAACTTCAGTTTATCAAAACCAAATAACCAAATTAATATTCGGTTTGTTTGGTTTTGCATTTATTTGGTTCGGTTCAATTATTTAGGAATCTAAACCAATCGGTTTTAAAAATTTATCATCCAATCCATCCAAATCAACCAAACGCACACCCCTACCGCCCATAATTTAAAATAAAGAGGATCATTTACACCAAGGGTCGAAAAAAAGAGGAATGGAGGAACCAGCTCCAGGCATGATATATAATTTTTCACGAAATTGGGAGGCACAAACTTTCATTTTCCTCCAAAGAGGGGATACACGGGCATAACTTTTATTCCACAAGGAGATGTATTTGCTTTGACACTAAGAAGCAAATTGAGAAGATTTGTTTAAAATTCTCCACATACACTTAATTTTGCATAATAAATTAAGAGTGATGATGGAATGAATACCAGCACCTCCACAATCCCTAGGAAGGATATTTTTAGCCCAAGAAATGAGATACAATTTACGAGCTTCACCGTTATGAAAAAAAAAATAGCCATAAGAGAGGAAATCTTTTTCTGGATACATTTAGGAAAAGAGATAGATCTTAACCAGTATGAAAGAAAATTGTTAATCGTGGTTCTCAGAAGTTGAAACCTTCCTCCAAAGGAGAGGAGTTTGCTTTTCCATCCAACAAGCCAATGATCAGCTTATCAAAAAGAGAGCTAAAGTGGTATGATTTAAGAGTACTTGCATATGGGGGGAGTCCCAAGTATTTGAAGGGGAAGCCACCCAAATTGATATTCAGTAATCGGCAATAAGAGTCAGCAAAAGTAATAGATTTTGATAAGTAAGCCAGAGACTTCTCCCCATTGATCTCCAAACCCAGATAAGCCAAAGTATCCATAGCTCCTTTTAAAAATTGATTGAGTTAAAATCTGCTTTACTCGTAACCAAAAGATTATCCGTAAACAATAGATGAAAAATATAGCAGTCACCCATAATGGCAGGGTAAAATCTCTTTAAATTAACTTGTTCTTCCAATAGACAAGAGAAGGAGTCCATAGCAATGATAAAAAGGAAAGTAGAGAGGGGACACGCTTGCCTGAGTCCATTGATAGAGCCAAAAAACCCCTTGATTTCTCCATTAAGAACGATAGAGAAAGGAATATTAGTGATACATGCTTCGATCCATTTAACAAAATGCTTTGGAAAACCTTTCTCCTTCAATCTATGAAGAAGTTTTGTTCAATTGATAAGAGCAAAAGCTTTTCGAAGATCAAACTTGGCTAAGAAAAAATCTTTGAAAAGCTTATCTGAGAAATCAGAACTTAATTCATGAGTAAGTGCTATATTATTAGATATGCCTCTACCATGAATAAATGCAGATTGGGACAGATGAATGATAGAGGGAAGCATTCTCTTTAATTTATTAGCAAACACTTTGCAACCACCTTATAGAAGATGTTACAAAAGGAGATGGGTCGAAAATTAGAGAGTGAATTAGAATGGTTAACTTTAGGGATAAGGGTAATCAGAGTGTGTTTGAAAACTTGAGGAAGCTTTCCAGCTTTAAAGAAGTGGCGTGCAGCAAACAGAAACTGTTTCCCAGTAATATCCGAACTACCTGTAAATAACTTAGAATTAAGCCCATCCGGACTAGGTGATTTGTTATCACTAAAACCATGAAGAGCATCAATAATCTCCTGGTCAGTAACATCGAGAGCTATCTCAATAGCTTGAAGAGAAGAGACACAACTTCCAAAGGGAAATAGAAGACGTCACATTGAGAATAGCTACAAATTTCATCAGATGTAGAGTTAGGATTAGAAATGAGCCCATTTATAGTTTGGAGGCATTGAATTCGATTGATGTTTTGCCTTTCTTTGATACTTCAAATTATCATCTGAGTGAATTAGCCAGTGAGCCTTAGCTCGTTGGACTTTCATATTTAACAAGGTTAGAATATCTTGCTTTGATAACAATTGACTCCTTCATAATGTTACTATTTAAAGGATCTCTTTCAAGATAATGAAGAATAGCTTCTTGATCATTTTTTAAAGCCAAGATCTGTTGGTTAAGGGAAGAGAAGACCTAGTCCTTTTTCTTAAGAAGTTCTTTAGTGAGTTGAAGCTTTCTTGAAAGCACATAAGAGGATCTTTATGAACATAAACTTTTTAGACAGACTTAATGACTTCAAGGAAATCAGCAAAATTTCTCTAATAGTTTCTAAACATAAACCTCGAGGGTGAGGTAGATTGATTAACCATAAAGGTAATGAGTGGGGGGTGATCAGAGGATAGAGGAGCTGCTACTTTATAGTAGGAGGATGGGAAGTGCTCAATCCAAAAAGTGTTACAAAGAATTCTATCAATCCTAGTGAAGATAGGGTTGTCTTATTATTGATTGGACCAAGTGTAGAAAAGTCTAGTGCTAGGCATATCTAGCAGGTTACAATCCTGAATGCATTCTCTAAAGTCCAACAGTTTACTCGGAGGAGAAGGGTTGCCACCAAGCTTTTCTTTAGAGGAAATAATGCAGTTGAAGTCTCCCAGAATTATCCAAGGGGCAGACATAGAAGATGTGATCTCTCTTAGTGAGCTCCAAAGATGCTGCTCATCATTGGGATTATTATGGGCGTAGATAAAGGTTATGAAGAGTAAAGAAGAACCATTACAAATAGAAGATCCATGAATGAATTAAGAGTCTTTGGAAATTGTTTTGAAGGTGCTCAAATCAGGATTCCACTTGATCCATATTCTGCCACCAAGACTGCAATCAAAATTACTAGAGCTATCTTCAGGTTGGAAGAGCTTAAATTTATCAGGGATGATACCATCTGTCAGCGAAGAAGATGAGAGCTTGGTCTCCAAAAGACGGAGAATATCAAGTTTAAATTACTTGACAGTTCTCTTACAGTCATTTAGTCTACCCTCAATAAAGAGTTCACAAACATTCCAACAACTAAATCTTGGATAATTCATAAAAATTGATAGAGGAGGGGGGATGAAGGGGGTTATTTACCCTTTTTCTTGGAATTAGCTTATGGCCATTCCCATTATGACATGAAGAGGCCTTTGAAAGATCTGTCTTAGATGATCCTTTAGTTGGAGTTTTAGTAAGAGTATCGGAAGACTTTTGAGAATGGGACCCTACTGGAGAGGCAGCAGAAGACCTAATAGTAATCTCATAAAATATATTGACAGGTTCAGAGGGAGGGGGGACCTCACTACTAGTGGGGAGATTCTGTAGAGAAGGGTCCAGACCCTCTTCCTGAGGTGGAGTCATACGGTTTAAGTCATTAATGTGGGAAGAAGGGCCAAAAGGATCGAGCTACAGAAGGCATAAATAGAGCAATCGTTTAGCAGAGTGTTGGTATTGTGAGATGGGTTTGAAAGGAGGACTTTTGAGGGCTGATGAGGAGGTCTGCTACGACTTCTTCCCCTCATAGCAGGCCTTTTTGCAGGATTATGGGGGCAAGAACTATCCTCATGAGAGAAAGAAGATTGGGCTTCCAATCATAAATAATTTCTTGTTTGAACTTAAGGCCGTTTAAGTTTAAGGAATCCGAATTCGGCAAGGGGGAAGAAGGATTAACTTGAACACATACTCTTGCAAAAGTAATTCTGGACTTATAAGCAGTCAGATTATCGACAGCAAGCGGAACGCCCACCATACTCTCCACTTTGGAGAATCTCGTATCATTCTAGCAGCAAAAGAAAAATTCAGAAATTTGATCCATAGGGGAATGTCAGATATGTGTTCTTTCGAGGGTCGGAAGTCCCAAGACCACTTTTAGAAGAAAAATGGTCTGCCATTGAGGAAACATGGAACATGGTCCCAAATAAGATCGTAGTCTTCTTGGCAAGTAAATTTGAATAGGGAAAAATTTCCATCCAAGGATAAGAGATCCAGCACTCCTTTGAAGTTCCACCTCTTCTTGATGGCCGCTAACAGAGAACCATAGAAGGGGCGTTTTTCGATAGCATGACCAACCAAAGAAAGGCTCCAATCTTTTTGTCCTTCCATCAGCTTATTCTCTAAGAAGCAAACTTCATTCGAGACTGGGGGAACAAAAGAGGGAGCTATCGAGTGACTTTTCCCATTCTGAGATATATGGAGATCTTTCTAATGACAAGAAAGGAGGAGCTAGAATGTTGGCCATTTGGGAGAGAAGAGACCACAAAAGAAGGGGGGATTCCCAAAACGGAGCTAGGTTGAGAGGAGGAAAGCATTGGAAAAGTTAGTTCATGGAAAGGGAGAGAAGACCTCGACATAAGGCCGAGGTCGAAGGAAGGAGAGGGGGGTGAAGTCAAGCAGGGAGGACAACGACTAGAGTAAGGGAGAAGATCAAACCTGCAGGCACCACCGAAAGCCGGAGAAAAGGAGGGAGAAAGAAAACCCTAGACACTCTCATGCGCTCATAAGATGCGTGCTTATGTTGAGGGTTTTTCCTTTTTTATTTTTTATTTTTTTAGGAACCTTTCAAGTTAGGTTTTTGGAGGAGGAAGCTACCAAACGAGAGTTTAAACTTGCAACTTCTTACTTCAAACATAAAAGTGGGGGGAATGATACCTCAAGTTGAGGAGGGTGATCTTAAATTTTATTATTCTTTGATGCTTGTCATATATGGATCCAAGAAGCATAAAAGTAGAACTTTATGAAGTTCAATAATTTGAATTTTGTTGAATGGGCTTTTCATTGTCATAAGGCCAAAGGTGGGAAAAATACCTAGAGAGGAGATCAAAATAGGTGGGAGAAGAAGGAAAATATTAGAGAGAGATGAGCTTGAGCTAGAAGGAGAGCTGTGGGTATGATTGTGGCGAGGTGAAGTAATGCAAATTCTAAAAAAGCTCAGCTCACAACAATAACAACAGTATCATCAACAACAAAAACCTTAAATATTTTACAATCCATTTTAACTTTATTGTTAGAAAAAGCTTTTAAGTATCAAAATTATAATTGAGCTCTAAGTGTAAAAAAAAGAAGAGAAATGAAGAGAGGGAACTTAGAAGCTAAACCAAGACCACAAAAGAGAACTTAAGGAGCTCAAAGAGAATTTCGGACATATTCAGACAATATTGAGGTTTTTGAAGTAGTTTTTGGCCAATTAAATAACATTTAATTGGAGGTCGTGGGAACTTGTGCTATTGTGCAATATGGAAAGAAGATTATTATTATTTTAATACTGTATCTATATATATAGCAATTATTCTGTATTACAAACTTATTTTCTACTAATAGCCTTTAATCATGAGCTAGTTATAATTAGTTAATCAAACAATGACAGGCTCTCATTCCATTCAAATCATTAAAAAAAATTGTACTTATAAACTTTATGTAAGATTATTAAATTCAAATACAATTTATCAATTTTTTATTCGGATTGAATTTAAATCAAAGTCAGCAATTTGAACAACTTGATATGCCAAGCTGAATCAAAATATGATTAGTTTTTAAGAAAAATCAAGTGCCTATTTGGGATCAATTTTATTTTGTATTTTCTTTTTTTATATTATTTTTAAAAATATTTATTTGATGTTTTTAAAGTATATTTTATTTTTTAAAATAAATCACATTATTTAAAAAAATAATTGAAATAATGTTTAGATGATTTGGGCATTTTTAAAAATAGCTAATACTCAAAATATTGGCATTAAACATGATTTATGTGGAAATTATAATAAGTGATCATTTTTAATACTAATGTGCCATTTAACACCTTTTTAAGGGTATTTTTTTTTATCATCTAATGAATTATCCATAATTCTTATAGAGATTAGAATGTGCCATCTAAAAATTTATAAATAGGGTGCATACTTATATAATTGGGGGAACTTTAATGAACAAAATTCATGAATGTCAAAGAATTTTAACATTGTAACCATCATTTAAAACCTATTGTCTGTGTTTAAGAATTTGTTTATACACAATACTTCACTTTAGTTCATCGCCCAAATTCCTTTAGTTATGAGGACAATTATGTTGACCCCATTCAAATACCCAACTTTTGATACTAGAGTTGCTAGAATGCCACCACCATCAAATGATTTTAGTAGCGGCCATCATCTATATGTCAATTCTTGTCTTTGACAATCATCATCAGCTGACATTAATGATCAAAATCTAATCATTTGGTGAATTGTCAACGACTATTATTGCCCATATATTATAATCAATAATGGGCAATGTTGGTAATCCTTTTCGCCTTTTGTTACCTTTTTTTTTCTTTTCCGATATTAGAGTCTATTATTATTGACCGACATTGACGTTATCAATATCCACCACTTAACCCTCAACATTACCTTCTTTCACCTATTTGGTTCATTAATTATGGGATAAGTCTCTAATGTAGACTTTATAATCTTATCTTCTCTTATAATAATGAAATGAAAGATAGATTATTAAAATTGCCAACCTACATAATAGATCTATTTCAATGGTGTTAAATGGCATAACTATTTTCTTTTTAAAATTTTAATATAATATGTGAAAAAATTTTATGAAACACTAAGACAAGAAATTCTCTCAATGAATTTATCACAATAAAAAATAATAAAAAAGAAAAAAAATTTAAGTACTGACATAAAGCATAAATGCAGAGTCTTAAGTCTTAACATCGTGTACATCTAATTTAACTTTACATACTTAAAATTCATCATTAATTCAAAACATAGAAAAAAAAAAGATCAAATAAGTTAATCTGATGTTGATTTTTCAGACGAGTAAACCATTAATTACTCTTTAATTGAACGACTACTAATTAAGATATCACCAGTTTTTTTTAATTGAACAACATCCATAACTAGAGAGAAAAGCATATAACAAACACATCACAATATAACAATCCAATGCATGTGAAATCAACTAATTCACTTATGGCAGATGCGAGCAGTTGGCATAGTAACGCACACTGGATAATACTTCTTCTTCGCCTCCGGCGTCCCTCGCTTCGGCTCCTCCCCCACTTCCAGTGCCACCGTTTCGGGCGCCGACCTCACAGCCCATATGGCGGCTGCAGCCGCAAGTAAGATTCCTCTCCTGCTGTTACTGTCCTTCTTCTCTTTGAGATCTTGGTTGCCGCCGGCCGGCACGGATGACTTCTGAGAACAGACAGTGGTCGTCTTTGCCGAGAGGAGGTTGCGCCGGTTGATCGATGATGGTCGGGCGGCGGCGAGGAAGGAGGCTGTCATGGTGAGGGATGCCATTGTTAGGGGTGGACTGAATCGGTCTATTGTTGATTGATAGACTCTGGAGGGGGAGAAGCTAGGGGGTAATGAAGGAAGTGGTGGCTGAGTGGGGATTATCTTATCCGTTTGTTTGATGACTGGCCAATTGTAGGCATCCGCTTGGATTTTAGTTTTAGGAGTTCTAAACAAGTAAAGTAGCCCACATACAAGAAAAGAATGACTTCAAAATAAGCTAATTTTTAGGTTTCATGGAAAGTTAAATCTTAATATAAGAAAGTCATAAATTCACAGTAATTATGATAAAATGAATGAATATTTTTAAAACATATTTTTATAAACATAAATTATAAAAATATTAATTTTTTCTTATATATATTTAAATGTTTTTCTTTTAAATTAATGTTATATTTTAGTCATTAATTTTAAGTATGTTAATAATGAGCATTTGATGCATATCTATATATAAGATTTTTTTGAACCTTGTAGGATATCTTATCCTCCTGTTGGATAAGATGGCCAACGGCATGCGTCCACGTGGATTTAGTTTGTGGTAGTGACTTGTGGTGCTACTCCGTTAGAGTTGCGGCAAATGAAAGTGAGAATTTATAAGATTATGTGGGTGCTAATTAATATAAATATTTGTAATAATTCATAGATTAAATATGAAATTTAATGTAAATATTTGAATTACAAAAATTTAGAATCAGCTATAAAAACATCTGAGTTATGTTTTCAATAAATTTATAATTTCAACTTTCAAGTGGACTAGAAAAATTTAATAAATCTAAAATCACCTATTTAAGGTATTTGAATATTTAAAAAATATTATATAAAAATAGGATTAATGGTATCAATAACAATCTAATTGAATTATGATTTTTGATTAAGTGAAAAAAAATATTCATCTTTAAAAATTTAAAAACAAAACATATTCTTACACATTTTGAAAGGGTGAGATAAGGATGCAAAAAGAAAAAGATTACGAAAAAGAATTTGAAATTATATTTGCTAATACTAAACGACAGGCATTATCAATAAGTCAGGCCTCCAATATCAATCATTGGTGCTACCATGGCAAAAGCCTATCAATACTACTAGGGCATGCACTCTGTTATTTTGTGGAGTCTGATTTCATCTCTGTGATTTGTCCTTTGCATCGATCAAGCTTGACAATGAGCTTGCTAGAGGATTGGAGGGGGCAGCACAACCCTAAATTTTTTTTTCTGGTGTGTAGTAGCGAGGCATCGAAGAAGTAGCGCCTCAACGCTAGAACAAGAGATATTGACTTCAGAAATGGAGGAGGTAGTGTCACGGTATCAGAAGGAAAACACCATGATGCTGGATTGCACAAAGGAGACAAAGAGGATAATGTCTCGATGTTGCAGGAGCAATGAAGTAGTGCAAGTATCAAGACACAAAGGCAAAATGACAGAGAGGCAAGTGCCTTGGCATTACAACAGTAACATGGTGATGCTCAAACCAATTTAGAAAAGCCTAGAGAACAATGACGCCAACGCCTATGAGCCAAGGTCGCGGCGCCACTATGCTAATAGTTGGGAGACTTCATATTTAAGCAATTTTTTATGTAATTTTTACAACTTTTCTCAAAATTCACTTATGCATGAGAGTGAAGTGAGTGCCCTAGAGTCACTGAAGTGTGGAGAGGCTCTAGATAAGTGTAATATGTACTATTCTTGTTGCGTGCTAGAAAACCAGTTGCGGTAGAGTAAAAGTTTACGCCTTAGCCTTGTTGCAAAATCCAAGACACACAGTATTTAAAAGCGACAAAACTCGGAATTTTTATGAAAAATCTCAAAAGAAAAATCATTTCAGAAAAGCTTCCACTATATATTTGTTTAAGAGTACAAAGTTTTCCCGATAACATGATTACATAATTGTGTATGAGAAGGGGTGACAATAGGAATCCCAAAATCGACAAC
Organism: Cymbidium sinense; assembly: GCA_021442155.1. Classification (NCBI taxonomy): domain Eukaryota; kingdom Viridiplantae; phylum Streptophyta; class Magnoliopsida; order Asparagales; family Orchidaceae; genus Cymbidium; species Cymbidium sinense. The sequence goes on from CM038216.1 coordinate 21,939,543, forward strand.
ATCCATATATAGCGTTGTTGTAACATTTGCTAGTGGTAGCAGATGATGATGAACAGCGGGGAACGACCACTGACAATGAGGGTCGTCATGATGGAGACCGACAGAGATTGACAACGGCAAGAATCAGCGGTGGCGGCCGATGGCGATGGTTGGTAACCAACGGGGTTGGTCGGCGACCGTCGAGTGGTGGCACGATTATGCATGGAGGATTTTCAAGCTTTAGAGCTCTCTCCTCTCTCTTGCTTGGCCTCCCCTCATATGAGGAATGAGGGGCTATTTATAGATTGGAGGAGTGGCGTCTCTGTAAATACATACAAAACCCGTACCACTCCACTTCATCGGACGGCTCAAAATGATCCCTTTGATCATTTGATGTATTTTAAGTATTTGAATGCTTAAATGAAGTCAGAATTGTGAGATCTTGGGCTTGTTAGATCTGGCTCGTCGAGACGCTCGATTTAACTATAAACACTCCATGTTTGAGAGCTTTTTAGGGGTTTAACTGATATCTCAAAGTTTTCAATGATATTTTAAGTTCTTGATTTCGACCAGTTTCAACTTCGGATTAGTTTGCTTTTAACGTCAAGATTTGTGCTTCGAATAGTAGAATTTTCAGGGTCATATCAGTTGCCCTCCTATTTTTGGATGACATTATCTCAATCATCCAAAAATATGTATGTCAAATACTTGAAAATAGCAGATTCTTTAATAAAATTTGCGGATCTATTAACCATACATTTTGAGAGAACATATCTTTATGGGAGCACAAGATTATGACTACGGAAGCAGATGTAGGGCCGCGAATGTGTGTAGGTATGCACAAGCATGAGATTTCGAGGTTACGGACTCATTCGGGGACTTACGGGAGATCGTGGCGCCCGTGAATAGCAGTCTGCCCTGAGCGGCCGCTGGTGCTCGTCGGCCCTGTGTGAGGAGCGGCAGGGCCTGGCGTGGCCGACATAGTGAGTAGCGAATGGACTCATGTACGGTGGGTGTGAGCGGCGGCTCGCGGCCAGGCTGAGCTTGCCAGGCCAGTTGCCTGGTCGTGGTTTTGTGGCGTTGCTTATGTCGCACCCCTGCACCGTCTTGTGGTAGGCCCGCTCCAAACCACGCCCAGCTCAACGGCGGTTGCCGGAGGTTTTGATTTTGGGCGGTTTGATGATTTTACCCTTTGCCCATAGAAGTCTATAAAAACCTAGGCTAAGGGAAAACCTGATTCTTAATGCTAGTGCTTCTCTTCTTCTTGAGTGAGAGTCGTTCGGAGGCGATCAAAGCCCATAGTTCATATGGCGAGGCTTCGATTTTCCCTCGAAGAAGCGTTCCCTGCGGACCGGAGGGTTTGGAAGCGATCAAGACCCGTAGTTCATCTGGAGCTCTTTTCCCTCGAAAGAGGTGTTGCCGCTTCCGGACCGGGTTTGGAAGCGATCAAGGCGTGGTTCATCTGGCGAGCTCGTTTTCCCTCGAGGCCACTTGTTGGACCGATCGGGTTTGGAAGCGATCAATGCACAGTTCATCTGGCGAGGCTCATTTTCTCGAAGAGGCGTTGGCCTGTTGGACCGGCGGGTCTTGGCGTCAAGGGAGATGATGATGACCCGGACGAGATTGATGGCGATGCTCGATGATGGTGGCGGCGATTAATGATAGCGGTGACGTGATGGTGTGAGATAAGCGGCGATGGTGGTGGCCGTGAGATGCCGGTGATGATGGTGCGGCGGCAGTAATGGCGCAGTAGTAAACGGCAGCAATCAGCAGTATGGCCACTGATGTTGACGGCCAGCGGTGGTCAACGCAACATGGCAAGATGTCGATGGTAATGTAGCGTCGGTAGTCAGCGAGGATAATAGACGATGGTGGTACCAGCGATGCGCGATAATGAGCGGAATGCAATGATGGTACCGAAGATTCAGCGATGGTTGTCAGCAGTAGTAAGGACCGGTTCAGCAGTGGCATTCTGAGGTTGCAGCCGGCAATTGTCAGCAGCGGCTGCTCGCGGCAATGAACTTCAACGTCAGCGGTCGGTGGGATAATGGCAGCGTTAGTGGTACCGGTGAAAATTGCCGGTGATGGTGGGCGGTAGCCGGTGGCGGTGGTTGCGGCCGAGTGGTCGGCAACGCACGGTAATGAGTCAGCGGTGGCGGCGTCGGTTGCGAGATGATCGGCGATGATGCGGTGTCGGCAAAAATTATCAGCGATGGTCGGCGGCGGTGACCGGCAGCGATGAGATTTTGACTATCGAGGTGTGAGAGTGTGACTTCGATGGCGTTAACGATGGCGTTAACTGTGTGAAAGTGGTGAAGTCCACCGACCTATCAGGTTGTTTGTCGAGTCTTTGCTCGATGGCGTTAACTATATGAAAGAGGTTGAATTGAATCTGCGAGGATTTTGACTATCCGAGGTTGTTTGTCGAGGTGTTACGATGGCGTGCTAACGGAAGAGGTCGAATTGAATCATGATTTTATTATCCGAGGTTGTTTATCGAGTGTTACGATGGCGTTAACTATGGAAGAGGTCGGTGAATCGTGAGGATTTTGACCCATTCGAGGTTGTTTATCAGAGTGTTACCCGATGACGTTAACCTGTGTGGAAGAGACAGAATTGAATCCGCTGAGAATTTTTGACCCATCCGAGGTTGTTTATCAGAGTGTTACCCGATGACGTTAACCTATGTGGAAGAGACCGTGGGCAGTCCACCAAGGATCTTTTGATCTATCCTAGGTTATTTGTCAGAGTCTTTGCTCGATGACGTTAACCTATGTGGAAGAGGTTGAATTGAATCTGTTGAGGATTTTTGACCTATCCAAGGTTGTTTGTCAGAGTGTTTGCTCAATGACGTTAACCTGTATGGAAGAGGTCGAATTGAATCCGCTGAGGATTTTGACCCATCGAGTTGTTTGTCGAGTGTTACGATGGCGTTAACGTGTGGAAGAGGCGTGAGAAGTCCACTAAGGACCTTTTGACCTATCCAGGTTGTTTGTCGAGTCTCGCCGATGGCGTTAACGTATGGAAGAATTATCAAAATATCCGTTTGTGGTTGTAAGCCAAAGTTGCTCCTTGGTCTTTTCATTAGTTTGACTTGCTTCTCTAACTGATAATCAATTAGATATCCAGAATATTGATTTGGATAATCTTTTGAGATTAAGAGTTGCCCCCCAGTTTCCGACAAAATCTAAAGGAACGAAGTTTGATGAATCTTCATTCTTCGCTTGCGCTCTTTAAAAGCTTGAAATGCTCCACCTAGATGGTGGTTTTGATCTTGTTGGGAAACTTGGTCACCATACAAGATGAAATAATAAGAATTAGATTCCCACAGATGTCGTCAAACTGTTGCGTGCTAGAAAACCAGTTATGGTAGAGTAAAAGTTTACGCCTTAGCCTTGTTGCGAAATCTAGCACATACACACATGTATTTAAAAAGTGAACAAGAAAACTCTAGACTTTTTACGTGAAAAATCTCGAAAAGAGGGAAAACCAGCAGCCCAAAAAAAAACTATATATTTGTTTTGAGTACAAGTTTTCCGATAAGATTACATAATTGTATATGAGAAGGCGATGAGAATCCCAAAATCGACAACAACAATTATATAATCACGTTGAGTTTACGATTGCTAGTTGGCAGATGATGGTGACAGTGAGAACAACCATGGCGATGAGGGTCGTCATGATGGAGACCGACGGAGATTCGGCGACAAGGATGGTGGCGACGACGGCGGTGGTTAGTACAACGGGGTTGGTGGCGTGTGGTACGCGACACGGAGGATTTTCAAGCTTTAGAGCTCTCTACTCTCTCTTGCTTGGCCTCCCTATGAGGAATGAGAGACTATTTATAGATTGGAGGAGTGGCGTCTCTGTAAATACATGCAAAACCCGCACCACTCCACTTCATCGGACGGCTCAAAATGATCCCTTTGATCATTTGATGTATTTTAAGTATTTGAATGCTCAAATGAAGTCAGAATTGTGAGATCTTTGGCTTGTTAGATCCGGCTCGTCGAGACGCTCGATTTGACTATAAACACTCTATGTTTGAGAGCTTTTTAGGGGTTTAACTGATATATCAAAGTTTCCAATAATATTTTAAGTTCTTGATTTGATCGGTTTTCGGATCGGTTGCTTTTAACGATTATTCTTTAGTAGAATTTTTGGTCATATCAATTCTCCTCGATTTTTCTTTCATGATATTAGTTGTGTGGCTTCGTTGTTTTTTTCCATTCTCGAATTTTTTTCACGTTAAATCTGGTGTCTTCTGTGTGATTGCTTTTACTTTAGTTTAATTTATTCAATGTATGCTCTGAAATACTAGAACTAATTTTTCACGCAGACTCTGTGATCTCTCAACTCACTCATCCAAATATATGATTCTAAATCATCTAATATATAAAAAATATAAATGATATTAAATCATGTTCACATGCATAACACAACTAGCTTATCCCCTTTTAATTAGTTTTTAAATACCATGTTGTAGAAGTAAAAAAAGGTAAAATAATTATAAAAAAAAAGCAAAAAAAGAATATGCGATTATGCATCGTTGCACTCTTTCCATCGCATTCTCTTATTTTTCTCTCCTCTTACAATATAATATTTATTTATTATGTGAATATGAAACTTTGCTATTTTAACTATAATTATTTTAAAATACAAAATAAAATAAATGTTAAACAAACCACGAAATCATATGGTACTTTTCTTGTTTAATAAGCCTTATTTGGCTATGTTATCCCTTTATTATAGAGGGATTTACATACATACCACATCAAACTTCCATATTTACATATCTAACACCTAAACTTCAATTTTTATATATATAACACTCTAATCTTCAATATCACATCAAAATACCAATTACTTTTAAAAGTGAAATACACCTTTTAAGCATAGAAAAGTGTTAGATAAGTAAATATCTAACTTTAGGTGTTAGATATGTAAATATGGAAGTTTGATGTGGTATGTATGTAAATCTCCCATTATTATATTACATTGTTTAAAATGAAGTTAACTATCATTTTCACACAAAAATTACTTTTATGACTTCAATCTTCAACATCACATCACTAAAATAATATAATCATCATCATTTATTTTTTTAAAGTAAAATAAAAGTGATCATGCATAATAAAATATTAGATAAATAAATATCTAAATATCTAAATATTATTTAGTTATATGCAAATGAAATTTAGAAATTAACTTTTATTTATTTTAAAATAAGGTAATCGATGATCACAGCGATTGGTGGTGGCTGAAAGCGAAGAGCTATAGCGATGATGATAGACAATAGTGATGATAATGACAGGTGGATAATTAGAGTAGTAAGTGACTTACAATGATGATAAGAGCGTCAATTGCACGTTAAACTGTACTCTTGATTTGTATTTAAAAGTGAATTCAAATTAGATAAATTTCAAATATTTTGAAAAAGAATCGAACGATAAATTACAAGTACTTGATAATGTCACATTGCATTCCTTTTTCATTCAAACAAAATATATAATTGTTAAAATTATCTAATTTTACATTTACTTCCAACCCATATTTCAGCAAATCAAACACTTTTTTCAATCAAAATAACCGATATATTGAAAACTACCCATCTAATGACAGAAGGAAATAAGAAAAAGGAAAAAAAAATCATATTTAAGGGCGATTATGCAAGTAGCATTATTATTTGATAAATAAAATAACATTAAATCAGACACAATGCATTTCATAAATAACACTATTATCGAAAGAAACACTACTTTGTTGATGCATTACCATAAAAATATGACATTGGGATGCTAATTAGTAAAAACTAGCTATCGATTTAACAGAGAATTAGTAAAAATATGGCATGCTGTATAAAAAAGTTCAATTCTTATTGTGTTGGTGGAACACTAACGGTCTAAATTAAGCCCAATATATTAATGAATGATCACCCTTCAACTCAGAACTTTTAAGTCAACGGGTATTACATTATATTTTTTATAATTATAATTTTACTTATTTATTCTTTTATCTATTTTCACGACTTTGTAACCTTGCTTCTACCCCTAATAGTCTATAAATAGGTAAGAGATCGTAGAAAGATAATAATAAATGTTATTTTTTTTTTCATTGGGCTCTTTCCTAAGAGAAAATATTATATGCGGAATCCTAATGTAATTTTTTATCAGAATTTCAATCATATTCAACTACATGGCTCAGTTTCTTTAATTTATATTAAAAATAATATAAAAAATTATTTAGAGCCATGTGTCTGACTTTCATTGGAGTCCTTATGTATCAAGACTCCGCATGTAATATTTTCTCCTTTCGAGAAAATATTACATTCAGAGTCCTGATCTAGTTTTTCATCAGGACTCTAATCATATTCAGTCATGTGGTTCAATTTCTTTAATTTATATTAAAAATAATATAAAAAATTATTTAGAACCACGTGTCTCACTTTCATTGGAGTCTTGATGTATTAGGACTCCGTATGTAATATTTTTTACTTTCGAGAAAATATTATATGTGGAATCCTGATGTAGTTTTTCGTGAGGACTCTAATCATATTTAGTCACGTAGTTCAGTTACTTTAATTTATATTAAAAATAATATAAAAATTATTTAAAATTATGTGTCTCAATTTCATTAAAATTTCATTAAAATCATGACGACTCCGCATGTAATATTTTTTCCTTCTCCAAAGGCTAATTTCTTCCTATTTCTTGTAAGACAGTATCAGAGGAGATTTCTTTCTCTCGCCATTGCTGTTGAAGACGTCCGAGCTTTTCTCCCACCATGGGTACGTCCAGTGCAAGCTTCTCCATCGACAAACCATCAGTCCCCTACTACCAACATCATTCGCATAGCTTGAGAGTCTCTTTGGTGTCTCAGCTCTTGACCGGAGAAAGCTACGTAGCTGGGAGCAGAGCCATGCTAATCGCATCATCTAACAAAAACAAGCTAGACTTCCTTGATGGATCCATTACCAAGCTAGAAGGTGCAGATCTAAACCTCATAAATTCTTGGGTAAGAAACTATTAAGGAAACATAATTAAATTCATTAAATCACATTAATATTCCCTACCGTTTCCTCCGTTTTCAGTTCCTACCGTTTCCTCCCAGCAGATTCATTACATTCAAATTATTTCTATTTCAGCTTGTACAGTAAAAACCTTCCTTTGATATCATTTGGTAAGTGCCTCTACTGGCAGCCTTCACCGTCTCAAACTTATGTATAAATATCTGTATCGAGTCTGAATACAGTGTGTGTGTGGAAATTTCTCCGTCTTATTTACAGCTTTACAGAGACAACAATGTCGTGATTGTTGAGAATTTTTAAATCCGAAGGTGCTATCTTATTTTTAAACTTATTAATTTTATGATCAAATAAAAATTAATTATTTTTTAACTTTTGAGATATTTTATTAATTTTGTATGAAATTATATGTGTAGAGATCAGATATTTTATTTTATTTTAAAAATGAGCTGAAATAAAATAAAATGTACTCAAGTATAAATAGGGTCATTATCCTCATTATAAATGGTTGATTTTTATTTTTTCTCATATCTCATATTGAGTGAAAGAGAACTTCTCTCTCTCTTAAACTTTTAGAAGTGGTATGCCAAAATTTCTCGATTATCTTGGATGGATCTTACGCTCCGATTAAATCTCTTCGATGATTTGATATGAGTTCCGGGTATGATAAATTTATTTTTTATTTTCATATGTTTCTAACAAGTAGTATCAGAGCCACTATCATGTTGAATCATTGAAGAATTATATTTCTATTAATCTATCGTATTGATTATTTGAAAATTTTAGATTAAAGTATGTGATTCGAAATTTTTTTTGATGCAATTTATTTTAAGTTGTGCATATAGAATCGATATATTTTGGATCACTTTCATTCTTGATATTGAATAAAAGGATATAACAAAATTTTTATTTTTATTTTTTACTTTGAACGTAATTGAAACTTTCATATAATACATATGTTTAGTCTTGCAATTGTGAATTATTTTGAGAAATAAAATTCATATTTGATTATATGAAATTGATTTCTCATATTCATCTTCAAACGTGATAATGTTATTATTCACGTATTAATATTTTAAGAAAATAAAGGAATTACATTTATCATATTTTGCCATTAATTATGTTGATTTATTAAAAAAATAAAAAAGGTGAAGCCTGCATAAATGAAACGATTCTTCTGACAAATTAATTATTATTTTACATTAAAATAAGTAGTAAATATAATAAATTCTATAAGATTGAAATTTTCATTTATGTCATTTCATGAGTAATTAATTTCAATAAACTGTTGTGATTGTATGTCATAGACGTTTCAATTTACACTAATTAATTAACTCATTAATATTGACATAGTAATTAATTTTAATAGACGTTTAAGTTTACTCCAATTTAAAATCTTAAATGCTTACTGTAGCATCATATAAAGGGATGAGTTAATTATTTAATTAATTTATTCATTTTCGTATAGCTTCTTCATCTTAAAGCTCTTATATATATTTATAAACATGTTATATTATAATTATGTAATAAATGTTTTATGAATGTTTCTAATTATCTAATTGAATGTAAACATTTCTGTTAAATTCAATACTCTGTTTGAAATTTGCATTTGATAAAGTTTATGAGTAACTATTTTAATTAAATTATTCACTAAAGTTTGTATTATGATATTAAATGTATTCAATTAATATTTATTATTTCAAAATAATTTAAATAAAAATATTATGTCACCAAAATGATTTCTATTATATTAATTAATTTATTTTAGAAATATATAAATAGTACTTAAATATTATATTTAAATTTACGCAAAAAATAATCGGCCCAAAGGAAAATTATTTTTTAGTTAGATTTTGTACAGTTATAAATATGTGATAAATTTATATTAATCATGCATACAATATGTCGATTTAAAGATAGACATATCGTTGACATAATTTGTTATCAATATTTGTTGACTGTAATTTTAAGAGTACTATTTACAAATTATTATTTCTGTCCAAAGACTAATTTACAATGTTGTGTTAGGTAACTTATATGTGCCGATTTTATTTTAAACATTTATTTTGTTGATATTTTATTTATATTGTATATGCATATATAAATTATAATTTTGTTAATTGTGAGTATTATTTTTTTTCTTTTTAGTTAATGTTTCTTCTATATTTGTCAATTTGAATAACATTTCAGTGCTCAATGGCACTAACTTTAAGAAATGGAAAGAGCATATCACTATTGTTCTTGGGTGTATGGATCTTGATTATGCGATCGAGACTGAACGTCCTCCCGCCCTTACTTAGTCTCTTTTAGTATTCAAATATTATTGATATTTGTTCTTTGGTTGATAATTTATATAAATTAGACATTTTTGCTTTACAAATTAATGAAACCTTGCATGCAATTAATTTTGGTATAAAATAAAAATTAATTAATGAGAATTCTTATATGTTATGACACAAGCGTTTAGGACATATTTCTAAATAAAGAATTGAAAAACTTGTGTCAGAAGGAATTCTTGATTCCCTTAATTTTTCAGATAATAAACTCTATATAGAATGTATCAAGGGAAAATAAATAAATATCAAGAAAATTTGTGCTAAGAGAAGTTTAAGCATCTTGAAATTAATTCATACTGATATTTGTGGCCCATTCTCCACATCTATTTGAAAAGACCAATAATATTTTATTATTTTCATAGACGATTATTCTCATTATGAGTACTTATACTTGATTTATAAGAAGTCATAGTCACTGGATGTATTCAAAATTTTTAAAGCTGAAATTGAAAATCAACATGGAAAGAAAATAAAAGCTATCAAATTTGACCGTGATGAATATTATGACAGATATGATGGATTAGGTAAACAACGTCCAGACCCTTTTGCCAAATATTTAGCAAAATATGACATCGTTCCTCAATACACCATGCTAGAGATAACAAGTCAAAATGGTGTAGTTGAGAGACGAAATCAGACCCTTATGGATATGATTAGAAGTATGATAAATCATTCTTCATTACCATAATCACTTTGGAGAGAGGCCTTAAAGACTGCAGTTATATCCTTAATAGAGTTTCAAGTAAAGTAGTAGCTAAAATCCCATATGAATTATGTATTAGGAAGAAGTTTAGTATTAGGCATCTTCATTTCTGGGGATGTCCAGCTATAGCTAGGCCATATAAGCTTAATGAAAGAAAATTGGACTCAAGAACTATTAGTTGTTATTTTGTTGGATATTCAGAAAAGTCGAAGGATATTAAGTTTTATGACACTTCAAATAAATCTTTTTTTGAGATGGGCAATGTTAAATTTATTAATGAAGTTGAATATGATGAGAATAATAAACCTAAAAATTTTATATTTGAAGAGCAATTTATTACTCTTCCTATAGTTACAACTGAAAAGGATCAGACAATTTTACATGATCTTATTCAAGTTATAAATACAAATAATCAAAATATTTTTGAGTTAACTTCCACTCATATTGAGGAATCACAACAACCTCAAATTGAAGTGTCATTAAGAAAATCTAGTAGGGAGAAGAGATCAGTAATTTCAGATGATTATGTTGTGTATCTCTAAGAACATGAGTTTAACATTGGATTGGAAATTGATTCAATTTCTTTTAGTCAAATCAAATAAAGTGTCAACTCTCATAAATGGATAGAAGCCATTGAGAATGAGATGAAATCAATGAAAGATAATGATGTTTAGGATCTTGTTGAATTGTTTAAATCAGTAAAACTCATTGGTTGTAAATGAATTTTTAAAATCAAACGAGATTCAAAAGGCAATGTTAAAAGATATAAAACACGTACAGTCGCTAAAAGTTTTACTCAAAAGGAAGACATTAATTATAAAAAGACTTTCTCTCTAGTTTCTTCGAAAAACTTTTTTAGAGCCATTATGATATTAGTAGTTCATTATGATTTAGAGTTACATCAAATGGATATAAAGACTGCATTTCTTAATAGTGATATTGAAGAAACTATATATATGGTGCAATCAGAAAATTTTCAATCTTCTAATTCAAAACACCTGGTATGCAAATTAAAGAAATCCATTTATAGTTTAAAGCAAGCTTTTCATCAATGATATAAGAAATTTGATCAAGTGATTACTTTTTTTGTTTTAAAAAAAATATTATTGAATAATGCATTTATCACAAAATTAGTGGAATAAATTCATTATCCTAGTGCTATATATTGATGATATTCTATTGATAAGCAGCGATATAGGCCTTTTGCATGAAACAAAAAAATTTATTTCAAATAAATTTGAAATAAAAGATCTTGGGAATGCATCTTTTGTGTTGGGTATACAAATTCATCGAGATTGTTCTTGTGGTATACTTGGTTTATCATAAAAGACATATATTGATAAAGTGCTTAGTAGATTTGGCATGAAAGATTGTGCACCAGGAGATACACCCATTGCTAAAAGTGATAAATTCAGTTTGCTTCAATGTCCAAGAAATGAATTTGAAAAGAAAGAGATGAAAAATATCCTTTATGCATCTGCAATAGGGAGTCTTATGTATGCTCAAGTTTGTACGCGTCCGGATATTGCGTACATTGTTGGAATGCTTGATAGATATTTAAGTAACCCAAGAATGGATCATTGGAAAGCAGTAAAACGGGTTATGCAGTATCTAAAGAGAACTAAAGATCTTATGCTCACATATCAAAGATCAGATCATTTGGAGATCGTAGGGTACTCCGATTCTGATTTTGTTGGTTGTCTCGATAGTAGAAGATCCACTTTAGGTTATATTTTCTTATTAGCTAGAGGAGCTATATCTTGAAAAAGTGTTAAACAATCACTCATAACTTCTTCTACTATGGAAGCAAAATTTATACCATGTTATGAGACATCAAGTCAAGGAATATGGCTGAGAAATTTTATCAATGTGCTAAATATTTTTGATAGAATAGAGAGACCATTAAAAATAAATTATTTGTATTCGAAGAATAACATGAGTTTGTTAAAATCAAAGCATATTAACATAAAATTTCATGTTCTAAAAGAAAGAGTTCAGAATTCTCAAGTATCTATTGAACATATTAGTACAAATTTTATGATTGTAGATTCACTTCTAAAAATGTTTACCACCTAAAGTATTTCATGAGCATGTGACTCATATGAGAGTGGTTTACTTCGATGATATGCTAGCATAGTGAGAGTTTGCTTATGATATTCAATGATTGTAAATATATTTTCTGATTAGAATAAAATATTGTTATTATCTTATAGTTAAAAACTCTGAAATAAAGTTATGTAGTTTCAATTGCAGTTTAACATAAATAAATGAAACTATATTTATAACTCTTTTGAGTTATAATATATGACCAATTGGAAATAGGCATGATATATGATCACATTATATGAAATTTTTATGTTATACATCCATGCTTGATCTGTCATTAATCACATTGATTTAGTGATCACTGATGAGTCTTGTTATAAAAAAATTATAATAAATATCACTTTGATTTTATGTCAATATTATTAATGGACCAGATTGTTTAAAGATATTCCTCTTTGAAGATAACAAATATTGAGCTCTTAAAGTATTTAATAATATATAATTGTCAAGCAATATATATGTGGCCAAAGTGAGAGATTGTTGAGAATTTTTGAATGTTGGCTCACATATGAATTTAATTATACGTTATGCGCTATATTATTTTTAAGCCTATTAATTTTGTGATAAAAAGATTAATTATTTTTTTGACTTTTGAGATTTTTTTATTAATTTTGTATGGAATTATCAGATGTAGAGACCAGACATTTTATTTTATTTTAATGATAGGTTAAAATAAAATGAAATGCACTCTAAGTATAAATAGGATCATAATCCCCATTATAAAGGGTTGATTTTTTATTTTTTCTCATATCTCATCTTGAGTGAAAAGAAGGCTCTCTCTCTCTCTCTCTCTCTCTCTCTCTCTCTCTCTCTCTCTCTCTCTCTCAAGAACCGCTTTAAAAGTGGAATGCTAAAATTAGCTCTTCCATGGATCCGTGCACCGATTCTCTTGATGATTTGACATGAGAGCAGGGTACGATAAATTTATTTTTTATCTCCATATGTTTCCAACATTGATATCTTGGATTTTGAACTCTGTCTCGCTGCTAGCTTATTATACATTGACACGTCTTGTAAAATATGGACAGATCTCAAAGACAACTCCAACAAACCAACGGGCAAGAACTTATGTTTTCATTGGCTATCCACTAAGCAACAAAGGTAACAAACTCTATGATTTTCAAAATAAGCTAGCCTTTAAGCCCCAAGACGTGATATTCCATGAAATCAATTCCCTTTCCACACCTCTCAACCCATTGATATTGCCATTGATCTTTTCATAGATATTTTTCTTCGTCACCCCTCCACTGACATTCCATCTTCCACAACTTAATCTCCAACTCTGCCAACGCAACTCATACCCACCAACCCAGATCAATCACAACAACCCCCCACATATTCTCACAGACACTATTTCTAGGTCAACCAAGAACAAGCTTTTATTCCACTATGTGGGGTCGGTTACATGAATCCATCTTCTACATTGTATCATATTAAGTGTCAAATTCCCCTATAATTCTAATAAAATAGGGCCATTTTTTATACTTCCTAATCATATCTTTTTAGGTCTACCTCTACCTCTCTTAAATAGGTTGAATCTAATACATGCACTCTTTTAGTAGGTCATCAAACGGCCGGCATTTTATGGGACCAAACCATTAAGGCTTCTCTCTTATATTATGGTAGGAGTCTGACAAACAAGAAATGGTATAACAATGTGCTCTAGTTATCCTTTATGTCTACATCCATTGTCTCTGAATAGTGGTTTCTTCCAATAGCTCAGGCTACACTTGAGGCTTCTCAAATTTATTGATCTTGGCTTTAACCTTGATAAAGTATCATGCCAGGGCTTGTTATTTGTCCTTAAAATATTCTTCACCCTTACAAGTAACTTAGTAATCTCCCCTCACACAAGAATCTCTCATATCCACCTTCAATGCTCAAATAAAAGCTTTTCAAGACCATAAAGTGTGAAGGGTAGAAGATGTGAAGATGCATAGGAGTCACTATTGTTGTTGGGAGATCAATCACAAAGTATGCGAGCAAAAAAAAGAGTTTGAGTGTTTTAGAGCATATATGAAACAAATAAAAACTAAAATAAAAAAAATATACAACAAACACCAGATTTAACATGGAAAAATCCTAGAAGGGAAAAAAATCACGAAGTCACACCATCAAGAAATCCACTATTAAAGAAAATCGAGAAAAATAGTACATATTACACTTATCTAGAGCATCTCCACTTTTCAGTCACTCTAGGCACTCTCTTCACTCTCATACACAAGAATTTGACAAAAAGTTACAAAAATTGCAGATAAATTGCCTAAATATGAAATCTCCTGATTCATAATGTCGTTGCATCGTGACCATGGCGCCGCTATTCTCTAGGTTTTTCTGTACGGGTTTGAGTGTCACAACGCTGGCCTCTCTATCATTCTGTCTTTGGTTCCCTAATCCCAGTGCCGCAATGCTGCCTCCTGTAGTACAAAGATGCTGTATTCTCTGTCTCCCACATGCAAATCCAATGTCGTGGCAGTGTCCTTCTGGTGCTAAGGCACTCTCTTTTGTTCCTAAAGCCAAGATCTCCTGTTCTAGTATCGATGTGCTACACAACAGAAAAATTGAATTCGAGAGCACTGTCCCTGAATCCCCGAGCAAGGGGTGCATTGCCCCCTTGCAACCCCCCAACGAGCTCACCGCCGAGCTCCACCGGCGCAAAAGATAGAGGGTAAGAGATAAAATCAAACTCTACAAAATAATAGTCACAACCATATGAAATACATGTGTTGACCATATGAGCCTATGTGACTCTTATATTGTTCATTAGAGATGTGATGAAAGCTTATTGGATGTCAAAGATAAATCTGGCAACACTAAAATTAGTGAAAAAATTAACAGGGGAGAAGAGTGGAAGCCTTAGTAAAATCTCATTATTCTCCGCTTTCATTATAAAAATGAATTTCAGATTACTTTACACGTGCACAATTATTTCTGAAGTGATCAGTACAAAATGACTAATAAAAACATTAACAACTTCTTCAAATAACAGATGGACATACACAATCTAAAATAATTAGCATCGTTCGGTTAATTTTTTTCCGGGTACCTAATGATCCTCTGCAACACCACAGTCCTAGCCTTCCTGATATCTCTGCTACATCGATCTGCTTGCTCACTCAAATCCTCAATGCTTTTCATGAAATCCCCTAGCTTCTTCTTGATCTCTTCAACCACAACCTTCACAGCCTCCTCATTCTTCGAAGCAAATTCTGCAAACTGAAGCAGAGAACTAATCTGAATCTCCAAATTATCAACCAAAACTCTAATATTATCCAAATCCTTGATGGCCACAAAAGTTCCAGCCTGCATAGAGCTGATCACCCCCTTATGGCCCCTCCGTGCATCCTCATACTTCTTCATCAAAGAATCAAACCATTTCCCCATTGACCCCAACGGTATTGAGGTGGCGGCAGCCAGAGCTGCAGCCACAGGAGGCGCTGCCACAGCAGCAGCTACAACAGAACAGATGAGTACAGATGCGAAGGCTGCAACAAAAATTATGCAGGAGACCTTCCTCCAAGCTCTGACAGACTTGAGCTTTTTGTCAAGCTTCTGCTTCCGGAGCCGGAGCTTCTCCAGCATTAATAGCTGCTGCTTATAAACCGCCTGAAACTCTCTGAAAAATTCTTCAGTGAATGGATTGCCAGCAGCTTTGAACTGCTTCAGATGTTCCAATGTCTTGTCATAATTAGGCTCCTCCTCGAATCGCTGAAGAGCGACTTGGATTATGAGCTGGGAGTCGCGGGCACGATTGAGGCAGCGTTCGAGTGTGGTACAGAAATCTAGGGTTTGGAGGCTGTTTTCGAAGTAGTCCTCGACGAGTTGGAAAAGCTCGGTGGTTTTCCAAATGTCCTTTTTGCAATCGAGGATGATCTTGACGACCTCCTGGTTCATCTCGAGGAGGCAGCCGGTGACCTCTTTGAGGGATTCGAAGGAGAGAGAGTGAACCTCGACGCCACCGGCGAGGGATGGGAGGGCTCGTGTCATTTTTTGATGGAGATTCGTGTCGAAGTTTTGGAGATCGGGGTCGCGCCGGCAAGCAGCTTCGTAGGAACTTAGCTCCGCCGTGTAATGTAGGTTGTTCTCATCGACGGCGGCAGCACCAGAAACTCTAGGGATAAGGGACTCGGCACCCTTGCTGAGCTGACAACCCATAAAAAAAGGTTCGGATTTGTCGACAAGATCTTGACTTTTTGTTATGGGGAATAATGAAAGGAGGATTTGAGAAGAAAATGCGAAGATTTGGAGGCTTTCGGGTGTGAGGGGAGGTTATAAAGGGATTAGGAAGAAGAAGAGGGAGGAAATGGTAACAGCTTGTGATAGAGGGAGATGGCTTGCACGCATTAGATAGCAAAGACGAGTTAGTACAAATAAGAGAGGCCAGGCGGTCAGGCGGTCAGGCGGTCAGGCGGTCAGGCGGCCGTAAGCACATCTTTCTATTTTCTCACTTTTTTTTTTTGGAAAATTTTTTTTCTAATAAATTTTTTTTGGAAAAGTTTTCTCACTTTTCCTTTCCTCTCTCGAATTATTATTGGAATATTACGCGTTTTATCATGCAAATCAATGCGTAATAATTATATATATATTTTTTTTTTTGGAAAAAATTTGAGGGCATAAGCCCAATGCAATAATTATATATATAGGAAGCAACTTCTTTCTATTTTCTCACTTTTCCTTCCCTCTCTCGAATTATTATTGGATGCTATGGGGGAGAATTTATTACGCGTTTTACCATGCAAATCAATGCGTAATATATATATATATATATATATTAATTTTATAATAAATTTAAATTCATAATACATATAAATTTTAAACTTAAAATGTTCTGATTATAATGTTTTCTCATGAGAGATTCTAATCAGAAGAACTTGAGTTTAAAATTTATATATCTAATATATAAAAATTTATCATTAAATTAATTTAAATATATAAATAAATTACGCATTAATTTACATGATAAAATGCGTAATAATTTCTCCCACATAGCATCCAATAATAATTCTAGAGAGTGAAGAGAAAAGAAGAAAGTAGAAAGAAGTTTCTTCTTGTACTTTCGTCCGCCTCTATATATATATATATATATATATATATATATATATATATATATATATGATCCTGAAAATTCTACTAATCAGAATCTTGATGTTAAAAGATCGATTCAATCAAGACCCAAATCAAACGCATTATCAAATCGACTCAAATCAGGTGGTACCACAGATAGTCAACAATCCTCGATTGGATTCAATTGACCTCCATACAGTTAACGCCATCTAATACTCGACAAACAACCCTGATAGGTCAAAATTCTCGGCCGGATTTAATTCGACATCTTCGTCGAGTTAATATCATCAAGCAACTTTGACAAACAACCCGGATGAGTCAAAATCCGCCGGATTCGATTCTACCTCTCTTAAGTTAGCGGCGTGGTAACATCATGGAGAATGATACTTTAAAATTATCTATCGACTTTCGGTTGCTCGAGACGGTTCTTAATTCGCTTCGTCATCTTGGCGGTTATCTTGTTGAACCATCCATTGAAGTTTCAAGAATTTCCGCAAGAAGAAGTAGAACTTCTGCGTCGCCGGTCATTACCGGCGGTCATCACCATCGTCGCCGGTCATCCCGACTACAGACGCGCCATTGCCGGATTATCTGGTTGCTCACCTGTCGGCCGCCCACCTGCCGCACTACGGTCATTCTGCTCGGTCGCTGCCGAACCACCGTCTGGGTCATTATCATCGGTCATCACCGTCGACCGCTGCCGCGGTCATCCCAATTACCAGGCGCCCATCATGCATTCGTCACCCGTCGCTGCATTACCGCCACCACTAGCCACCCCGTCGGCCGCTATTTGGTCTGCTATTGCATCGGTCATCACTAACCCGGTTGCTGGTCATCCGTATTCTGACGCTCGCTGCGTCGACCACGCTAGGTTCTGCATTACCACGTTATTTACCGTAATCGGCCGTCAACCATCGATCATCGTTATAAATTACTGCTGCCTCATTATCGCAGATTCAGAATGGGTCCGTCGTCATTGCCATCGCCGTTCTTATTTGCAATACCGTCGCCCCGTACCGTGTCATTGCCGGTCATTACCGTCGGTCATCATCATCGCTGGACCATCGTCAATCTCGCCGTCACCTGCATCGCCGGTCATCCGCCATTCACGCGTGATCTGCCGTCACTACCACTTGATTCATTGCGGAATACCTCGTCCGCACCACCCGCCGCCCCCATCGTCTATCTGCGGTCACCACCATACCGTTGTCATTAACCATCATCGCTAATCCGGCTGTGCCGTCGAGAAGCGGCGTATATCTGTGGCCTGATCGCCTCCGAGGTCGGCGAGCGGTTCTCGAGGGAAAACCAAAGCTATGACGTATGTACCACGGGCCTTGATCGCCTCCAAACCCGGTCGGTCCAACGAGGCCAGTTGACGCCTCTTTCGAGGAAAACCGGAGCCACGACGTATTTACCGCAGGCCTTGATCGCCTCCAAACCCAGTCGGTCTGACGAGGCCAGTTGATGCCTCTTTGGAGAGAAAATCGGAGCCACGCCGTATGTACCACGAGCCTTAATCACCTCCAAACCCGGTCGGTCCGACGAGGCCAGTTGACGCCTCTTTGGATGAAAAACTGGAATCACGACGTATGTACCGTGAGCCTTGATTGCCTCCGAATGACCTTCTCCTAAGAAGAAGAGGAACACCAGAGCATATGAGGTGTGTGCCATCTCCCTTGGCCCTAGGGGGGTTTTCATAGACCCCTTATAGGAGCAAAAAGTCAAAAATCTAACAAAAATGGCTTAAAATCGCTCAAAATCGCTGAAAACCGTGAAAAACGGACGAAAATCCTCATCATAGCTTTGCACCAGCGTCGCTGGCGCGCCGCGTTCGCTCTGCCATTCCTTCGCACTCGTTCATTCGTTTGCCACTGCGCCCTTCTGCTTCGTGGGCCGCGACCAACCATGAGCGGCCAAATAAAGTCGATGGGTCCATAACCCAAACGCGCATGCGTACATCTGTGCGCACTGCAGTGATAATAATCTTGTGCACTTATGAAGATCTATTCTCTCAAAATGTATGGTTAGTGGACCTACAAATTTCATTGAAGAATTTGCTATTTTCAAGTATTTGGCGTATATATTTTTGGATGATTGAGATAAGGTCATCCAAAAATAAGCAACCGATATGACCACAAAATTCTTACTCGAAGCACGAATCTTGATGTAAAGCAATCGATCAATCAAGACTAACCTGATCAAGCGCTTATTATCAAATCGACTCTTAAACATGTAGTGTTTATAATAGTCAAATCGGCGTTTTTACGAGATCTCAAGATCTCATAATTCGACTTCATTTGAGCATTCAAATCATACATAAAATACATCAAATGAATCATTTTGAGCCATCCGTGAGTGGAGTGGTTCATTTTGCATGATATTCTACGCTCCTCTAATCTATAAATAGCCCCCATTCTTCTTGAGGGGAGCCAAGAGAGAGGAGAGCTCTAAAGCAAATTCTCCAAGCATAATCGTTACCACCGCCGCACCACTGGTTGTCACCACGTCACCGTTTCCATCTCCTCACCGATCTCAATTCGGTCACCATCGACCCATTCATGGTCAGATCCGTTGTTCACCATCATCCGCTACCACTGTATTCTGACGTGACTATATGGTTGTTGTTGTCTTCCCATTCCCATTGTCATATTCTATACAATCGTAATCCGTGTCGAAAAAATTTTGTACTCCAAAACAAATACATAGTGGATAATTTTTACTGGGCTAGGCCCCGTGGGTTTTTCCCTCTTTTCGAGATTTTTTCACGTAAAAATTCTGGAGTTTTATCATTAATTCTTCAAACATCATTATTGTCTTTGACCAAGCTAAGGCATAAACTTCTACTCTACCAAGGTTGGTTTTCTAGCATGCAATATATATATATATGTATATATATATATATATATATATATATATATATATATATATATATATATGTATATATATATATATGTATATATATATATATATATGTATATATATATATATATATATATATATATATATGTATATATATATATATATATATATATATATGTATATATATATATATATGCCTTATGTTGATAGGGAGTCACTAGTTTGAGGTAGAATTACAATGTATGACAATATTTTTAATATATTTTGTATTATAAGAGGAATTTTTTGAAATATATCATTAATTTTATATATCAAATATTATCTCTCAATATAATTAAAATATTAAATGTTCATAATAGTTTAGAAATATTAATTTAGCTATCTTAATTTAAATATATTTTTCAATAGTTTAATTTGATTTTATTGAGGGATAACACATGGTATACAAAGTATACCAAGATATTTTAATACTTTTTTTTTTATCTAAGTGCATAGTATGCTCTCAATCATTTCTTGTTAAATGGAAAATAAAATATATGATTATGTATTGCTAAAATGATTTCTAAATGGGCCAACTAAGGCTACTTCAAGATTTCATGACAAAAGATAAAATGAAGCTTATGTATTTATGTACTTCAAGATTTCATTAGCATTCTTATGTTATGCATGTGATTATCATTGTTAAAGATTATGTATTTATTATAATATTTGTGAAAAAAAAATTAATTTTAAAGAATGTACTTTAATCTTTAAATATTTGAATTTCTGAAATTCAAATTTGTGAATTTGATATTTGATATTTTAAATATATGAGAGGATAATTATGCAAAAAATATTAAAAATAATTAATTGATAATTAAAATTATAAATTAATTCATTTCCACTTACGAGTGTTTGGCTAATACTCATTTGGAGGGTGGTTATTGTTGGTTACTCAAGTATAACCACTCTCTTCTTTTTATTTATATATTTAGCTAGCTCTCACCTTTTCATTATCTTTCATCATTTTCAAATTCTTTTCTCCTAAAACTTATATATTTGACTATTGTTTGATGTTATTGTGATAATATTTTGAGTTAAAAAAGCTCAAGATGATTGGCTTAATGGTCGACCTCATCATAAAAAGAGACTTGGTGACCTCTTCCAACTAATCACTTTAGTGAGAGATTAATTTATCTTTTTTGTGCATAAGTCCTAACATTCCTTTGTATAGTTTTTCTACTATTTTCATATACTTAATAATTATTTTTCTTATACTTTTACTCTACTAAAAGTTCAAGTAGAAAAGGTCCAAACTGGGAAGGTCGTCCTAAGATTTGGTATAACAAGACTTAGTCTTATTGTAGTACTTAATATGTATGCTTAATCCTATTAGAATAATAGTTTCTTTACCATTCTCACCAAATTACACCAACAGTCATTATCTTTATTGATAATATTATTGACACACGCCATCACTTATACAATCCATGCATGTCATTGATGCACGTCATCACTTATAAGGTTGATACTTGCTATCGACATCTAAGCTAATGCTTGTCATCAACATCTAGGCTAATGTTCGCTATCTTTATCATATGCCATCAATAATAATATTGATGCATGTCATCATTTATACAATTAATGTACACTGTACATCACTTATAAGGTCAATGCATATCGTCGATATACTCTATCACTATAAGGTTAATGATGCACACCAATAATACTAAAGTTTATTATAATACTCCATCATTATAAGGTTAATGTCGACGATATGCTCCATCAATATATATATTCATTTTCTTTTTCAACATTTTTATTTTGGGGGATTTACATACATACCACACAATTCTTATGCATTTACATATCTAACACCTAAAGTTAGATATTTACTTATCTAACATTTTTCTATGCTTAAAAAGGTGCATATCACTTTTAAAAAGTGAATAAAGTGATATTTTTGATGTGATATTGAAGATTAAGGTGTTATATATGTAAAAATTGAAGTTTAGGTGTTAGATATGTAAATACATAAGAATTGTGTGGTATGTATGTAAATCTCCCTTTTATTTGTCATGAAAATTTATTTTCTCTCTCTCTAACCTTTTTATACTTATTCTTATGTTCATCATGATTTACTCTTTTTATAATATTAAATTATATCAAAAAATTCCATTAACAATTTTTTAAAATCACAAATTATCTGAAGTCTATGTTCATATTTATTTTTATGGAAATATCACACTTCGTTTGAAATAATCAGATCATACATTATTTGTTGAATTAGAAAAAGAGTAATCGCGTTTTTCTTTGGCTTAATAAACATTGTCTTCAAATTATTGAATTTATTAAGAGATAAACTAAATATAAATTTTCATTGATTACATATACATTACATTCATTTCAAACACAAATTCAATAATTTTAATACTATTTTAATTAAAAATTTGAACAGAATATTTGGCCAAATCGTTTCCTTCAAATTTTTTTTTATTGTGAAGAAATCCTAAATTATACGTTGAATTTACCTCGAAATAACTGTAATCAAAATTTTAATTAATTATTCTTATTCAAAAAATTTCTTTAAATAAATTTAATAATTATAATATTCATTATAATTAAATTTCTTCTCATCCTTTATTTTGCTTATTGCTAGTTCACTAAAATAAGATTTTCATAATGAATGCGTGCAGATTTGCTATACTTTCATTTCTTTGTGTTAGGAGTTAATGCCAATCTCATTTTAAACGTGAATTTGTTTGAGAGCACCGTTATCTTTGAAAGATAAAGCAAATAAAAAAAAATATTTCTAATAAATTTTATTATAATTTAAGAGCTCTTGATCTGTGTTATTAATTTTTTAAATTTTTTTTTTTTAAATTTTTCTTTATTTGAATTCCCAGCATCGAAGCACAGACGTATGGACGGCAGAATAAGCATGCACTCCTAAAGATATTTTGTATAATGTTTGCTTGTGGAATACCAACCCATTTCTTTCACAAGGAAAAATGATTGTTTATATATATATATATATCCAAAAATATTTGATATTAATGTTTTGGGGGATTTACATATATATATATACCATTTATATATTTACATATCTAACGTCTAAACTTCAATTTTTACATATATATAACACCCTAATCAAAAATATCATCATCATTCACCTTTTAAAAGTGAAATATACTTTTTTATGCATAAAAAAATATTAGATAAGTAAATAACTAATTTTAGGTATTAGATATGTAAATAAATAAGAATTATGTGATATGTATATAAATCTGCCATTATTTTAATTAAAAAAATAATTAAGAAAACTAAAAACATATATTAAGCTAAAAAAAATCAATAAATTATCAATTGATTGTTTCTTACACTACTTCACACATGCGATGTTAGAGTTCATATCAATAGAATCATTACCTAATTTGTAAATATCTAAAGATTAAAGCTTATAAAGCATAAGTTGCTTCAGAAGGGGAACCTCTTTAAGATCTTCTGAATTTTTAAAAACTATAAGCGAGAATAGCTAACCTAAGGTGCCGTTTGTGATATTTTTGTTTCTCTTTTTTTGTTTATTTTATTTAATTTTTATAATAAGTCACTATAAAATATATTTAATAGTAATAGTTATTTTAAAAATACTAAATAAATATATTCTTGAAAATAATATAAAATGAGCTCTCAGCAATCTAAAAATGGAGGAAGAAATGGCCTCTAATAATAGTTGCATAAGAGACCTCCATGAATTTTCTTCTATTCACGTTTAGCAGACCTGCAACAGTCTGAAACTATCAACTATTGCAGTATGAGAAAAATACAATGCGATTGCGTAAAGTCAACGTTTAATAGAGCACAAATTATTAAATAAAATATTTTAGCTCTTGTACGAATTTATCTTTATCATGATGATGATGAAAGTACAGCTGACAGGATGCTGTTACAATGTTCTCTACCACAAACACTTAGCTTTGTTGATGATAATATGCATAAGATGATTATCAGATTACATTACCTGATAACTGCTGTTTTAGTTTACTCTATATGGAGGGAAAGAAATAATAGACTTTTCTCTTCCACTGCTTCATCGGCTTCTATTCTTCTTAAACTGATTCGTGCTAGAGTGGCTGGGAAAATTCAGCATTGGAAAATTAAGCATGCTTGGCCGTCTCCTGTGCAGGAAGTTATTTATAAATGGCAAAAGAATCTTATGTCTTTGGGTGATGATATTTCTTTCCCTCCTGAATTTTCTCTTAACTGATATGATATTATATGGTTTAGATTATCTTGTGCTGGTTATGATTGCCAGTAGTTCTTGGTGTTTCTATTTCTGCTTTCTCGTCGGTTGGTTTGCTGGGTGTCTTACAGATCGATACATACGGTGTTTTTGTCTGATTTCAATTCTCTCTTTTATCATTTTGGCTAAATTTTCTGGTATGTGCTGGAGATTCATTGATACATGCTTCCTAGTTCTGTGGTTGTGGGAATTTCTGGATATGGATGATGATAAGTCGAGCCCCTTTCTTATGTTTTACAATTTCCATACCTGCTTGGAGGCCCTGTTTTGCAACCTGGCAGGTCTTCTTGTGCTGAATTTCTACTCTCTTCTTCTCGGTCTGTGGGCTGTGGGTATTACTGGACGATGATGACGATGCCTCGTGCTTTATTCATCTGCACCTGCATGGACGCCCCTATCTGCAACCGGCAGGTGTGTATACTTCCCCCTCATCCATGGATGGCAGAAACGGGAACCGCAGGTGCTTTTCAGGCTTAGTATGCTTCTCGGTGTGTAGTAATTTCTGCTTATATGTCTGAGTCCAGATAATTGTATCAAAACTATGAATATTGATTGTTTGTAGTTGGATTGTGTCTGTTTTTTTGATCCAATGGGATATTATGTGTCTTTAGTGTTTTGTAAGGTTGGCCACTTTTTGATCCAATTGGATTGTGTCTGTATTTTCTTTCTGTAGAATTCTCTTTTTGTATCTCTATGTAACCACTTTTTACATTTTGGAATGAATTGGGTGTAAGCCCTCAAAATTTTCCAAAAAAAAAAAAAAGTACAGCTGACAGAGCAAGACATGGCGTCGTCCCGTCGGATGGGAGCGAAATTCACAGGATGAAGACGCGGGTTCTAAGCCATGCAGAATGCGTGCGTATAATTTGCCGCTCAACTTTCCAAGAAAAAAAAACGGAAGAATTATTTATGTAGTTTAGTTTCTCATTTTATTGTATGTTGATAGGAAATATGATTTAAAAGAAAAAAAAAACAAATTTTTTAACTGTCACTTGAAAACTGAAAGTATTATTTTAAAAATATCTGCCGAACTTAAATTTAATTTAAATTTCTAGTCATAATTGATGAATTTAATAAAATTTATCTGTTATTCATTTAGCTTGAAGCAATCAAATGAGGCCATAAAAGCCTTTTGAATGAAATCCACCACCTATGGGTGGTTAATTAAGTCTATTATGTGCTCTCATTTCGCATCAAAATTGGGCGAACCCTAAAATTGAAGGTTATCTGATTATCTGAATTTGAAATGAAATATGAAAGAAATACATTATAAAGTAGAATTAATGCATTTGGATTATTTTTAGATTTGAAAAGTCAGATGGGAATATCTTTTTGTTAGTATTTGATCTTATTATTATTATTTTTCGTTTATTTTGACAGCATTATATAATGTGAGTTATATTGAACATTCTAACATAGAATTAATTTGATCAAAAACATGCTTTGAAAAAAAAATAATAATAATAAAGAAATGCAAAAGGAGGATATAATCATAAATGTATTGCAAAAGTGCAAGCAATGCAACTTTGACATTTCTAATTCATGTCAAAAATTGCATAAAGACTTCCTTTGTTTGAACTTCATACCTAATAAACACCAAAATTAGCAAATTGTTAGATGATTATAATACATCAATGATTAATCAAGTTTTTAATTATATTTTTCTCATCATAAATTTAAAATTTAACATAAAAAAATTTAATTTAAATAAAGTTTTATCATAATATCTTTGCCTCTTATGATATTAAGACGAGAAAGAAACTTGAGGCACTTGGATAGTTGGAGCAGCATTTTACGTAGTTAAGAGAGTAAATGAGTTGAGTAAAACTCAAGTCACTCTTGATTTGAATTTCACTAAGTATAAAGAAAAATAAACTCGAACTTAATTCTATGAGTTCAAATTAACTGACAAGCTAATTCATTCATCATGAAAAAGAAAATATAATTTTGATTTAGATCGATAATGCATTAGAAAGATAGAAGATAATGATAAATTATATTGTGAATAATAACAAATCACTTATAAAGGAAAATAAAATTTGAAAACATTTTTAATAACTTTATGCTTGAACTCTTAAAATCTAATAAAATAAGAACACATTGATTACTATCTAAAGGCCACAATAAAATCAATCCAGGTAAAGACACTCAATACGTGTGCTTATACTTTCCAACTAAAGCAAGAGCACACAAATCGCAATCCGAAGGTTATAATAAATTAATTCAACGACAGAGGCCTTCAATTCATATGCTTATACTTTTCTATTGAGGTGAGTGAGATCCACAGGGATCACTAATTTAACACACTCTATCATTTATAGTCTATTAAATGTTTATAATGACCATTGGTATTATAGTATATCAAGTGAAAGTGATCATTGGCCCTACACAATTCTTTGTACACTGCAATTCATTAAAATAATTTGGCGGAAGGACAAACAATTGTGAAAAATTAAATAAAAAAACTTAATCAATAGCAATCAATAAATCTAAAATGACCAAAGTTCTCATCGTGACGGTTTTCATTAATTCAACTCAAATACTTTTTCAGTGTCGAAGGCCCGGTGCAATCGGTTGGGGGTTATCCCCCCTTTGTTGTGGCCTGGGTTCAAGTTGCACCGTGTGCATGTGCACCTTTAAGGCTCAAATTCCTAGAAAAAATACCCTTTCATATGGTCAAGTAGAATTGAGTATTGTTGAATTTGGCTTAATAAATTAATGCAATGGAATCAATTTCTTTTATAATTTTTGCCTATTAACTTATTTGACTGTAAATTATTCATGAGAAAAAGCTATACTATATACATATAAATATAAATACATGTGTGTGTATAGATAAGGAGTGTCAATTTAAGTTCTTGGGTTGAGTTCAAATCTAACTTGAAATTGACTCGAACCTAACCCAAATTTTATACAGGTTGAAATCCCGAACCTGACTCGATTGACAGGTTTAGACATATTTTGGGTCAAATTAAAGTCAAAATCAAGTTAAATTCAATTTTCAGGATCAATCTAAAGTTGACAGGTCAAAAATAGACCAATTCTAGGTTGGAGTGTTACCTTGAATATGACCCTAAAAATTAAATGAGTCAAATACTTTGACCTGAACCTAACTTGAAAATTAATTAAGTTAACAAAAACATGATTTTTTTTTCATATTGCGCCTATGTCGGATTGCTCAGTTTGGACAATTATTGACACCCCTAATACATATTCATATAAAAATAACTATTTTAGAGACTAAGACGATCGAACTCAAAACAAGCCCTACTCTTACATTAATGGTAAGAAAAATGTTAAAAGAACCCAAAATAAAAAATAAAAATAAAAATAAAAATTCATGCCTCTCCTTGTTGATGGTTAGGATAGCATCCTACTTGTTCTAGCATGAATAGACTAAGGCTATGACAATGAAAAAAAGAATGTTGTATTTCCTCATCACCTCCTTCCCTATGTTAATTTAAAACTTCAATAAAAATGATTTATTCCATTACTAAATACAATACTATAAAATATTACTCTCTAAATGATGCTATTTGTTATTTCTTATAAAATTTAGCTAATTAGGTAATAAGTTCTATGATTACTTGATAAAAATCACCAAATTTAAAAAAAGTTTTTTTTCTACTCAATATTTAAAAAAAGGCTTCAATTATTTCTAAAATTAATGTTACCTATTCATGATATCATAACAAATATATATCTTTAATTTTCAAATAAAATAATTAGAAGAAATGATTGCCTAAAGTTTAAAATAGTCATAAGATAATAATTTTTTTGCTTTTGCCTCCCATATGTTAATGCTTTCTTGTTTAACCTAATGCCCAATCCGTATCATATTTATCAGCATTAATTTTGAAATATGCTAAGTTCTAAAATTTAATTGGTTATGCTCAGCTACTTACCGGCCCGAAGTATGTGAATTAAATTTAAGAGTGGTCGTGCCCATACTGAAATTGAGTAGCCCATCATCTCTGGCCCAAATAATTTCTATGGAAGATAAATCATAGCCCACAATAATGAAATAAATGGGCACATCCAATGAAAGGCCCACGCAATTTTGGAAAATTTTAAAATCAATTATCAGTTTCACTTTATTAGATTTTTTATCAACATAATAATATGATTTTGACATCACTTATAAACAAATTTAAATCGAACACACAATATTATATCCTTTAATGACCGTTTCCAATTTTGTTGATGTATATTCTAATTTCAATTAATAAATAATATTTTTGAAGTCGTTGCTTTGAGCACATCTTTAGCTCAAATAAGATCTTATTATAGCTCAAAATATACTTTTAATAGCTTAATTTTACATTTATCTTACTCAAAAAGAAAAAAAGAAACATGATATTTTAATTTTATTTGTTTTTCCTATTCTTTACAACCCAATGATTAATATGAAGCCATATAAATAAATTAAGCCTTGAGGTTTTATTCAAGTCGAGGACATAAAATTTGATTTTTCAAATAAATAATGATGTTCTTAATAATAATTAATTTGTAGATTAACTTGAAGAACGTTTGTTTCAGCTCATCCTGATTCGATCTTGCTTAAGGGTCCTGATCATTAATTCTAAATCATTATAACCTTTATTTTAATCAAATTTAAATTAAAATATTTGGACTAAAAATTTATTTATTTATTTCTTTTTTACATTCATTCTTTCAAGTAGGGGTGTCAAAAACTGACCTGATATGACAACTTGACACGAACCCGGCTCGAAAAATTCGGGTTCGGGTTGATCTGAATAATTTTAGGTGAGTTGGGTTGAAGAATTCGCATTTGATATTTGTCGGGTTGGGTTGATCAACTTGAAATTGACTCGATTTTGACCCCCAACTTGAATTTGACTCGATTTTTACCCACGAACTCGAATTTGACTCGATTTTAACTTTAAATACATGTATAATTAGATCATTCGAATCTTGTCAGATTAATCGGGTTGAAGTCGGGTCGGGTTCAGGTTGAAGTTTTTGACCCGTTTAACAAACGGGTCAAGTTCAAATCAACCTATTATGATCGGATCAAATTCAAATCGATCGGAACTGACATCCCTACTCCCAAGTCCTTATTTTATTTACCATCCTCGACAAAGATTCTCTCTCCACATTCAGAAGAATCCACGTTACCAAGAAAAATAAGGCGTGAGCTGAAGTAATAAAGAAATATCTTCATAAGAAAAAAAGAAATACCAATGTGAAGATTTGCCAATTGAAAAACGAAATCAAAAATACTTATATTTCTTAAATGTAAATTAATATACGTTAGTAGAATTCGAAATTTAAAATTTAAAATATATTTGATGATGATAATCATTTTTAAAAATGCTAAAAAGTATTATAAATATTTTTCAAAATAATATAACAAATAAAAATATTAAACAAAATTAATCTCAAAGAAGAAGTCCAGGGATTTTATTCAAAAGCAATTGCGCGTCAAACCTTCTTTCATTAATATATATATAGAGAGAGAGAGAGAGAGAGAGAGAGAGAGAGAGAGAGAGAGAGAGAGAGAGAGTTTAATTAATTTTTATGATAATTTAATTATTCATCAACTTTATAAAAAAATTAAAAAAATAAATAGATTATATACAAAAGTTAGCTTAAAATCAAATTATATTTTAACAATAAAAATAGTTAAATACATACAATGGATCATCAATAGCTCATATATTCAATTCAAAATTATTTAAATTATTTCATATTTGAAAATTTTAATTATCATTTCATACAATTGGAACCATCTCAATCCATTACAAATATTTTAAAAAAAATCCAATAAATGATTAAATAATCTTAACAATTTTAAAAATCATGTATAGCCTAATTTAAATCATATATACCAAATTTAATATTATAATTAAAATACAAATATTATTGCTATATGAATTATGAAATTAATTTTCTCAAGTGAAACTTGTTTTTTTTTTTAACTTCAATTATCGTTGACTAATACAAAAATTTCAAATGTTGTATGGGTAAGACATCATCAATTTCCTAAATACATAATATTTTTTAATTTTTAGTCAATTTTTTGTGAAATAAATAAATAACACAAAACATATTCCTATGCTGTGTTTCCCGAAAGATATTATATTATCCAACTTATAAAAAAAATCAAGCGTAAAAAAAACTGTAGAGAGATACTCTTCATAAATATAACTTAATCGCAAAGAATCCATAATGTCGGCAAACAGGACATTAAACATGACATTTTGGCGCGACCTCGCTTAAGGTATTGTAACCATTCGTTGGTCACAATGTCGGTCCTTTTTCTACGTCCCGAAATTGTCAGTCGCCAGAGATCTACTCAACGTACACGTGGCAGCATTTCATCCGCTCTCGTCCCACATGCATGAAGATCACATATCACTCCAAAGAGCAAGTCACATTACGGAGAAAAGGCCACGACAGCCTAAGCAGAGGTGCTGAATTGCTATTGGCTGTCCACTAAATGCTAAAACCTGGAAGGCGGAAGATCCTTCGCACTCAACTCTCTGGATTTACGGTTTATAGCTTTATATTATCCTTATCACTTTAGTTAAGCGCGATGCGGGATTAGTGGGGACGTGGTGAGTTCTCGCGCGTACGATCGAAGTGCCATCTTTCGACGGGCATGATGTCATACGCGCTCAAGTGGTCCCACGTGTTTGGCCCACCGAAAGGGCACGTGTTGCGAAAATAGTTGGTGTCGGATGGGTGTCCTGCTGCTAAGAAGTAAGAAGGAACGTTCCGACGAAATTGTTCTAGGAAAAAAAATTTGAAATATAAATATAATTTAATTTTCCATCTGTCAGCCGAAAATTCGGACCTGAAAATTTTCAAGTAGGTTTTTATTTATTTTTATTTTTTATTTTTTATTTTTTACATTTAAGATTTCTTGAAAGTATAATTTCTCAGATTAAAATATTTGAATAATATATATATATATATATATTTTTGATGTAGCACGTTTAACTTATGTATTATTTTTTTAATGAAAATAATTTGTTTGATTAAACAAGGGTTATTTTCTTTATATAAATTTATTCTCTTTGATTTGTGATTAAAATCTTTTGTTTCCCATTTTGTGAGATTTCTCTCTCTCTCTCTTCTAATCGAACCTCTCTAAGTTCAACGTGACTTACCTTTTTTGGTGTAAAGAGATTGAGTAGTGTTCTTTTTAAATCAATTTTTAAGAGAATCCTCTAAGTCTCTATCTCATCCAAACATTCATGTGATTCAATTTTTTCTTTCAAAGTTTGAAATCTAAGATCCTTTTATTGTTATTTTTAAAAATTTTTCTCTTAGTCAAATGTCTTTTAAGCCCGATTAACTCGACCTTCTTGGTTTGAAGGGATTAAGTCAAATTCTTTGCAAATCGATTTTTTTTAAAAGAATTCTCTAAAATCAAGCTTTTACCTCTTATTTTGGCATCTTAGTGTGATTCATCTTCACGTGTAAGATCTATATTATCTTCTACCAAATAATTTGGATCCAATACTATACAATTTGTAATTAAAAAGTTGTGCATCAATATTAACAAAATTATATATTAGCTCTCTTAAGTGTAAAAAATATTTCTTAAGAAAACTTTCTCATCATTTAAAAAAACTTGTATAAGAAATAAAATATTTTCACAATTAATAAGAAAGTTCCTTAACATTATCAAAATTTTATCTCTAACTTTAGATAAATAACAATATAATTACAATTTTTCATAAAATAAAATAATAATTTTCAATCATATTTAATTTCAAAATTTAACATAGATCTAAACTTTTATTTTTGATATGACTCTCAAAATATGACTAGTCAAAGCACAAATCTTGATGTCGAAAGCGATATGATTTTGAGTCAAAACCGATCGAGATCAAGCACTTAAAATATCATTGGAATCTTTGGGACATCAATTAAATCTCAAAACAACTCTCAAATATGGAGTGTTTATAGTCAAATCGAAGCGTCTCGGGGATCTAACGAGCCTAAGATCTCATAATTCGACTTCATTTGGGCATCCAAATGCTCAAAATCATCAAATGATCAAGGAATCATCCAGTCGTCCGTCGAGGGGAGTGGTACAGGCTTTACATGAATTTACAAGAGTGCCCCTCCTCCCATCTATAAATAGGCCTTCATTCCTCACACCAAAGGGGAGGGGCCAAGTGAAGTGAAGAAGAAGAGGAGCTAAAATAAGTGAAGAAGAGGAGGTGCCCGAGCAAGAAAGAAGAGGAAGAGTCCGAGCAAGGAAGAAGAGGAAGAGTCCGAACAAGGAAGAAGAGGAAGAATCTAAGCAAGGAGGAAGAAGAAGCTTTGAAGCTTGAAGATCCTCCAAGCAAGGTCGCACCCCTGTTCGACGGTCATCAACCATCATCACCGGCCAATTTCATCGCCAATTGTCCCTGCATCTCCACCTACTACCAGCAACCATTACAACCTGATCGTTGTTACAGGTTGTTTTCCTCCCTCATATGCAATTCGTAATCTTGTATCGAAGACTCAGACTCAAACGATACATAGTGGGCGCTTTTCTTGGGCTAGCCTCGTGATTTTGCCCTCTTTTGAGGTTTTCCACGTTAAAATTCGGAGTGTCTCTTGTTGCTCTTTAATTACTGTGTCTTTGGACTTCACAACAAGGCTAAAGGCGTAAACTTGCACTATCTCGGTTTTCTAACGCCTTGATTTGGCGCCGTCTGTGGAAGAAAAACCCTTCAACCACAATTTTGAACATCCGCGTTATGGCCAATAGGCACAACCTCTTCCAACTCGCTCCAACTCCGTCATTCTCAAAACCCATCCGAACCAAGGGCCAAGTTTTGCCTCACTCTCCACGATAGGCATGACCTTGTTGAGGCGGGCAGGAATCTCTTTGGAAGATGTGTCCGTCGAATGGAGAGTCTCAAAATAAGATGATCCAGCTTTTTTGACTACAGCGCACTACGGCAAACACATCTCCCCAAGATCGGTCGTTGCGAGGAGGTCAAAACGCTAATCCTCCGGACACTGAGTTCCTCGCATGGAGACCGTAGGCGATCTCCTTGACACGCTAGTTCCACTCATCCATCACGTGCGGCTTAACCTACTTTCCACCGATTATTGTTGATAGCTTCACACATGCTCATCTTGTTAATCCGCTCATCATGACATTCACGCAGCGAAATGCGGCGCTTAATACAAGATGAATTTCACCTTCAAGGCAATCATCTTCACCCACACCACGGTTATGAGAGTCCTCACCTTTATTTAAGCCATTCTTGACATCCAATTCCGTAGGTTTCGCTTCGCATTGATTCCTATGATGGGGCACCCACATCGACCATTATAGGACTATGCATATTCAACAAGCTCTCGACACCTTTGCTGTCGTCTTTCCGTTACCCTCAAAGGGCAAGCTCGCGCGGTTCTACTTTCTTCCAAGGGATCCATCCATACCTTTAACGAACTCGCCGGTTCTTTGTGGAAGCAGTTCATTGCAAACCGAGAATCATTAAGGATTCCTCCCATCTTTCCGTATTCGAGCGAGGGTGAATCACTCAAAGAATACTTCCAGGTTCTCCTTGAAGCTTCGCCAAATACCCGGTAGACGAACTATTAAAAGGAGTTTTTCTTGGAGGGCTCCGTCAGGCCACTCATGCGGGACGGTCGGTCGTATACCGACTTAGTTCATCGTGTGGCACAAATCTTTGATGAGGCTATTAATGCACATCGCAAACAATTTGGATAATTTGAGAGACATAAAAGCACCCCCAAGGAACACAGACCGACAGTCTCATCAAAAGAAGAAATCGAAAGGCCCATTCAACAAAGATATCCACGTCTTGGAAAAGAATCAATCGACTTCATAACATACCCCTGGGGCAACTCTTAATCTCAAAAGATAAGCAAGTCAGCAACACCAATGAAAAGGCAAAAATCAAGAGTCAACTCTAGCTACAAGCTCATACAAATATTCGACCTCTTCCATACGGGTTAACGTCATCGAGTAAACACTTTGACAAACAACTCAGATAGTGCGTCCTTGGTGGACTTCCCGCTCTTCCATACGGGTTAATGTCATCGAGCAAAAGCTCTGACAAACAACCCAGGAAAGGTCAAAACGTCCTTGGTGGACATCCACGGCCTCTTCCATACGGGTTAATGTCATCGAGCAAAAACTCTGACAAACAACCTAGGAAAGGTCAAAACGTCCTTGGTGGACATCCCATGGCCTCTTCCATACGGGTTAATGTCATCGAGCAAAAACTCTGACAAACAACCCAGGAAAGGTCAAAACGTCCTTAGTGGACATGCCACGGCCTCTTCCATACGGGTTAATGTCATCAAGCAAAAACTCTGACAAACAACCCAGGAAAGGTCAAAAGGTCCTTGGTGGACTTCCCGCGGCCATACGGGTTAATGTCGCCGAGCAAAACTTCGACAAACAACCGGGAAAGGTCAAAACATCCTTGGTGGACATCCCACAGCCTTTTCCATACGGGTTAATGTCATCAAGCAAAAACTCTGACAAACAACCCATGAAAGGTCAAAAGGTCCTTGGTGGACTTCCCACGGCCTCTTCCATACAGGCAAGTTGACAACATCAATTATCAACTGTTGAACCATCTATTGAAATTTCAAGAAATCCTATTTCCTACAAGAAGTAGGGACTACTGACCATAGTCGCCGGTTATTCCACCGACTACCGACGCCGATCGCATCGTCGCCCGGTTGCCCGCTGCAGAAAACCCGTCAGCCGCTAGCGGTCAGCGCCGACTACCGTCGCCGGTCACTACCGCCATCGCCGGCAATCTTCGCCGGTCATCACCATTGTCGCCGGTCATCCGCGCCGACTATCGACGCCAGTTGCCACCGTCGACTACTGTCGCCAGTTGCCGCTGCCGACCATCACCGGCAATTTTCGCCGGTCACCAGCAACGTCGTCGGTCATCACCGCCGGCCTACGCCATGCCGTCTATCGTCGCATTACTTCTGAACCACCCGTCGGCGAACCCTGTGGCCGGTCCGCCGGCCGACTACCATCGCCGGTTTCGCCTGACCATCAGCCGGCAATCTTGGTCATCACCATTTTAGCGGTCCGCCGCCGCCATTCGTCGCCGACCACGGTCGCTGATCGCTGCCGCCGGTCATTCTGCGCCGACTATCGTCGCGTCTGCGAACCCTGTGGCGGTCCGCCCGTCATCTGTCGCCGGTCCGCCCGACCATCATCGGCAATCTCCGGCCACCACCATCGCTCGTTGGTAATTCTCTCCGACCACCCTCGG
The DNA here is from genome assembly GCA_021442155.1 of Cymbidium sinense. Lineage (NCBI taxonomy): Eukaryota > Viridiplantae > Streptophyta > Magnoliopsida > Asparagales > Orchidaceae > Cymbidium > Cymbidium sinense. The sequence goes on from CM038216.1 coordinate 21,975,148, forward strand.
TCACCGCCCGACCAATGCCGTCGCCCATCGTCGAGCATCTTAACCCCGTCTCCGGTGCTCGCCTCCAAACCCGGACGGGTCGGAGGCCGACGCGGGGCGTAAACCGAACCACGACGTATACCGTGGGCCTTGATTGCCTCGCGGACGGTTCGGAGGCGATGCGCCGGGGCCGGTAAACTGGAACCACAACGTATATCGCGTGACGCTTGTAACCCGGACGGACAACGGGCGATCGGGCCGAACCGTAACGGAACCACGTGTGCGTGGGCCTTGATCGCCTCTAACCCGGACGGTCCGACGAGAAGCGGACGGTGGCGGAACCACGACGTCGCGTGGGCCGCCGCCCTAACCGGACGATCCGATGGGACGAAAGCCGGGGCGAAACCGGAACTGCAGTGGGCCTTGATCGCCTTCACGGACGATCGGGACGAAAGCGGGCGGAAACCAAAACGACGTCAGTGGGCCGATCGCCTCAACCGACGATCCGACGGGGCGATGGACGGTCGGAACTGGAACCGACGTCGCGTGGGCCGCCGCCTCAACGGGCACGGCGGGGCGAACCGGGGAGGCGGAACCGGAACCGACGTCAGTGGGCCTGGCCGCCTCTAACCGGTCAACCGGGCGATGCGCCGGACGAGGCGAAACGGAACCACGACGTCGCATGGGCCTTGATCGCCTCTAACCCGACGATCCGACGGACGATCGGAAAGCGAACCACTCGACGTCACCGTGGGCAGGCCGCCTCTTAACCGACGGTCCGACGGGGCCGATCGCGACGGGCGGAACCGGAACCACGACGCACGTGGCCTTTAACGACGTGACGGGCGATGCCGGGCGGCCGTCGCCGGAACCACGACGTCGAGTGGCCTTGATCGCCTCAACCCGACGATCCGACGGACGGTCGCCGAGACGGAAGCCGATCCGACGTATCGTGGGCCTATCGCCTCTAACCCGGACGATCCGACGGACGATAACCGGACGAGGTCGGAAACCGGAACCACGACGACGTCAGGTCTGATCGCGATCAACCCTGCCGGACGAGGCGGAACCGGAACTGACGCACAGGCCTTCCGCCTCTAACCAGACGGTCCGACGGGGCTAGTACGGACGGGTCCGACCCTGACGTCTAGTGGGGCCTAACCCAGACGATCCGACGGGACCCAGAAACGGGCGAGGAAGCGGAACCCACGACGTCAGTGGGCCTTAATCGCCTCTCAACCCAGACGGTCACGGGGCGATGCGGGGCGAGGAACCGAACGACGTCATGGGCCTTGATCGCCTCGATCGCCTCTTGATCGCCCTCTTGATCCTCAAAGGACCTCACTCAAGAAAGGGAGAGGGAAAGGTGTGCCTCTCCTCTCATCCTAGGGGTATTTATAACCCCTCACAAGCAAACGGTAAAACCCCTCAAAAATGGCTCAAAATGGCTCAAAATGGCACAAAATGCAAAATGGCACAAACGGCTCAAAATGGAAACAAAACGGCTCAAAACGGCTCAAAACCCAAATTCTCAACGGCTCAAAATGGCACGCGCCAGCCCTCCGACCACTCATTCGACCGGTCGTTCACACGAACCGTCAGCGACCGGACGACCGCGACCCCGTGAGCGGATGGCCCTTGACGACGCGCATGACGGTCGGCATGGCCGCGGCCCAGCAGCGTAACCATCGCGCCGTTCGGCGCGACCCGAGCGGCCTGACTCGGCGTATCGACGCCGCCCGCTCCTGATGTCAGCGCCTCGGCCAGATTTGACCCGATGGCGCCCATCTCCATTCTGACCAGCCATGCTGTACGCGCCAGATGCGCCACGCCAGACGTGATAATGGGTGCGTCCGGAACGCTTGAAAACTTCTGTGAGTATCCAAATAGCTCCATAACCTCAAAATCTCATACCAACGGCTACACATCTTCTTTTATAATCATAATATTGTATTTTTATGATAATTTATTCTCTCAAAATGTATGATTCATGGGCCCGCACGTTTCGTTGAAGAATTCGTTATTTTCGAGCATTTGACACGTATATTTTTGGATGATTAAGCTAATGTCATCCAAAAATAGAGCAACCGATGGCTCTCAAAATATGACTAGTCAAAGCACAAATCTTGATGTAAAGCGATATGATTTTGAGTCAAAACCGATCGAGATCAAGCACTTAAAATATCATTGGAATCTTTGGGACATCAATTAAATCCCAAAACAACTCTCAAATATGGAGTGTTTATAGTCAAATCGAGCGTCTCGATGATCCGGATCTAACGAGCCTAAGATCTCATAATTCACTTCATTTGGGCATCCAAATGCTCAAAATACATCAAATGATCAAGGAATCATCCTGAGCCGTCCGATCGAGGGGAGTGGTACAGGCTTTACATGAATTTATAAGAGTGCCCCTCCTCCCATCTATAAATAGGCCTTCATTCCTCACACCAAAGGGGAGGGGCCAAGTGAAGTGAAGAAGAAGAGGAGCTGAAACAAGTGAAGAAGAGGAGGTGCCTGAGCAAGAAAGAAGAGGAAGAGTCCGAGCAAGGAAGAAGAGGAAGAGTCCGAGCAAGGAAGAAGAGGAAGAATCTAAGCAAGGAGGAAGAAGAAGCTCTGAAGCTTGAAGATCCTCCAAGCAAGGTCGCACCTCTGTTCGACGGTCATCAACCACCATCACCGGCCACTTTCATCGCCAATTGTCCCATCTCCACTACCGTGACCATTACAACGATCGTTGTTACAGGTTGTTTTCCTCCCTCATATGCAATCTTGTATCGAAGACTCAGACTCAAAACATACATAGTGGGCTTTTCTTGGGCTCCTCGTGGTTTTCCCTCTTTTGAGGTTTTCACGTTAAAAAATTGAGTGTCTCTTGTTCGCTCTTTAATTAATTGTGTGTGCTGGACTTCACAACAAGGCTAAGGCGTAAACTTGCACTCTACCGCGACTGGTTTTCTAGCACGCAACAATTTTAAAGAAGACAAAGTAAGCTAATATCTTCGGGTGTGTTTGGGTCAACAGTGCAACAGTGATGGATTCGAAATGTAATCCATTTGTAGTTTGGAAGAGCACAACATGTTAACATTTCAAAAAGTTTTGCATGAAAAATTGTTGTTCTTGTAACACGGTGCATCACGACGCATCACACAATTCTAATTTTGGGATTCCTAAATTGCCCTTGTCCCACCTTCCTAATATTGAGACTTGAGAGCTGCTTATTCTTATCACCGACAATCTCACTACCAAAGTTGATCAAATTATTGCTTCAATTTTTTGGTTGATGGAAAGTAAAAGACTGAGATGTCAAAGGAGAAGACTCTTCTGGAGATTTGTAAGGGCGTCAATGGACTTGACAAAATTGTGCTAAGAGAGGTCAAGGGGAGCTCGATAGAGGTGTGTTGTCTTTTCTCCATAGTTGTCTCGATCTTTTTATTTTTTTTCTACATTGCTATTGTGAATTTGAGATCCTAGGTTCCTTATTAGGTCAAAATTTAGAAATCATTGTAAGTATTGTGTCGATTATTGGATTCTTTGATTTATATATTGAATTGTTTAAATTTGGTTTAGCTTCATGGTTTATTTCATGAATTTGTGGTCTTCTTGGGATTTATCATCTATGTTAGGCATTCACATGCAAAAAGGAATCAACAACTTGTTTTCATTACCTAAATTCTCATGTAAGATTTGAAGATTTATCTGCAGTATCGAAAGAAATTGTTGAATCATGTGTTCATTATGTGGCCGATCGTTCACATTTATTTCTATGGGTTGAAGGAAATAACATTTAATTGAAATATTAATAAATTTATAGGTAGAGATTGCGAAGAGCATAAGTAATTACGTACCCAACATGAGGTTGATATTGAAAAGGAAAATGCAATTTTATGAACTGGGATCATAAAATGATTTCTAATGTGAACTAAGAAGTAAGATGCAATCTTATATTGAAATGAATTTAGCACAATTGATTGTATTTATCATACTAAGCATGAGGTTGATATTGACCAATTTTTTTCAAAAAAAAATATAATTTGCTAAATCAAACTACTTTCCACTTATGATTTTCTCACGATGATTAAAATTTTCACTTATATTATCAAGATATAACACAATTAATTATCATCCTTATTAGTTTTATCTCAACTATTTGTAGTCAACTATATGGATCCTCATCCTTCAATTGTGCTTGTTAATGCTACATATAATGTCAATCGTATTCTAATACTTAAGATTATTTTAATTTTTTATTCATAAATATCTACAGCATAACAGATTCATAACTAGTTTTCAATCAGAAATACTACTTTAACAATAACAATTTAACTTTTTTTAATAATAGCTTCATAATTATTCTTTCAAATAATTGTAATTGACTCAAACACACCCATCTCTCACATAAGACTCTTAAAACTTTTCTTGTCACTCGATTCACAATAAATCTTTCATGCTAATTAAAAAAAGGGGCATTTATATACATAGCACATAATTCATATATATTTACATATCTAACATCCAAACATAAATATTTATATATATAGCACGTAAATCTTTATTATTATAACAAAATAGTACTTTTCTTAATTTTTTGAAGTAAAATTCACCTTTTGAAGCATAGAAAAGATGCTATATTTGTAAACATTAAACTTTTTAGATATGTAAATGCATAAGAATTGTGTGCTATGTATGTAAATTTTTTTTTAAAAAAATCTAAATAGTTTTTCTTCACAAGCAAAATATGACTTTATAAATGCTGAAATTTCCGAGGCTTGTAATGCAAAAGAATGCAGCTTATAATCGGGAAGAGAGAGTCAGCAGTGAACAGTAGTGGAATTAGAAATTAAATTTAGGAGTGGTAAAATTTAGAAATGGGACTGATCAGCCAGCTAGAGGTGATAAAAATTAAAAAAAATAATTAATATATTATATGATATTAAGAATTTAATAAAAATTTATAGAAAATATCTGCCCCTCTCAATCAGCCCCTAATTTCAACAATCCAAAAGCTCGGGATGTGCCTAGGGCTTTCTTCTCACCCGCCGAGTTCTCCCTCCCCTCTTCTCCTTCCCCTTGTTTCGTCCTCTTCCGTTCTCCTCTGCACTACTCTTCCTCTCCTTCCCTGCTTCTGACCTCCGGTCTAGGCTGTAGGTCGGATCCTGCTCCCTTTGGGTAGCCATGGGCCTCTGCGCTGCTAACCATACATTCAATACCTCTTTTCCTCCCCTTACTTCGTCCTCCCCAAGCTCCTCCATTCTTGGTCAGCCGAACCCTTCCCCTTCCAGACCTAGTATTTGGAAGGACCTGCTGCTTTCAGAGACAAATGACAAATCCTCTCTCATTTATCCCCCTCGATTCATAGGTTGTCTCCTTTTCAGCAGAAGAGGTTGCTGAAGGGAAGAAAGAGTGGAATCTCTCTCTGATTGGTCATTCCATAGGTAAAAGGCCCTACTACGGCTCTCTTCTCGCTGCCATTAGAAAGAAATGGAAGTTTAAAGGAAGTTTGGAGCTCCTTACCCTTGAAGGTGACTTCTTCCTTTTTAAATTTACCTGTTTGGAAGATTTTAATCAGGTTTGGGACAATGGACCTTGCTTTCTCAACGGCCGACCCTTTGTTTTCCAAAAAAGGGAGTGAAATTTTCGTCCATCCAAAGAACTCATATCTGAACTTCCTATCTGGATCAAACTGCCTAACTTCCCTCTCTGTCTGTGGAACGAAGCTGGTTTCTTTAAAGTTGCGAGCCGTATTGGGACTCCCCTGGCTGTGGACAACCTCACGGCCGCTAAATCGAGGATTACCTTCGCGCATATTTGTGTGCAAATTAACACCTCTTCCCCCCTTCCAGACTCTCTACCAATCAATCTTAACGGTATGGAATTTAAATAGGAAATCCTTTATGACTAGAAACCTTCCTCATGTTCCAAATGCAATACTTTCTCACATGATGATAACAATTATCCTGCCAAGCCCACCCCCCGTGTGGCAAATCGTGGTAGGAGTCGGAGTTGTGCTCCTCTGAAAGGGCCAAGACAGGTCTCTTCTTTCACCAATCTAAACACACAAATCCAAGAAGATCAACTTAATGAAGAAACCCCTATTCCTTCCCTTGAAGTTTCTATTCCACAAGAGGTCATTATGGAGGACCGACCTGTTATCCCCTCTTCTTCTAAGACCATTACTGATCTCAACCAACCACCAATTTAATCCCCTCCTCTTAATAACCCGATAGAACAGAATGAGGAATCCCACCTCAATATGGATCATGACGATCTCCCCCAGATGGATAATGCTGGTGGCTCTTCAACATCAGGTGTTATCACTCGTTTTGCTGCAACCTCACCGACCCGTGGTAATCAACAGAAACTGCTTGATAAAGTCCCTAAAACTCCTGGTAAAACCTCATTGGAGGAAAATTCCTCCAAAGCATCGTCAAACCCCACCCCCACTCCTCATAAGGGGAATAAAAAGAAGGGCAAAAAGCCCTCATCATCCTCCTCTCAATGACTCAGCCTAGCCTGGAGTGTTGGAACGTGCGAGGTCTTTCTGCAGATGGTAGGAATCTCGACTGTCTCTGAATTATCAAGGACTCCCATATCGACCTTTTGTGCCTTCTGGAGACTAAACTCCAATGTGACTCTCCTCACCCCTCCCCTTTATTTCATAACCTTACTATGTTTAAACCAGAGGCAAGTATATCCAACTTCGACTGCTCTCATGGTGGAAGAATCTGGATAAAGTGGAATTTTGAAAAGCTTACTTTCGACCCTATTATAAGAAATCACCAACTTATACATGGATGCATCTCTGGCTCGGGTAACTCTCCTTTTCTCCTCACCTATGTTTATGCTGATAATGATGCCAATGTCAGGGTCTCTTTGTGGAACTCTCTCAGAGATATTGCGCTTCACATCAATCACCCTTGGATCATCATGGGTGATTTCAATACCTGCAGGAAAGAAAAGGAGGTGGCAATCCTGCCTCTCTCAACAATTCACTTGACTTTAAGACTTGTATCAATGACTGTGAGCTTCTAGAACTATCAGCTCTGGATTATTTTTTACATGGTCCAATCAACAGACTGAACGACATATCTTTTCTGAACTAGATAGAGTTCTTTGCAACACAGTTGGTTGGATCTCTTCCCTTCTTCTCACTATAAAGTCCTACCCCCCCCCCCTCCTCATCCGATCACTCCCCTTTGGTGATAATTTCTCAGTTTCCTATTATTCTCTCTCATAGACTCCTTTTTAAAAATTACTGGATTGGAGCTTCTGGATTTAAAGATGCTATTTCTTTTGCTTGGAGGTGCTACATTCAAGGGGATCCCCTATATGTCCTCTCCTATAAACTCAAGCAAGTGAAGTGGGCCCTTAAAGGAATGTTCATGGAACCTTCCTCTCTCGAGCAACAAATTGAGATCACAAAACAGGATCAGGAGCTCATTTTATCTAAACTTGATCAAGACCCAGATAACTCCTCCCTCATTCTTGATGCTAAGGATATAAAATTGAGATATCTTGACCTTCTACATAAGGAGAGTTTATGGATTAAGCAAAGGGCCAAAGAGCATTGGTTATCTCAATCTGATGATGATCTGAAATACATATACTATTCTATTAAAGAAAGAAAGAACTCAAACCTCATTAGGCAAATTCAAACTCCTAATGGAATTGTGTCACGAGCACGATTCGAGGAATTATGTAAGTATTTCTCTCTATTTAACAATAACAATTCTCTTATCCTTCCCCTGCAGGATATTCCGAAGGGAGATTGTCTCTCTCCCTCTCAAGCGGCTGAGCTATCTGCTGATGTGAGAGACCAAGAAATTTTAGATGCTCTTCACAATATTAGTGATAATAAAATCCCGGGACCTGACGGCTTCAATTCCAAATTTTTTACAGCAACATGGAATGTTACAGGAAATCTCTTCCTTAAAGCTATTCACTACTTCTTCAAAACTAGCAAGGTGCCTCATAGATTCAAGCACACCCTGCTCACTTTGATTCCAAAGGTTAAACACTATAATTTGATTAATGACTTCCGGCCAATTTCCCTTTGTAACACCATTTACAAGGTCACTGCCAAGGTCTTAGCTAACAGAATGAAGTCCTTACTTCACCCTCATTAAGCTCGGTCGCATTCATTCATGGGAGAGACATTGCTGAAAACCTTTCTTTGGCCTATGAGATTTGCAATGATTTCTCTTCTCCTAAGTGTAATGGCTATTTCCTTGCTAAATTTGATCTCAGGAAAGCCTTTGACAAAATAAATAGGTTCTCACTTATGCATAGACTCCTTGCCAAAGGCTTCCCTATCAGATTCACCAAGTGGGTGGAAGCTTGTATCATGGATGTTCCATTCTCCATTGTGCTAAACGGCAGTATTAAAGGATACTTCTCTTTTATAAATGGGTTGAGACAGGGTTGTCCTCTCTCTCAATTTCTTTTTACTATTTTCATGGATACCTTTTCTAGTCTCATTGATATAGAAGTTAATCTCCTTCACTACTCACCTTGCTCCTATGGAAACTGTAATATTTCCAACCTTCTATATGCAGATGACCTTCTAGCCATGGGGATTGCTTCTCAGGATACTTTACACTCTCTTAAATCCTCCCTTAATACTCTTGAATCTTACCTTGGGTTGGAGGTTAACTCTGATAAATCCTCTATCTGTTTTTCTAAAAACTATAAAAGGACAAGTGAGTGCACTCAAATACTCAATATTTGCCAAGGTACCTTTCCTCTCAAATATCTTGGCTTACCTTTAGTCACTAGCACTATCAAATTGGCTTACTTTAATGGTCTCATAGATAAGCTTCAAACTTGGCTGACTGGTTGGAAATGCAAGTTCCTATCATTGGGTGGCAGATATCAATTAATCCGATCTTCGGTTAACAATTATCTTGCTTATTGGTTTCGTGCCATTACCATTCCCAAAGGTATATTAAAACACTTAAGCTCTTTTACGACCAATTTCTTTTATAATACTGGGGAGTCCAAGAAGCTTCATACTATATCTTGGGATCGTACGACATTTCCAAGAGAGAAAGGTGGTGTTGGTCTCATTTCTGCCTCGACTCTTAACTTAATTTGCAAACTTAAGATCTCTTGGAAAGGTTAGCTTGGGTGTTTCATTATTTACTAAATGGTGTCACTCCAAATATAAATCAATCTGGTATCCCTCCCCCTGTAAAGCTTCTCCTCTTTGGAAATCCATCGTTTCTACAGCAATCATGTTTAAAGATAAATTTCTTTTTTCATGTTGGGAATGGTATGGTATTTTTCCTTTTCTATGACCCTTGGTGTGGTGATTCCTCTCTAGTTAATATATTGGGGTCTGATTGCCCCCAACTGTTGAATTTGCAGGGTAATGCTAGGTTGTGCTCTATCATTGATAATGGTCTATGGAGTTTACCTTCTCATTTCACTGCTGCATATCCCATTCTAACTAGCAAAATCTTGTCCATTCCTATAAGAGGAGGTGATGATGTCATGGCATGGTATAATAGCAGTTCTCCTTCAAATAAGAATTTCAGATTTGCTGTATATGATCACCTCCCTGATGTCAACTGGTTTGATGAAATATAGTTTAAGGGCCATGCTATTAACTATGCTCTATATTGTTGGCTTGCATATTTGGGTGGGCTTAAAACCTCTGATATCTTGGCAAAGAGGGGCATTGAATCTACTGTAAACTGCTTTCTGTGCAATTCTTCCACTGAATCTCATAACCATTTATTCTTTGAATGTCTCATCTCTATGAAACTGGTTAGATCCCTGCTCCCAAATGGTCATTTCTTCCTACTGCAGGCCTCCTTACATCAGGTACTCTGTACTAAGGATGATATCTCTAACAAGGTGATCATTAGATTGCATTATTTGATTATTGCTATAATGGTTTACTCTATTTGGAGATAAAGGCATAATCGATTATTCTCATCTACTTGCTTACCTTTTACAACTCTTGTCTCCTTAATTAAGGAAATGATATCTGCTAAACTTAAAAGATGGAAAATCAAAATTACATGGCCTAGGCACGTCCTAGACATTTTGAAGCAGTGGAGGAACTTCAATCCTCCATAATCTCTGTTTACTTTTGGCTCTCTTTTTTTTTTCTGTCTCCCTGCTGCTGTGGTGTTTGCCATTGGATGGACAATGATGACCAGAAGGAGGTTATATTTTTGCTGTGTTTTCTGCTGGGAGGGCCTTCACGGCAACCTGGACCGTTTTGTCTCTTCTGTGGCTCCAGTGATACTTATTGGGATAATTTTTGTGGTTCCATCGGACGGCTTTGAAGGCAACCGCAGATACATTTTTGCTTACCAGCAATATCCTTGATGAATTCTGCTAGCTTGATAATTCTAGCTTTTTGTGATATGAGTCCCCTTTTTATTTTGCTTTCCTTCTCTTAATAGTTTTGTGAGGGCTGTTCTTATTATTCGTTTATAATTTATAACGAGTAATGAATTCTGGTATCTATTTCGTCTTCTTAGCCGTTAGTCTTTTCCTTTAATTTTACACATATAATTTTTTTCACTTTTGAATTTATAATATTGGGCAATGCCCTCAATTTTTTCCAAAAAAAAAAAAAGCCCCTGATTTCACTGGCAGTGAATTCTGTGCAGTTGCCCACTATGGAGCCGTAAGCGCACGATATGTACCAGCAACCTATTTAAAGAACTATCTTCCAGTGCCACGCCATCCACATCGCGGCATCTCCCGCTCGCTTTTTCTTATATCTGCAATCGCTGCCCTTCTTTGCCACTGTAATTCTTCTCCAATCCCTAACAACCAGCACCAAACATCAAGCAGTGCAGTGAGCCTTATTTCCTATTAATGCCACGAACCCAAAGAATCCCCTCAACTCCTCATCTCGTCTAACATGTCTGGTGATCCCAGACCTATCTCCTCCTCCTCCGCCGCCGGAGCCGCTGGCGCTGCCGATGAATTCACCGAAATCCGCGAAATCCACGCCCTAAATCCTCCCCAGGCACCACCATCCCGCGGCCGAACCAGAGATCCCTGGGATGTCGCCAGCCATCGCTCCACCTCCCTTTCCGTCGGCAGCGAGGTCGAGAACTTCACCTCCATGAGCCGTGAGTTCAACGCCATGGTTGTCGCAGGCTCCAATCTCCAAGTCGATGCTACCGCCACCGATGGGACCAGCAACTTGGGCAGAATAGGTGAGGACGTGCTCGAGGAGACGAACCCCCTCGCCATCGTACCCGACAACAATCCCCCTTTCCCTTCCCCTCGGCGCCCGTTCTCTTCATCTTCCTCGGTTGCTGATGAGGTCTCCGTGCACCGCGTGAAGAAGGATGAGGTGACTGCCAAGATCTCGGCGTGGCAGGGTGTCGAGATCGCCAAGATCAACAACAGGTTCAAGAGGGTGGATGTCACCATCAACGGCTGGGAAAGCGAACAGATTGAGAGGGCGACTGCTTTGTTCAAGAAAATTGAGGTATGTGACTACTATCCGTTTATCCCCGTCTCATCATTGATTGGTTGAGTATGAATTGATGAATTTTGTATGGTGGTGAAGAGGAAGCTGGAGGAGAAGAGGGCGAGGGCGATGGAGAAGATGCAGAATGATGTTGCAAGGGCGCATCGCAAGGCAGAGGATAAGCGGGCTTCAGCCGAGGCTAAGAGGGGGGTGAAGGTGGCCAGAGTGCTGGAAGTTGCTAATTTGTTGAGGGCGGTGGGGAGAGCACCTTCAAAGAGATCTTTCTTCTGAATGGTTTTGCATGTTGCTTGCAGTATCTTTTAATTCATCTATAGTAAACACAAGCTCAAATTTATGATGCTAGCTTGTGTTTTGTGTTATTTATATTATTAGAATGAGAAGCTAGATGGGATTTATAGGGAGGAGTTCTATGAATATTAAATAAATAAATAGGGATTTAAGAAGTGGAACTTGTATTTATGGAAGGCTGGTTGATTATTTCTAGTTGTTGTAAACTAAGTACCAAAGCTATGGGTGATTGCATGGAGTTATTGTATTTTTGAGTCTTGAGATGTTTTGTTCTGAGAGTTTCACTTAGCTTATTATTTGTGACTTTCAGTGTTTGGATACTTACACAAAGCAATTGATTATATTTAGTTAGGTTTCTGATATCAGTCCTGGCCACCTACCTGAATTTTGGGATCGTGTGGGTGTAAGTTTAGCTGTTAAAGAAATTTTGGTAGTTGTTGTTAAGATCTTTGATTAACCTTTGTTTACTTCGAATTTATGCTTTGTAGCTCAAAAAAAAAAAAAAAAAAAAAATCATTTTTGTACATGCCTGGATCTTGTAATCATTTTCCTAGTCGTAAGTTAGTTAGATATTTATAGCCTTAGGATTTTGTAGCTTTCTTTTCACTTGCTTTGTTTCGTCTAACATTTCATGATTAAATTAGCTTAACTGCAGGAAATGGAATCTGCCGTCTTGGAATTCTTATAATGTAGAGTCGCCATGGCCTATTGCTGTTCTCCTACCATATAATATAGATCGTCGTATATTTTCTTAAATGGTTGATCTTATATGTATTGTGCTATGAGGAAGTTTCTTGGTTTTAAGGTGAATGGTCCCTATAGGCAAGTGGATTGCAGTTCACCCACTTGAAACCCATAGGAGAATCAACAAAGATTTAGATTTTTTTACGTCATAATTAAACTTTTGCAAGGTTTAGGTATTCAGTATGCGGCCTGCTGCAGTAATGGTAGCTGCAATAATTAAAGCAAGAAGCTTTGCCCCGTTCCTTCTAAGTTCAATAACTGTTATGTCAGTAAAGGTTGAACTAACGGGTAACAATTATGGCAAATATATTAGGATCGCTTAACTTTGGATGGGGAATTATTATCATGTGCATTATATAGTATTTATGACCATAATTTTTTTGGTGCTCCATCAAGATGCAGTATGTGTCAATCATCCCCCAGAAGCAGCATTCATTGAATCAGCAAGTGGTCCACTGCCTTCCCCAACAAGGCAACAAATAGTTTGAGAGTATGGAACTGTGGATGGTGGGGTTATGAGTGAAAGGGACTGAAATCGGTGTTGAAGCCAATGAAAGAAATAAATATTAATAGCACAGATTGCCCGAATTTTATTTCATTTTAATTTTCCATGAACCCCAGCACAGCTTGGAGCTGAAGCACTAGTATTTTATGGCTTCTTATCGTAGTTAGCAGCTCATGCTTTCGATTGCGAAGTCAATTAAAAGGCAATTTATTTTTGATAAACTTTAGTTTGGAACTCTGTTTAGTAATGCTGATCGTTAAATCCACTAAGCCTTTCTCTTCATGGTGGCACACTTTTTCAGAGTACCTGCTTGCAAGGAATAATAGCAAAGCTACCGAGGTACCTCCCTATGGAACTCATCAATCCACAAAGGGCCTTTACTTACAAATATAGAACCCGTCAACTTGTTCAAAGTTGGCTCTAACTCATTTTAAGTAGAATTGCCAACTACACAACTAATTACATTGAGATTATCCTATGACAGCATTTTGTGTGATTGTATCAAGTTTTCATTTCTATATCAACGATACTAGACTAAACTTATAAATTGAAGATTAATGTTTAAACACATGTATATAAAATCACAAAAAAATATATCTTTTTCTATAACTTTTGTTTAACTCAATGATACCTCTCTTTGCTTTTATCTTGGCATGTTTCATTTCTTAAGGTTTATTTTATTCTGCAAATACAACTTTGGATCCAACAAATACGGATCAGTGAAATCAGATCAAAGGAATGTGCTATTTGTTTGCGTATTATCTTTCATCAAGCATTAGTGTGAGAACTTTTATGAAGCCAATACCAAAATTTCATCACCTCTTGAGCATTAGCACTAGTGATTTGTATAGTTTAGCACCAAAAAATTTTGCACTGTTCCATCGTTGGAAATGAGGAATAAGATTCAATTTTTTTTTTTATTATTATTTAAATCTTATTTTTCACTATGGAGTTGTACACCAAAGCATTTGCATATTTTTACTCCTCAATATAATGGGATTATTGAAAGAAAAAATAATTATCTTTTGGAAGATGCTCGATCAATCACGATCATTAGCAATTTTTATAATCATTAATAGTGGGAGACTATTCTAATTGATCGTATTAATCAAATGACATCAAAAAATTTTAAATTCAAAAACTCTTGTCAATCCTAATCAAAATGTATCACAAATAGACTTATCTCTCAATCAAAGTCTTTGATTATTTTTCCTTGTTCACATCTCATTTTAAAAACAAAGCAACATTGACCCCAAACCCATCTATGTTGGTATTATTCCAACTTTTAAGATTATAAACATTATTATCCTCCGAAAGAATACACTACTATGATGTAATAATATATATTTTTAAAATTAGACCATTTTCATTACTTATATGCAAGAAGAGCATCCCAACACATCATATGAATATAAATTTTGTATTCATCGAACTCTCTTGAAGCTTGAGTTTTGCCCTAATCTACTTGAAATCCCTGACTACATCAAACTTTTTTTAAGATTAGTTACAATAAAATAGATATAAATGTATAGTTTATAACATAAATCAAGAAGATTTTTAAACATTATTGAACCATGCATCCCTCCATAAGCTTCAACATCTTTTCTAAGATAATGCTAATTTTGATCTTGCTATCTCAATTGATCACAAGAAAGATACAAGGACATCAAACCTTGTACAATATATCTACAAAAACTTATCAATTTCATGCTTGTACAACTAAAATATCCAATGTGGACATTCTCAACAATAGCCATTGAGGATTTAACAATTTTAGAATGAAGAGATGTTGTTTGTGAAGAAATGCAAGCACTTCGAAAGATTGACATATAAAAACTCTTGGTTATACTAAAAGGAAAGAAATTAGTTGAATAAAATGGATCTTCAATACAAAATATAAGGTTGATGAAATATTGAAAGGTGCAAAGATGGATTGGTTGGAAAAGAGTTTTACTCAAATTTATGGCCTTGATTATCATAAATTTTTTGCACCAGTTGTTAAGAAAAACTATATTTATATTATTCTCTGTCTAGTTATTAATTTTGACTGACCACTTCACCTACTAGACATTAAAATAAAAACACTTTTCTAAATAGTAACCCTAAAAAATTATACGCAAATATTTCTAATAGATTTGGAACCACTGATAATAAAAGTAAAGATTGTAAACTCGAGAAATTCTTATATGAGTTAATTCAATCTTCAAGAATCTTGATTTGGGAGATTTAGTAGTACAATTGATATGGCTCTCAAAATATGACTAGTCAAAGCACAAATCTTGATGTCGAAAGCGATATGATTTTGAGTCAAAACCGATCGAGATCAAGCTTAAAATATCATTTGGAATCTTTGGGACATCAATTAAATCCCAAAACAGCTCTCAAATATGGAGTTTTATAGTCCTCGGCGTCTCGAGTCGGATCGAGCCTAAGATCTCATAATTCCGACTTCATTTGGGCATCCAAATGCTCAAAATACATCAAATGATCGAAGGAATCATCCTGAGCCGTCCGATCGAGGGGAGTGGTATGAGCCTTACATGAATTTCCAAGAATGCCCCTCCTCCCATCTATAAATAGGCCTTCATTCCTCACATGAGGGGGGCTAAGTGAGGTGAAGTGAAGTGAAATGAAGTGAAGAAGAAGAGGAGCTGAAACAAGTGAAGAAGAGGAGGTGCCCGAGCAAGAAAGAAGAGGAAGAGTCCGAGCAAGGAAGAAGCGGAAGAATCCGAAAGGAAGAGGAAGAATCCCAACTGGAAGAAGAGGAAAAACCTGCAAGGAGGAAGAAGAAGCTCAAGCTTGAAGATCCTCAAGCAATTCGCACCTTACGGTCATCGTCTCATCTTCATCACCTGTCCACATCTCCACCTGCTTCGGCAACCATAACAACGTTGTTACATATTTTTCCTCCCTCATATGCAATTTTGTAATCTTGTATCGGAAGACTCGTACTCAGCAGATACATAGTGGAAGCTTTCTTGGGCTGGGCCGTGGTTTTCCCTCTTTTGAGGTTTTCCACGTTAAAATTCAGGTGTCTCTTGTTAGCTCTTTGATTACTGTGTGTCTTTGGACTTCACAACAAGGCTAAGGCATAAACTTTCACTTTCTTTGTGGTTTTCAGCAGAGTTTGGCCGTCTGTTTGAAGTAAAACCCTCAACCACAATTTCGTGAACATCGTTATGGCCAATAGGCACAACACTGGCCTGAGCCTCCACTCCAACTCTAGTCATTCTCAAAATCCACAAGGGCGCCAAGTTGAGGAATGAAATGGGAATCTCTTTGGAAGATCGTGTCCGTCGAATGGAGGAGTCTCAAAATAAAATGATCCAGCTTTTGCAAGGATTACAACAGCCGCTACTACTAAAAACATATCTCCCCCAAGATCGGTCGTTGCCTGGAGGAGGTCAAAATGCTAATCCTCCCGACAGTGCAAGTGGGATCTTTACGAACCATTACGAACAGTGCAAGTGGGATCTTTACTCTCAGAAGAACAAAGAGAAAAGTATATAAATTTCTTACGCAAAAATCAAGATATATTTGCTTGGAGTCCAGCAGATATGCCGGGGGTTGACCCCAATGTAATCACGCACTCCCTCAAAATTAATCCAGCGTTCAAAGTAATCATCAAAAGAAGGAGTTTTGCACCCGTCGTCTTGAGCTATTGAACAAGAAGTTAACAAGCTCATAGCGGGATTCATACGAAGTGCATTACCCAACATGGCTAGCAAATGTTGTCATGGTTAAAAAAACAAATGGAACATGGAGGATGTGTGTTGATTACCTTAATAAGGCGTGCCAAAGGATAGTTTTCCTCTTCCTCAGTCGATCAATTGGTGGGCCTACGTCCAGGACATCAAATGCTCGGTTTTTTGGATGCTTATTCGGTACAATCAAATAAAGATGAACGGATGAAGAGGCTACAACATTTCAAACATACCAAGGTTTATATTACCAAGTCATGCCATTTTATTAAAAAATCTGTGCTACTATCAACGCCTTATGAATAAGGTTTTAAAGACCTACTAGGCCACACGATGGAAGTGTATGTGGATGACATGTTAGTAAAAAGCTTGGAAAAGTCACAACATATTTCAGACTTAGAAGCATGTTTTGACGCTTATAACATATGACTTAACCCGACCAAGTGTGCTTTTGGGGTTTCGTCTGGAAAATTTTGGATTTATGGTAACTCACCCAGGATAGAAACGAGAAAATCAAAGCTCTCCAAGATATGATTCCTCCAAAGAATATCAAAGGCGTTCAACGTTTGAATGGTCAAATTATCCGTTTAGCCGTTCGGGACAAATACTTACCGTTCTTTAAAATATTGAAGGGAACTAAAATAATAATTTCAATGGATGAATGAATGTATGCTTTTGAGCAACTAAAAGAATATCTAGCATCTCCTCCCCTCCTATCCAAACCTATTCGAGGAGAAATGTTAAACTTATATCTTGCAGTTTCTTCCCATGCAATAAGCTTAGTCTTAGTATGAGAAGAAGATGGGGCACAACAACCAATTTATTACGTCAGCAAAATTCTCTCTGATACAGAAAGTCGTTATCCATTTGCAGACAAGGTGGCTCTGGCATTAGTTTTCTTAGCGCGAAAATTGCGTCCATACTTTCAAGCTCACACCATTGGCGTTTACACTAATTTACCATTAAGGGCCATCTTACGAAGAAGCATCACGGGAGGTTAATCAAATGGTCTATAGAATTGAGAGAATTTGATATAAATTTTTACCTACCATAAAGTCTCAAATACTTGCGGACTTTATAATGCACCAACTCTAGAAGAGCTATCTGCGTGCCTTTCATCTCCTCAATGGACTCTCATGTTGATGGAGCTTGAAATGCAGTGTTTGTGGAATCTACTTGTTTTCCCCAAAAATACCACAGTATGGACTTGGCTTAAAATTCCCAAGTAATAACATGGCCGAATATGAGGCTCTCTCATCGTGGGGTTGAGACTTCATTATCATTGCAAGCCCAAAACTTAGTAGTTCTGACTCCCAACTTGTCGCCTCCCAAGTTGGAGGGATTTTAATACTCATAATCCTCAGTGCAATATCTCCACTTGGTAAAATCCTTCTTACTCATTTCAAGACACATCAAATCATCCACATACTACAGAAGAATACTGTGGCTTGCTAAGCTTGCTACCTCTACCACTGGAGATCTATTTAAGAGAAAGCATGTTGAAGAAATACATTTTGCTAGTATCCGGTCATGGGTAATTCAAACTATTGATGAGGAAAAGGAGCGTTAGGTGGACCCGATCATCTTTTCTACAAGAAGGAACCCTTCCACGAAGATCTAACTTCCATGACTGTCTCAGAGACAAGCTTCAAACTTTGCTATTATTGGAGGTGAACTATACAAGCGAGCTTTCTGGTCCAGTATCTCAAATGCCTTCCACCTTGATTCTGCGTTAAGAGGTTCACTCGAGAATATGTGGAGACCTTGGAGGAAGAGCATTGGCCCTTAAAATCATGAGGCAAGGGTTTTATTGGCCTACAATGAAACAAGGCATGAGTTCACAAAAAAATGTGCAAGTTGTCAATTGCATTAACCTCCTCACATGCGCATGCGAACTCTCATCCATTCAAAGCGGCCCTTTGCTGGGGATTGATATCATGGGACCTTTTCCAATAGCATCGGGGCAACGAAAGTTCATCATTCTAGCCGTCGACTACTTCACCAAATGGGTAGAGGCCGAACCACTCGCTAAAATCACAGAGGCAAATGCCAAACAATTTGTCTGGAAAAATATAATATGTCGATTCGGTCTTCCTGCAAAGATCATCGACAAGGAACTCAATTCTTTGGAAAAGTCTTTACGTCCTTTTGCAAAGATCTTCACATTCATTCACGCATCGGTAGCACATCCTCAAACCAATGGGCAAACCAAAGTTATCAATAGGACCATACTCAAAGGACTAAAAACACGTCTCGAGAAGGCTAGGGGGCAATGGGTTGATGAGCTTCCCAATATTCTTTGGGCCTCCCGTCGCACCCCGGGTGAGACAGGTATAACTTGTGTTTTGAAGCTATCATCTGGGTGGATATCGGGTTCCAAGTCCAAGAGTCCAGTTTTTTGATCATGGTAGTAATGAAGAAAAACTCCGATCTACTCCCGAAACTGATATGGCCTACTTGGTTGCTTCCTATCACGCGGGTAGCTGCCACTTCAACGGAAGAGTGAAACCTCATCCCATATCACGGTGACTTGGTCCTGCAGTCTCGAGGCCACGGCAAAGGCCCTCAACGCAATAAACTCTCACCTCTGGATGGTCCATATGTGGTTATATGGCATGGTGAGCGAGAGCGTTCAAGCTCAAGGACCCAGAAGGAAAAATTCTACCTCGAACTTGGAATACTAAGAATCTTCAAAAATATTATCAGTAACTCTTACTGCATAATTATTGTGACTTTATCTCGTCATCATTTTCATTGGGATTAAAGCTTGTTGTTGTTATTGTTGTTGTTGTCGTGTTGTTGTTGTTGCGTTGTTGTTGTCATTTTTTAGCTCATACCGTGTCATTATATCATTGAACTGAATTCATAAATTTTGTTCTAACAAGATTTTGCTTTTTTTCTTTTCTCCTCCCACTGAGAAAAGATACAACTCATGTTACATCTCAATTGAGACATGATCAATCCCAAGGGACTTGATCGGACCTTCCATACGGGTTAACGTCATCGAGCAAAACTCGACAAACAACCCAGGATAGTCAAAACGCCCCTTGGTGGACTTCCCACCTCTTCCATACGGGTTAATGTCATCGAGCAAAAAACTCGACAAACAACCCAAGAAAGGTCAAAGGTCCGGTGGATTTCGCAATTCTTCCATACTGTTAACGATCGAAGTCACACTCGACAAACAACCTCGATGGTAAAATCTCGGATTCAATTCAACCTCTTCCACACAGTTAACGCTGCCGAAGTCACACTCGATAAACAACCCGGATAGTCAAAGATTCGCCACCGCCGACTACTGCCGACCACCCCATCGGCCGCTAATCACTATAAGTACCGCCGACTACTGCTGCCACTGCCGCCAATTATCGCCGGCAATCGCCGGTTATCACGCTGACTACTGACGCATCATCGTTTGGCTTGCCGCTTGCTACATCGACCATCCCGTGGCCGCCAACCATCAGTGGTCGCTGCTGACTACTGCCGCCGGCTACTCCGCAACTATCGCCGGTGAACCTTCGGCTGTCACCACTATCTTCGCTGGCTATCTCGCTGCCGACGCTGCCGCATCAGCTTATCGCCGCTGGCTACATCGCTGACCACACCCCTGTGCCGCCATCCTCTTACCGGATACTGCCGGCCATCGCCATTAACCATCGCCGGCATCTCCGGTCACCACCATCGTCGCTGATTATCCTCGCCGACCCCCGTCGCCGGCCGCCATTATCGAGCATCTTCGCTGCCTCGCTCCGGTGGATCGCCTTCCCGGATAAGCCGACGAGCGAACCGGATCCACGACGATGTACCGTGGCCTGATCAACCCCGACGATCCGACGCGACCGGACGAGGCCGGAACTGGAACCACGCATGTGGCCTTTCGCCTCCTAACCCGACGATCCGACGGGGCCGAACCGGACGAGGTCGGAAACCGGAACCACGACGATGCGGCCTGATCGCTTCCTAACCCGTGACGATCCGAGGCCGAACCGACGAGGTCGGAACCGGAACCACGACGTCATGATCGCCTTCCTAACCCGACGATCCGACGGGACCGAACCGGACGAGGTCGGAAACCGGAACCATGACGCAGGTCCTTGATCGCCTCCTAACCTGCCCGACGGCCAATGACGAGGCAGAAACCGGAACCACGACGTCCTTGATCCTCCCCGACGCTCTTGATCGCCTCTCTGATCGCCTCCAAAGGACCTCACTAAGAAGAAATGGAGAGGGAAAGGTTCTCCCTCCCACCCCAGGGAGATAGCCACAGGGCAAAAGGGTAAAATCTCAAAACCAAAACGGCCAAAAAAATGGCACAAACATAAAAAATGGCTAAAACCCTCAAAATGGCCCTCACCAGGCGGTTCAGCGCAGGCGTCGTTCATGAAGGCATAGCTGGGCGTCAATGGCTGGCCACGTTCATGGGCATGCTGGGTTCATGGCAGGGCCATGGTTCATGGAGCAGGCTTCATGGACCAAGGTTCATGGCATCGCCGCTGCAGCCAGGTTCACGGCGTGGCGTCATGCGCTGCTGGATACCCGCATGGCGCAGCCCGGGTTCATGAGCCATGTCATGGCGACCAGATAGCGCATACGCAGATCGACGGATCTGTTAAGACAGACGCTACCGCCTTCGACCCGCCGTGGAGGTGTCGTGGCGACAACCAACCAACGACCGACCATGGACCGGCATGACGTGCGACGCGCGGCAGCGAATATGGCAGCGCCCAAGGCGCACGGGCGCTTTCTAACGCGCCGACGGGCGCCGACGGAGCCCAGTGCCCGCAGTCCCCTAAACGCTGAAAACTTCCGTAGTATCCAAATAATCCGTAACCTCAAAATCTCACGCCTACGGCCATATCTACTTCTATAATCATATTGTATTTTTATGATGATTTATTCTCTCAAAATGTATGATTCTACGCCCGACGTTTCAAGAATTGATTTTCGAAAGATTGATTACGTATATTTTTGGATGTTAATGTCATCCAAAAATAGAACCGATATGACTCTCAAAATATGACTAAAGACAAATCTTGATGTCGAAATGATTTTGAGTCAAAACCATCGAGATCAAGACTTAAAATATCATTGGAATCTTTGACATCAATTAAATCCCAAAATAGCTCTCAAATATGGAGTGTTTATAGTCAAATCGAAGCGCCTCGACGAGCGGATCTAACGAGCCTAAGATCTCATAATTCGACTTCATTTGGGCATCCAAATGCTCAAAATACATCAAATGATCAAGGAATCATCCTCCCGGTCGAGGAGTGGTATGGGCCTTACATGAATTTCAAGAATGCCTCCTCCCATCTATAACAGCCTTCATTCCTCAATGAGGAGTGAAGAAGTGAAGTGAAATGAAGTGAAGAAGAAGAGGAGTCAAACAAGTGAAGAAGAGGAGGTGCAGCAAGAAAGAGAAGAGTCCGAAAAGGAAGAAGGAGGTGCCCGAAAAGAAAGAAGAGGAAGAGTCCGAAAGGAAGAAGCGGAAGAATCAGGAAGAAGAGGAAGAATCCAAACCAGAAGAAGAGGAAAAGCTACAAGGAGGAAGAAGAAGCTCAAGCTTGAAGAGATCCTCCAAGCAGGTCGCACCCTGCTTACTGGCCATCAACCACCATGCCACTTTCATCACCAATTGTCCCTACATCTCCACTCCATCGGCAACCATAACAACTGATCGTTGTTACATACGCCTCCCTCATATGCACTCAGAATCTTGTATCGAAGACTCAGACTCAAACAGATACATAGTGGAAGCTTTTTACTGGGCTAGGCCCCGTGGTTTTTCCCTCTTTTGAGGTTTTCCACGTTAAAATTCTGGAGTGTCTCTTGTTCGCTCTTTGATTACTGTGTGTCTTTCACAACAAGCGCGATAAACTTTCACTCTACCGCGACTGATTTTCTAGCACGCAACAATAATAAAAAATATGGATGCACTCATGGGCAGGTTAATCACACTTTATCTATAAGAAAATCACCTATGGGTGAAATTATTTTCCTAATGTCTACATTGATATTATTCTAATTAGCAATAATAAAGAAAAAACCAATAAACTATAGGTGATAATAGCAATTGAAATTGAAATTGATGATTTGGGACTCTTTTATTTTATTTTATTTTTTGATATGAAAATCACAAGAAAAGGAAAAAAAGTTATATATGTCTTAAAAAAATATTTTATGAATCTTTTCAAGGAAACTAGGATGATGAGATACATTGTTATTTTTTGTTCAAGAGATTCAACCTTATTGACTTGTTCATTAATTTAAGAGTTTATAAAGCAACTCCCTCATTTAATAGTTTATTTTTGTGATGCTTATTTTGCAAACCATATCACTTACCAACTTAGCTCTATCACATTTATCTTGTAATATTTGCAAGCTAAAATAAAATTGACACCCAAGGCTTATGAATGTACATTAAGGAAGTTTTGAATATCCTTTTGCTTGTAATTCTTACAGTTGCAAAAGAATAGAACATTCAACAAATTATTTATGACTTGACTCGATGAGAGTTTATTTGTGATCATTGATAAATTAATCAAATGATCATCGACATTTCATAAATATTTAGTAACTAAGGGGTCATTTGGGTTCAGTTTTATTTTTTATTTTTTTGTTTAAAATTACATCATGTTTGATTGTAATTATTATTTTTAACGACATTCAAAACATTTAAAAATTCTTTTTAGTATATTTAAAAGTAATGTTATTTATTTTTAAAAATAAAAAATAAAAAATAAAAGCATATAAAAAACAATCTAAATAAACATATTTTCAAAAATATCATAAAAATAAAAAATAAAAAATAAAATTGATCCCAAACAGCCCCTAAATAAACAAGTACTATCAGTTTATTATTTGATTTATTTATATTCATAAATAGTATCTTCTTAAGATCATAAATATGCTCAATAAGAAATCTGATTAATGCTTATTCATGAATATTATCATTTAAAAATTTATTTTTAAAGCTTAACAATCTTTATTTGATACAACTACTTTATTTTTTTCAAACAAGCTACTTACGAATAAGCTCTATTAAAGCATAATTAAGGCTTATTTATTTTATTAAATGAACTGCTTATTTACAAGCTGAATGTTCCAACATAAAGTGAGCACACATAAAAAAATCATCTACTCGACTTGATTCTATTCATTTGCTGCCCTAATAATTCTCTTTGAACTTCTCAACCTTTTCTTTTTTGTCCCGTTCCATTAAAGTAGCGACAGGGACTCTTAGGTGCTACTTAAAAGCTTGTGGCATAAGCTAGTTGGGCTCTCTGTCAAGCACAATTAGATCAAGATATCCTATTCAAGAGAAAGAAAATATCTAAATGAGTGTATTTAAATGTTGATTAAAAATTACAATGAATGATGAAATATTTATAAATTATCTAAACTTTATTTTCTATTATAAATTATTCAATATTTTTTTAAATATTTAATTTGAGTTGATTTACAATCAACTTAATTTATTATTGTTTGAGAAAAACACCGATCATCACTAAATAAGATAGATCTAGTAAACACATAAGAACACAAGATTTACGCAGAAAACTCATATGTGGGAAAAACCATGAGGGAGCCGGAGGGAAAAAACTTCACAAACAAAAGAAGGCAATCGGCGATAACACCGAATACAAAATCCCTTACAATGCTCACATACAAATCTTCTCAAATCTCTCACATCTCTCTCAAAACCCCTTGCTTGCTTATTTTTCTCTTGACCAAACTCATGATATACATTGGGTATTTATAGAGTTACAAAAGAGTGTATTTGACAGTAAATATATTTGGTAATAATTATATTTGATAGCAAATATATTTGGAAGCGAATATATTTAACAAAAATATTAAACAATAAATATATTTGGAAACAATACTATTGGTAGGAAATTTTAAGATATTATTATACAAATCCCCACGTTGCTTTGAAATTATCACAAATATGAAGCTCCAAGCTGCATTCCACTCTCCAAAGCCCCTTAGGGCTCATCTGTATCGAACACCAATCAAGACCAAGCAATACTTGAACTTGGTCATTAGAAGAGGCTTTGTCAACATGTTGACAAGATTCTCCAATGTGCTTATTTTTTCTACTGTAACATTACCCTGGCTGATGACTTCTCGAATGAAGTGAAATTTGATGTCAATGTGCTTGGTCCGCTCATAGTACATTTGATCTTTGGTTCGATAAATAGCACTTTGACTATCACAAAAGACAGTCATCTTCATAGACTTCATGCTGAAATCTCCATATAAGCCTCCCAACCAAATGACGTCTTTTACAACATCAAAAAATAGCCATATATTTTGCCTCAGTTGTAGATAGAACCATAGTGTGATGTAAAAGATGACTTCCAATTGATTGCGCAACCTCCTAGAGTAAATACAAATCCTGTAGTAGACCTTCTCTGATCTAAGTCACCAGCATAATTAGAGTCTGCAAACCCGACATGCTCTGAATTAGAGGTGCCAAATATTAAACATGTATCTATGATGCGACATAGATACATCAAAATCCACTTAACAACATCCTGATGTTGCTTTCTTGGATTTATCATGTATCTACTAACAACGTTCACTGCTTGAGCTAAGTCTGGACGAGTGCAGACCATAGCGTATAGTAGCTATCGATGGCACTAGCATACGAAACACGCTTCATGTATTCCTTCTCAGAATCTATAGTTGGAGACAATTCTATTGATAATCTAAAGTGTGTAGCCAACAGAGTGTAGACAGCTTTTGCATCTTTCATTTTGAACCTCTCCAACACATTTTGAACATGGGCTGATTGAGAAAGATGCAAAAGCCCTTCTAATCTCGTTTGAAAAATCTCCATTCTATATATCTTCTTTATCACACCTAAGTCTTTGACATCAAATTCAAATCTAAGAATATCTTATAATTTTTGGACTTCAGATTTTTTTCTTAACAACAATTAGCATGTCATCCACATATAACAAATGATACACAAATGATGTATTTGACAACTTCTTTAAATATGCACAACTGTCAAAGCTACTCCTAGTAAAACCAATACTAATCATTAATTCATCAAATCTCTTATACTAATGACATGAGACTGCTTTAGCCCATACACTGAGTTCTTAAATTTACATACATAATTCTCTTTTCCTTTCACAACAAAGCCTTCAGCTTGGATCATTGTAAATTTCTTCTTCCAACTCGCCATGTAGAAAGACTGTCTTCACATATAACTGTTCAAGCTCTAAATCATGGGCTACAACAAGCCCGAGCAATACGCAAATAGATATATGCTTTATAACTAGAGAGAAGACATCAACAAAGTCAATACATGGAATATGATTGAATCCCTTTGCCACTAATCAAGCTTTGTACTTAAGTTTTTCATTTTCTGATGTGCCATCATTTTTCTTGAACACCCACTTGCACGAGATGACCTTCTTTCCTTTTGGGAGCCGTGTAAGTTTCCAAGTCTGGTTTTTATGTTATGACTACATCTTATCTTTCATAGCTATGAGTCAATTTGTAGGTCTGAACTGGAGACTACATCATCATATGAACACAGCTCAACAAAAGTCTCATTTGCAACAGTTAATGCATATGCAACTAAATTTGTTTCACTATATCGCTTAGGAGGGCAATAATAGGAGTCGCTTCTTCAATACTTGTCTGTCAAAGTAGAATGGTCCACATCAATTTGAGTGCTTTATGATATAACTGACTCATCTTGATTAAAACTAGAAGGTGATGATACTATTCAATATAGTATAAATTTTTCATCAAACACAATATCTCTTCTTACAAAGATTTTGGAATATTTAAGACTCCAGAGTCTATAACCCTTTACGCCATTCTATGTACCATATCTCAAGAATATACACTTCTTTGATCTAGGATCTACTTTTCATTTCTGACATGTGCATAAGCTGGACAACAAAAATATTTCAAGTTATCTAACCATACCTCTTATGGACACATCAAGTTGATAGCAGTGTGAGGGGAACAGTTGATAAAGTAGCGTGCAGTAGAAGCACCTTCAACCCAAAATCCCTCATCTAAATTAGCTGAAAAAACATGCAACTGATTCTTTCTAGAATGTTACAGTTGTTCCTCTCAGCAACACCATTTTATTGTAGCATCATAGCATATGTGTGGTGACGAGCGATGCTTTCTGAAAGATAAAAGTTATCAAACTGTCATGAGAAAAATTCTAATCCATCATCTGCCATAATGTACTTGATTTAACATCTAGTCTATTTTTTATCATTGTTTTCCACTGCTTGAAGACTCTAAATACATTGGATTTTTCTTTGATAAAGAATAGGAAAACCATTCTAGAGTAATCATTAATAAATGTCAACATGTATCTTACACCTCCACAGGATGGCTCTCTTGATAGTCTCTATAGATCGGAGTGGATATAATAAAGTTGTCCATTAGTTTTGTGGATGACATTGGTGAATGAGACCCTTTTTTGTTTTCCCAAAATACACTACTTGCAAAACTCTAAAGTGCCAGTGTATTGACCACATAATAAATCTCACTTGCTTAACGTATTAAGACATTTCTCACTCATATGACATAATCTTAAATTCCACAAGCCAATAACATCAACATTAGACATGGAGGTTGAAACAATTGTTGAATATACAATAACATAACCTTCCAAAGCATAGAGATTTCCATTGATCTTTTGACCTCTCATCATCATGAGTGCTCCTTTGAAAACTTTTATGGCTTCACCTTCACTAATGTAACGCAAAACCTAATCATTAAAGGTACTAAGAAAGATCAACCTTCTCTTAAGCTTTGGGGCATGCTTGACTTCAGTGAGTGTCTTGATAGTGCCATCGTACATCCGAATTTTCACTGAGCCAATACCAACTATAGGACATGAGAAATCATTCTGCATTAACACAATTCCACCTTCAACAAATTGATCGGTGAAAAAAAAACTATATATTAGGAGTCATTATAAATGTCCATCCAGAGTCCATTATCCATTCAAATGAAGACCTCTATTGGCCCTCAGACACCAAGAAGATGTTTCCTTGATCAGCTTCTGCTGAGATGCTTGCCTAACTTTGCTGTTCTGACTTCTTATGATCATGCTTCTCTAAAGATCCTTTGTTTTTGAACTTTGGGCAATCAACCTTCAAATGCTCCTTCTTTTGTAATAAAAGAAAACAATATCCTTCCCCTCGGACTTTAACTTTGCAGAAGACTATGAATGATGTGATTTCATTTTTTATCTTCCTCTAATGAGCAAGCAATCACTATTACTAGTGGATTTAGAAGATTGATTCTTCTCAAATAGATCCTTAGATAACAAGGCATTGTTGACATCCTCTAAATAAATTGAATCCTTTCATAGAACATGGAGTCACAGAAGTTCTGATAAGAAGATGGCCAGAGATCATAATAATAATAAAGTTAAGTCTTCATCTTTGTATTTTACCTCAACCATCTCTAGGTCAGTGATAATGCTCGTAAACTCAATTAGGTGAGTCATTATATCAGATTCTTCTGCCATGCGGTGAGAGTATAACCTCTGCTTTAAGTATAACTTTGTTGTGAGACTCTTCCCATGCATATAGACTTTAGTTTTCACCATAAATCAGCGGCAGTGCTCTCCTTCAAACAATCCTATAAGATCTCATTTGATAGATTAGACGAATCTAAGATCTCGCCTTCTTATTCATCTAAATCTTTTCTTCAATTGATAATTTTTTGGCATGTGATCAATGCCGAGCAAAGTGTCTTTTAGATCTCACTGAACCAATATATCTCTGATCTTGATTTTCCACAAAGCAAAATGGGTAGACCGTTCTAGCACCTCGATGCCGTACTCAATAGTAGTTATCACTAAAAGAATGAGGGATAGTGTTGCAATCAATTTTGCGAACATAATTGATGATGAGCTAGATCGATTTTACATATGACGATTATGGCGAAAGCAAAGATGAAATCGTACACTCCAATGCCACTTGTTAGAAAAAAACCCGATTGTCACCAAATAAGATAGATCTAGCAAACACAAAAGAATACAAGATTTACGTGAAAAACCTGTAAACGGGAAAAGTCATGGGGGAGCTGAAGCAAAAATAACTTCACTGACAAAAGAAGGTGGTCAGCGATAACATCGAATATAAAATCCCTTACAATGCTCACAATACAAACCTTCTAAAATCTCTCACCTCTCCCTCAAAATCCCTTGCTTGCTTACTTTTTCTCTTAACCAAATTCATGACATACATGAGATATTTATAGAAATACAAAATAGTGTATTTGATAGCAAATATATTTGAAGATGATTATATTTGATAGCAAATATATTTGAAAGTGAATATATTTAACAAAGATATTAAACAATAAATATATTTGAAAACAAATATTTTTGATAGGAAATTTCAAGGTACTATTTTACAATTATCAATTAAAATTTTATTTTTTAATTACATTATTAATTGTATAATCACTGATCTTAATTTCTTATATATCTGATCTTAAGCTTTTATGTGTTAAAACAAATGCAGCCTTTAATTTCCAATCAAGTTTACTAAATTTGCTAATTTTTTTCTTGGAACTTGAGACTTTGTGACAAATAAATTAGAAATTAATATTTACTATGATTAGTATATGCATTGAATTTAAGTCACTTCATTGGAAAGAGACTCTCTACTAACTCCTCTATAAGCCAAGCAGCTAATTTGCAAAAAAGATTTTTGAATCTTAATCATTTAATTATTAATGAACTAATTAATTATAAGATTTTCCTCATGAAATAATTTTAGATTAATTTTCATTTCATTATATTCATTGTATGGTCATATAATATTATGTATTTATGATAGAAAATAACTAAGTTAAGATATATGTAAAATTGCCCTCTACTAAGTTAAACGTATTTGAATTTACCGGCTAGTCATCGTTTAACGGCTAGCCATTTAACGGTCAGTAATAAGATATTTTGGTATATGATAGGCTATATTTTCTTACATGATAGGCTGTTTAGTGATTTTTTAATTTGGAAGTAAATTTTGAGTTATTTTATGCTGCACGTTATTGTCCTACAGATGACACACGAAAATGCACATAGTCCAGTAATTCATTTTCCTTGCTTGAATACAGGACACCTAAATATTCCAAAGGGAATGCTCGGCCTGACTTAGTTTATATAATTTTAAAAAAGTTGTTTATTTAATATATACATTTTTAAAGTATTTTTTATGTTTTAAAAAATAAACAATATTATTTTAAAATACTCAGAATAATTTTAGGCATGAGGCATCGAAGTTTTTGGGAACCCATGAGATACTTCTTAGATGTTTGATCTTCTCTTCTATAAATAATAAAAAAAAGGCTAAATCAGCTACTCATAGTCATCCAAAATCTCATGTTTCATGCTAATTATTGCTCGAATAATTAACAATTAATGTTTGTCATCTACTGATGTTTTATCATTATCTTTTCAATTCAATTATGTGTTCTCAGGAGACAATCAATCAAATCACCCACCATTAATTAAGTTCTAATATTTCCCGTCTACCATCACATGAAGTTTACAAACTACACACGTTCAAAATCTGAAACCTGTCTTCCTATGCATCAAATATCACATTTTATTAGTAAAATGGCTTAGCTGATCTTTCACCATAACTTGACTTTCGAAGTTCAACAGTTATCATAGCTCGAGGCTTGCCAATGATTGGCATCAAACATTTGTCCACAACCAATCTTTGATGTTTTTCTTTTTGACCACATAATCTCATCTTCTTTCAGAAGAACGATCATGACAATTGTCCATGGTTACTCGACTTTTTAAATCAAATAATAAAGTGAGTGCACATACACAAAGTAGAAAATATTTGCACAATTAACATAATGAAAAAAGAGTTTTTTATTTTATTAAGTGTCTAAGTACAAAAAACAAGTGGCAAGTACAAAAATATACCAATCTACCATTGTGCGATGCTTGATAGCGATTAGCATTTGACATCTTCCAACTTCTGCTGTCTAATGCATATCTTTCCCTTCTTATTAGGATAATGATAAAGGCTATCACTCACCATCACTCGACTCCTAATATTTTCTATCAATCATTGTCCAATGTATGCCAACAATTGATATCCATGTGGGCTCCAAAAATTCATCAATGACCTCTCGACAAATATATTGTGAATTGAATAGAGTGATTTGAAAGTGCCGTAATTTTAGCAGAATGGAATAGTAGAAAGACACTATCCGAGATTTCACTCATTTTGTGAGGATTTTAGATATGGTCGGTTTCCTATAAGAAGCTCATATAGTTAATTCCCCTCTCAAGTGAGAGAGAACTTTCGACAAGGCCGTCGTTAGATTGCAAACGTAGATAATAGTAGAAGATGTGGAGTTTAAAATTTAGATTTTAGATTTATGAAACCATTTTAGCTTAAATCGGATGATTGGGGAATGATGACGTGCCCGATCTAGATCCCATAGTCTATCCGGATGATTTCTAGAATGGAGGAGGTAATGACCCAACCCGATAGAAAGATCCTCATCGAACACACGCTACATCGTCCAATAAATCCAGGAGACAATCTTAAGTCTACCTTAAAGGGTTGCAGTTGCTTGCTTATGATTCACAACTCAAAAGGTGGAGCCATTGGGGAGCATACTGCTACGGCCGTGATCGTAATATATAATGGATCGACGCCAAACCACCCGAATGAGGACTCTGTCATACTTCATCTGTGAGCCTATTGCCAAGCCACATAGTCGAGGAAGGATCACATCCTACTAAGGTGAGATTGATTGAGAGTAACATAACATAACACTTGATTTGACATTAACCCTTTGTGAAATCTTTCTTAATTTGTCACCACCGATAAACAATGCTGAAGGTGATGGGATTTAATTTAAGCTTTTAATGAAAAGTTTCATTTAAGCAGCTATTGATATTTGATTTGAGTTGAAAAATTGATTAATTTGAATATGTTTAAGAGCTTTTAAATCTTGTCAACTGCTATTACAAGAGATTAGATCTACCGTCACAAGTAATCGCCGATATTCATTGATTTGAAACTCTATTATAGGTTTTAGGTTTTGTTAACTGACCCCCAAGACTAAACTAAAACAACCCGCAACATCTTCGCTTAATTTAAGCATTCAAAGATGTAGTCTGCATGTGTATTTAAGAATTTGCGCTTTTATGAAATGAGATTGATTTTCAGATTTTTTTAATTCCGCTTTAGCATAGCCTTTCACATTAAAATTTACACAAATCTACGTCCGACCACGTAGGTGTTTATAGTTGACTAATTTTATCTAATTAATGAAATCATTGATTTTGAAAATCATAATTAATAAAAT
Organism: Cymbidium sinense; assembly: GCA_021442155.1. Classification (NCBI taxonomy): domain Eukaryota; kingdom Viridiplantae; phylum Streptophyta; class Magnoliopsida; order Asparagales; family Orchidaceae; genus Cymbidium; species Cymbidium sinense. The sequence goes on from CM038216.1 coordinate 22,007,174, forward strand.
TATTTAATTTTGATTGAAGGAAGCCCTATGATTTTGTAAATTTTGATCACATTCGCTTTCAGATTGCAGTTATCCCAAAGATGACACTTTGATTTAGATTATAATTTAAAACATTACTTGCATTTAATTTACTTGTTGAGTTTTTGTAATTTTTTCAATTTAATTATGTTCAATTTACATCAATTTTGATAAATTACGCTGATTTCAATGCTTATTGCTTTAACCATACTCATGCTTATTAGCTAGCATAGTAATCACCTCCATATTCATATAAGAGTTATTAAATCCAATTTGGATTCATCCTTAGATTTTGAGTATATTATAAGTTTGTTATGAGCTTAGTATTAATCTCCCCAATTTCAATTAAAACTTATTTAATTTTGAGGAATTTGCAAGAAAAGAGAACTCACTTTATCGTTTCAATTTAAGTCATAGAGAATTACAATTAGAGTTTTTGAGTTTAATATTAGCCTTCCCAAATTGTACTTATATTTTAAATGAGTGTTTTATTCTTTCTAAAATTTTCTTTAGGGGTGTTTGGCAACAGATTTACTTAGGATTTAGGTTGCTAAATCCAATAAATCCTGCCAAAAAAAAAATAGATTTACTAAATCCGGGATTTAGTAAATCCTGCTAAATCATGCAAATCAGATAAATCTTCTTAAATCCCGGATTTAGTAAATCTTGCTGGAAGGTAGGATTTACGGGATTTAGAGAAACTGGGCGAGAGAGAGAGAGAGAGAGAGAGAGAGAGAGAGAGAGAGAGAGAGAGAGAGATGCGAGTGAGAGTGAGAGAGAGAGAGACAGAGAGGTGAGCGTCTGTTTTTAAAAGAAATTTATGTATATAGCACATAAATTTTATGTATTTATATATCTAATATCTAAAATTTAATATTTATAAATATAATATATTTTCTATACTTCAAAAGTTGAATTTTACTTTAAACAAATTAAGAAAAAGAAGTATTTTTATTGTAATAATAAAAATTTAAGTGTTATATATGTAAATATTTATATTTAAGTGTTAGATATATAAATATAGAAGAATTGTGTGTTATGTATGTAAATGCTCTTTTTCTGTAATCGTTTAAAAATCTTAATTTTAAATAATTCATTTAATTACTATTTTTTCTTAATTAAAATATTATGATAAAATTAATTTTAATTTAATATTATTAACTATTTATTAATATATAATTATAAGTTAATTATAAATTATTAATTGTGAGTATTAATTAGATTTAAGTAATTTTAGTTAATATAATAGTTGATAATTTTAATTTTATTTTATTTAAACTGATTTAATAAAATATTATTTAAGATTAACTTATAAGTTATTAAAATTAAATTATAATTTAGTAAATATAATTATAATTGTTATAAATTTGATAGTTAATTAATTGAAAATTTGAAAAGAATTTGTATGATTTTATCTCTCACATGCCTTAATATAGTTTTATTCTTAAGATATTAATCTAATAATAGAATTTAATAATAGCTATAAATTTTAATTAATTAATAGTTAATATTAATACATATTTTAAATTAATATTGATACTATTAATTGATTAATTAATATATATTTAAGTTAATTTTAATTGTTCTATTAATGAATTGATTAAAAAAAACTTTTTAAATCAAGAGACTTAAATATTCAAACTTTACCAAACATCTTCGGAATTGCGATTTAACTAATCCATTACCAAACATTTTCGTGATTTAATATTGATTTACTAAATCCAGATGTATTGGATTTACTAAATCCTACTTAAAATAAATCAAATCTATTACCAAACACCCCCTTAGGTGTTCTCCCCCTATTTCTCTTTGATTTACATTTACCTTCATATTTATCATATATTATTTTGTTTGACTTAAGTTTAGATAATTCCCATTTAAATTTATTTAAGTCTAATTTTAAATTTAAATTCTAAGATCTCCCTGTAGTCGCATCGTGTGTTTTACTCCTTGACGGAGCAAAATATGTCTTACACTCTTTTTTTTTTATCTCGTCGCGCCCTGTTGAGTACGACGAGGCCGTTAAACCTGAAAGAAGACAAATACAACATATATTCATTCTTCCTTTTTTTTTCTAAGTTTAGAAATTTCACAACATTTCATCTAGTGAGCGATATCTAACGAAGTATCGATTTACTGGTGACGTTCATGAGCAATGAAAGATCTTCGACACCACTATTTTTCATCTCGTCCTGCCCTGTTGAGCACAACTAGATCTTCAAACATATAAATAAACACAAGCATATATATATATATATATATATATATATATATATATATATCCGATCTGATCACATATGTTCTAATATATTTTTGCTACAAGCTGATTGTGAACGGTGGATATGCATGGAAATATAATTGAGGCGCCAAAAAGAAGAATTTATCGACAATTTTTCTTTTCCTGGTTTACGGCGAAACGAAAATGGAACGAGTTATGCAAGCAATGCGGCGCTGGAAATCGAAAGGAGAATTCGCATGTTGACGATGTTATTCCCCAGTTTGTGGTGAAGCAAAAACGGGAAGGCTAAAGCGACGCGATAAAATCGAAAGAAGAATATTGATGATGCTCTTCACGGTTTGAGACGATGAACGATGAAAAGTGAGGCCGCTGGACAGCAGATTGGTGGGACGAAGTCGGACAGTGGAGGGTCGGATTTGAATTCTGGGTTCGGTCCACTCTTTGAATTCTAGCTTGGACGACGGAACGGGTTTGAATTCTGGGCTGTAGGAACGGACGACAGCGGGAGAAGTGGGCCGGAACAGCGGAATGGGTGCGGCGGGCCAGAGGTGCAGCGGGCCGGTCGGCCGTGGGTCATGCGGGATGGGTTCTGCGGGCTGTGGGAGATGCGGCGGGACGAATTGCTACCAGCGGCGTGGTTTTGCAGGCTGCGGGAACGGCGGAGCGGGATTGCTGCCGGTGGCGCGGGCTGGCGGGTTTGCGCGGAACGGGTCGGCGGATGGGGTCGCGGAGTGGGCCGCGGCCTCGTTGCGCGGGACACGCGGACCAGAGGCGGTTTTGCGGGAGACACGCCGGCGGGAGCAGCGGGTCGGAAGGATTGCGCCGGCGGGATTAGATTTGCGGAACGACGGATTGCGCCGTCGGGATGAGCCGAAGCAGTGGAACAGCGGAAATCGAGAGGGAAAATTTACTTGGGTTTTCCATTTCCGACGAGAGAGAGAACGGGAATGGAGAGGGGAAGAGAAACTGCTAGAAATGGGAATAATGGGAGGGAAAAAGGAACCGTCCCATTTTGCCTTTTTTTATCAGAAAAACTGAAAAAAAACAAAATGGGGAGAATTTAGGAATTTTAAAATAAATTTTAAATTGATTAACCGATTTTAATGTGTATTTCATATCGGTAAATACACATAAATAATATATATATATATATATATATATATATATATATATATATATATATATATATATATATATGATGCTCAAAATAATCCGCTTCAAAGTTCGCTGGTCAATGAATTGAGTCCATTTCGCCAAAGGCCGCCGCTCAATCGCTCGATTTTTACGCACTCATTCGAATTGAGTGCAAATAATCTTATTTGATAGATTTAGATGTTTCAAAGTCAATGACGTGATTAATTTTGCGAACGGAGATTGTTTGATCCTCGTCGACGCCTCTTGACCTCGATATGCGTGTAGACGCGTTGACGACTCGAGATTGACATGTCGAGCAATATTTATATCAAATTTTACGCTCAACACGATGGTGAAGTTCGCTCATCGATCGAATGTCATTTGAGTTAATTTACATTATGCATGATTACTCACTTTAAATCATTCGACATTGCACATACTCAATCGAAGCAGATACCTCATTTGATAGATTTGACATTTCAAAGTTTAACACATGATCAATTTGTGAACGGAGTCGCTTTGACTTACGTCGCTTCGACTAGATGCGAAAACATGTGACGACTGAAGCCGATCGCATCATTGTTGTGCAATATTTATATCGACTAATTTCGACTTCAATGATGGCGTTCGCTCATCAACCGACATTCATTTCGATCATTTGAGACGCAATACATTTCAACTCGATTTATGCATCACCGACATTCAACATTTGCATCATCCTAATTAACCGTGAATAATCTCATTGATAGTTTTCATATTTTTTAATAGCGATCAATTTCATGAACGGATCGCTCGACATCATCACTTTTCGACTTAATATGCGCCGACATTATCGATAGCTCGAGCTTAATCGACATCGTTAGATTTTGTAATATTTATATTTTGATCATTTTGATGTTAACGAAATGAAGTCCGCTCAATCGAGGTTGTTTCAACCATTTTCGACGAAAGATTTTTTGAGGCATGCGACCGCCGCTCAAGTCCGTCAATTAGACTTGAGTTTGACTCGACTTATGACATATGTGGAGGTCAACAAATGCCAACAAATGTGATTCGCATGGAGCGAGTCACGTTTGTTGAAAAGATTGACCTTTGGTGCCACGAACTTGGATCATTTCATTCATCGCAACTTATGGAGCTTTGATAGGATTTATCATTAGATGCCTTATTTAGACCTACTAAATGGGATTGACGATTTGTCAATTGACTTTGATAAGAGTTCTTACACCATCTACTTCGCTAAATGGCTTAAAGATCTCTTTCTTTTATATCATTGGAAATTTGAGTTTCCTCCCACCCTAGTTTCGTGCTTGGTTGGGTTTGATGGAGGAATTAGTCTGCTTGTTTTGATGGACTCCACTAGGGAATCGGTTTATCCGTGCTTGGTCGGATTTGAAATTCCTTCTGTCCTAGCTTTGAGCTTGACGAACTTGATGAAGGATTGACCTGATTTGTCCCTATTGACTTGTTAGGAAGTGTATGCACTCAATGAATCATGTGCTTTCTGCTTTGACGAATTCATTGAAGGATACATACATATGACCCATTCCGCTTATATGTCATCAATGTTGTTATTAGTCTAGCAACGCGTGCTTTAACACCAATAACCATAAAATTCCTTTAATTCACCATCGACTTTGTTTGAACTATGGAATTGCTTCCTCGCCCTGCTTTTGCTGATGTGATTGATGAGGAGATTGGCTTTGATGTGCTTTGAGCTTGATCGATCACCGAGAATAAATTGAGATATCACCCACGTAATATAGATTGATTTGAGTAGCCAATTGAGTTTTCATTGCCTTGATCTATCGGTCAAGTAGAGAGATATCTTGGATCCTCGTTGCTTGTAATCACTAAGTTAGATCCGGTTTGAGATTGAACAGTTATCGTCATTGGATTGACGAGCAAGGGCTCTTTCACTGCGACCTTTTCTTGCGGCTTGTTGAGTGAGGAGAGCGTCAATAACTCGGCCATATTTGGGCTTGTTGAGTTCGACCTTTAGAACCTACTCGAAGTTTCGACTGTGTTGGTGATTTTATCATCGACCGACAACGAGCTCTTTCACTACGACCTTTTCTGCTTGAGTGAGGAGAGCGCCGATCCATTTGGGCTTGTTGAGTTCGACCTTTAGAACTCATTCATGTCCTAGAATTTAGGATGTAGAGGTTGATATTTCTCCAACTCAATTGATTGAAGCTTTCGAAATCGGGAGTTCTTCTGACTTGATCTCCAGAATTTTGGCAAATATGAAGATAAATTTCTTAACATTTAAGGTTGTCTTTTCATGCATAGAAATATATTCTTTTTGTTCCTGCAAGAACATGCAACTTAACACTAACAATTGTGGATAAATCCATAGATTTTGGCGTAAAGCTCGATGTCAACCTGAATAAGAATATATTTGAGGATCTTGTCTTATAGCACGACGTCAACTCAAATAAACTTAACCTAAACTAAAAAAATGCCCCCTGTCTTGTATGGGGAATTCTAAAGTACATTTAAGAGAATTTTCAAGATGAAAATTCACAAATATATCAATATTTGAATTGATATACTCTAAAGGGGATTTTAACATATAACATTGATTTCATCTATATATAAAAAAATCTAAAAATTCCCCTAGTGTAACAAGGAAATTTTCACGGAAAATCTTTTTTCATCTTAAGTAAGTATATTTATTCAGGGATTTCGGCATGAAGCACGATGTCGACCTAAATAGATATACTAAAAAAATATTCCCTGTCTTGCAGGAGGATTTCTATTGTACCTCGAGAATGTGGTCGTCAAGTATAGTATTTTTTCAAGTATCGACCATTAATTGACAGCATTGATTTTTCACCCTTTAGGTCGATGAGTTGGTATGCCCCTCCTCGTATACTTTTCAATGATAAAAGAGCTTCGCTATGCTCGAATTTTCCACCAAATTTCTGATTAGGGATAATTTGTCTTCTCAGCACCATGGCTAATTCTTCTTTTTGGAATGTTCGAGGCCGCACCAAAAGCCCTGGACATATTTGCTCGATAGACTTCCAAATTTTGATGAGCTTGTAATCTAACTTCATCAAGCATGTCGAGTTCCCCCATTCTCAGATGAGCATTTTGATCTTTAGTTAGATTATATTGGATGACTACTCGAAGTGAAGGCAACTCAACTTCGAGCGGAAGAACTACTTTAGTTCCAAATACCAATGAATATGGAGTGGCTTTAGTCGGCATCTTGTAGGTAGTTTGATACGCCCATAGTGCCTCAACTGGCTTGGTATGCCATTTCCTTTTATTTTTAGTAAGAATCTTCTTGAGTAGCTTGACTAATGTCTTGTTAAAGATCTCCGCCAAACGATTTGCTCTTGGACTATATATTGAAGAGTACCGCCAATCGATTTTGTGTCGATCGATGAATCTATAAATCTTTGTACTTTTGAAAGCTATGCCATTATCAAAAATTATTCGGCGTGACACTCCAAATATATAGACTAGATTATGCGTGAAGAAGTTGATCACTCGATCGATAGTAACTTCTTTAAATGGCGTAACTTCAGCCCACTTAGAGAAATAGTCAGACGCTGCTAGGATGAAGCGATGTCCAGCTGACGACGGTGGATCAATTGGTCCAATTACATCTGTGCCCCAACATTCGAATGGCCAAGATGCTATTGTTGGGTGTAATGGATTTGGAGGTTAATGGATGAGATTCTCATGTACTTGACACTCATGACACTTCTTAGTGTGATTAATAGAATCTCTCACCATAGATGGCCAATAATAACCCATCATTTTGATTTTTACTGCCATCTTGGGACCTGATTGATGTGCACCACAAAATCCTTCATGAACTTCAACCATCACTTTCTTTCATCTCAGCATCATAGCCATATTTGTTCAAAGGATCTATGATATAAAGTATTGTTGACGAAAGCATAGCGTAGCATTCTCTTTTCGATTTGAGCTGTGAGTGATTTATTCTTCGTTAATTTTCCTTCTTTAAAGTAGTAGATGAAGGCTTGCCTCCAATCACATGACTCTTCTACAACAAAAGCTTCACACTGCTTTTCTGTGGTAATGTCATTCTTAGCTCTTCTTGGTATTGTTCCATGTTGATTTTGAGGAGTATGAGGAGCGAATTGAGTCACATCTTGTTGGGTCAAATTTGATAACCCCTCTACCTGCGGAGATTTATACTTTACTGGCTCTAGAACTCGTCGAGTAAATATGTTGATCATGATATAATCACTATTCATACTTGCCATTTTCTTAGCTAATTTTGTCAAGCAATCGGCTTTGCTATTCTCGGATCGAGAGACTCGAGTTAGTGTGATATTTGGTATCTTCTTCATAAGCTCGAGAACTCGCTTGTGATATAAGGCTAACTCAAGCTTGTTAATTCTATAGATGCCAAGTACTTGATTTATAATAAGCTGAGAATCACCAAAAATATGCAAGTTTTGAATGCCTATGAAAATAGCTTCTTCAAGACCTATCACTAATGCTTCATATTCAGCTTCATTATTAGTTCTTGGCTCGGTCAATCCATATGATCGTCTCATTATCCCTCCTTCTAGTGTTATGAAGATGATGCCGATTCTTGCTCTTGCTCAGAAATTTAGATGTTTGGACTTGTTTGATGAGGGCTCAAATGAGTACATTTCTCAAATTTATGATTTTTCTCTTTCATGAATGAGCATTATTTGCTCATCGGGCAAATAGTCATTAAGAGAAGAGTTCCCAGGGATGGGATGTGCGGCTAAAAAATCTGTTAAGACTTGTCCCTTTACTGCTTTCTACCGAACATATGTGATATCTTGTAAGTATCATCTCATCAAGCGACACCGCGTTGGTCTTGTCATCAAGTACTTCGGATCGATCCTCGAGATGAGGGTAATCTTGTGAGATAACATATGGATGAAGCTTTTGGTGATCAATGCTAAGCGGTACTTTCATCGGAAAGTATCTCATTTCTAATTAGCATCCCGATGATATAATAAAGAGCGTTCTCTGTTTTCTTCATGTGTTGTGCCAATAATGAGACTCTAATGTGTATAGATGAGGGCTTCCGAGGAGCGTTACAAGGATTGGTGGATTTAACATGTAGCCTTTAATGCTATTGAAAGCTTCTTGACACTCTTTGTCTCACTTGAATGGAGCGTCGTTCTTTATTAACCTTGCAAACGGTTGATATCATCCTGACAGATTAGATATGAATCGACGGATGAACGCAAGCTGTCCTTGTAATGAACAGAGCTGACACAAACTCTTCAGTGGAGGCATCTCCACAATTGCCTTGATTTTAGCAGGATCTATTTCAATACCTCTATGACATATAATGTACTAGAGAAATTTTTCAGAGAATACACCGAATGCGCATTTTAGAGGATTCATCTTGAGATCATATTTTTTTATTCTCTCTAGTACAATTCTCAAGTCTTCGAAGTGGTTTTCACGGTTTAAGCTCTTCACCATCAAATCGTCGACATAATATTCTACCTTTTGATGAAGCAACTCATCAAAAATATATGTCATGGCTCTTTGGTATGTAGCTCCAGCATTTTTCAAGCCAAAAGGCATGATCGTGTAGTAATAGATGCCAATAAGAGTTCTGAATGATGTATAATTTTCATCTTCATGTGCCATTTTGATTTAGTTGTATTTCGACGATCCATCCATGGATGAGAACATGTCATAGTTGGAAGTGTTGTCCGCCAATAGTTCTGATATTGGAAGTGGAAAGTCATCTTTTGGGTATGTCTTATTTAGGTCCCGGAAGTCAATGCATAGATAGATTTGGTCATTATTCTTCCTAATTGGGACAATATTGGCTATCCAATCTGCATACTTCTCCTCCCGGATGAAGCCTGCTTCGATTAGCTCTTTAGTTTTTACAATTACCTATTATTCAATCTCTAATCTCATTCGCCTAGGAGCTTGCTTAACAGGAGTTGCATTTGGTTTAATAACTAGTTTATGAATTACTACATCAGGGGATAAGCCTGATATTTCAGAATATGTCCAGGTAAAGCAATCCCTGAATTCACAAAGTAGCATTTTTAGCTCTTCAACTTTCTCATAAGGTAGAAGGGCAATGACGAAAGTTGGATGGGGATCATCCTCAGCTCCTAGGTTGATTTCTTTAAGTTTATCAATAGTTGCTATTTGTCCACCATCTTCGAGTTCTTCAGGTGGGAGTTTGACCTCTACTTCTTCATCATTTTTAAGAAGAATTTTATGAGAATCATCCTCTTCATCACTATGAGTCTTGATCTCAGCTTCTATTATATTATAATAGCCTCTATCTTGATGAGCTTTACGGATGAACCCCAGACCTTTAGTGATAAACTTATCACTTCTTCGTGATGCTTGAGGACTTCTTTGGCTCCACATCTTGTTAAAGACTCGAGTCCTATGTTTAGTAGTTCCCATATGAATTCCAAGCTTATGCATCATTCTTCATAATTTTTGTGGATAGTGTATTGGTATTCTTGTTGGTACTATCTCATCAGAACTTTTATGTTGAGCTGGTTGTTCAAAATCTTGAGGCTGAGACTCTTCAGATTTGTAAAACATAGTTCTTGTTCCGCCACTCTCACTCAACGGTGACACATAAAATGTTATCAATTATTCAATATTATGAACCTCTAATGGACTGATTTCTTTAAAGCACTGCTGAGGGATGGGTATAATTTTGAGTGAGTCATCTGACTCTGCCAAGTGAGCTATCCTCCTTGATGTAGCCATCTAAACTCTATTTTCATAAGTAGATTCAAAATCATAGTCTGAATCAGAATCACGTATTTCATACTCTGCTTTTCTTGAGAGCTTATAAGTTTCATTAAGTTTGATAGGAATATCTTCTCCTTCTTTCGTGTCACTTCTCAAATGAGGAACTGATTTTCTTGATTTAGGTGCAGAATCAAGTACTTTAGGGAGAGTTGACATTATCTTCTTTCTTCCTTCTTGCTTCTGTTCTTTCACTTTATGAAATTACTTTTTAGTTCCTGAAGTGGATGCTACCGTTTCAAGAGGCTCTGTTAGCTTAGGCTCTTTGAGGATGAAGTATGTTGCATCTTCATAGATCTTTGGTTCATTGACGAAGAATGGTTATAGGTTACCGAAAATTCTGAATTCTTCTCAATCTTTCAGATACTTCATACATTAATGCATAGTTGATGGGACTATGACATACTTATGTAGCCACGACCGGCCCAAGAGAGCTCTAAATGATGTATCAATATCGATTACATGAAACTTAGCTTCTGTATATAAATCCTTGAACTTGAGTAGGAGAATAAAAGAACCCAGAGTTTTCTATCCCATTTCATTGAATCCATGAACCATCAATTTATCTCTCCCAAGATGTTGGATATCCAGTGATAATCCTCTTAACACCTTTAGACTCATAAGATTGATAGAAGAACCAATATTAATCAATATTCGGTTGATCGAGATGTCATCATTCTTTGTAGTAACATAAATAGGACGGTTGTGATCTGCTGTCCCCAACATAAGGTCTTCCTCAAAAAATGTGATTATTGGGAGATTTGAGTTTGTAATGATTCAGTCAAACATTTCTCAGCAAAGTAAGCTTTATAACTTTCCAGATCTTTGAAAGCATGTATCAAAGTTTCTCGGAGGTCTTTTGACATCAAGAGATCCTCGTACACACTCAGTTATGCAAGAATCTTTCTTAGATGTGATAAAATATTATAATCTATATTCTCGCTTGATTTAGGCTTTATCCTAAGAATTCTGGGATTAATATCCTCGTTGACTTCAATTTATTTGCCTTTATCTTTATTTGCGTTTCTCTTCTTTGATGAAGGAAGTAAGATATTAACACTTTTCAATTGAACTTGAATCACCTTATCTTGCTCAGATTCTTTTGAAGAGATAGTTTTTTCAAATTTTCTTCTTATTCAGAAAGATTGGCCAAAAGGGCTAGACTCATTTTTCAACGTCATGCGTTTCATATGTGATGATATGGATGAGTTCGACTCATTGGTAAAATAGATCATCTTCATCTATTGCTTTATTGTTGGTCATTAAACAAAATTCAGACATTAGCTCCTCAGGCTCTTCTTGCTTTCCTGACAAGAGTTGTGAAGGGTTGGTCGAGTATGTCTGATTACCCTTGTCGTTTTAGAGTAACTGATGTTGAAGAATATCTGATATCACGCAGATGATTCAGCATGTCTCTACTGGACAAGATTCACCATTATCTTCTTCATCTGATTCAGTAATGCGAAGTTTAGGCATGAAGTATGCAAGCCTAAATGGCTGTCTTGTCGGCTGGTGATACTCTTCTAAATTATTAATGATCTTTTGAGTTTTAGTTCTCTTATTGATCTTCTTTTTCTTGGCCAGCTTCTTTGATTTATGAGGCTTGCATTTGGTAGACTGCTTCTCATGCTGTGATAAAGTAGCCTTATCAGAATGTCATTGAGAAGCCCAAATACTTAGTTTAAACATCTCTCTTAAGTCCAATATAGGTTCAAGTGGTGATTTTCACTTAATACTAGGGACGTCTTTTAGCTGCTTCAGCATTTTCACGCTCTTTTTGGAGACTACTATTTGCCATTCTTGATGATTGATTTCTCCTTATTTGTCTTTCTTTGGATGATACGGAAGAGGACATAATCATCCTTGTAGACTCTCTTTTGGGTTGACTAGATATCGGATAGTGTAAATTCACCTCGTCGATACTTCCTTTCTAGCCAATCTTTGAAGACATAACAATCTTCAATAGGTGGGATCATCCGATGATAGGAAGATTATTGACTTGATCTTCTTGACCTTTTAATTTCTAGAACTATAGAGCTTTTGGCTTGAAATAATTTGGCCACACTATCCATTCTAAAAGAATATTCTTTGTTCATCTTTTCCTTAAGAGATGACCGCATTCGTTCATTATCTCTTGTGGCTTATTTTGGACGCTCCCCACCTCTTGGAAAAGTTTGGGGTTTGCCATTGCCTCCTAATACTAATTTTGATTGTGGATTAAAATAAACAAGTATTTTACCCTTATCATCATTGTACATTGACTGCTTTCCTTTATCCACATTATATATCACCCGCTTTTTACCATTTGAGCTATAAGAAGCGGCATGAATTTCATTTCTTTTTGAGTTTGAAGATTTATTTCTCTTTGCTTTATCTATAGATTTGACTTATGAATTTTTGAATTTAGCCATCTAAAGTCAATAATCGATGTGCATAAAAAATTTATTTTATCATCATTGCTTGATTGGATTACGTGTTCTTCTAATTGTTGCTCGCACTTCATACTTAGGTTGGGCCAATGACTTATGAATTTCATCACTGACTTATTTTTCCTTCTTTTCAATAAGGCAAGATCAGCGATTGTGATTTTCTTGGTTGCACTGGCGAACTTCTTCACAAATATAGTCTCTAACTCAATAAAGATTTTAATCGAATCATTTGACAATTCTGCATACCATTTAAAAATGAATAAGACACAATGCTTAGTAATAAGGGATTTATTTAAAATTTTTTTTGATGTAATTTATAAATAAAACATTACTGTGATTTTGTGGCACCAATGTATAGCAAAGATAATGAAACATCTGAATATTTCATGATCTTAGAAACTTATGTGTTTTGCTGAAACAATTCTTGAGGTCATTCGTTAATGTCATAATTTAGGATACGACGTCATCATACGTAACATCGTGCTACCAACTAAGGTCACGTACTCATCCCCCACAGCCGTTGTCTCCCTCAGTGCCCAAGAGAAGTAACCCCGAAATAAGAAAAAAAAAAAAATTTAATTAAGCAGGGAGATTTAAACATAAAGTTTATGGCTTATTCGATATCAATTTTGTATTATGTTTTTATTTAAAAGATTTACATATATATCATACAATTTTTACATATTTATATATCTTAAAATTTTAATATATATATATATATATATATATATACACACACGCACGGACAATCACATTCTCAAAACTATTGCTTACAAATTTAACAGAGTGATGCCTATAAATGTAGCGCCTGTGTGCTGCACATAGACTTTCAAATGCGAATCTTCAGTTTAGAAGTTAACTGAATAAAATGAAACTTAATTAAGTCTGCTGTAGAACTCTTTAATTATAATTGATCATCCTACCAGAAATTAAAAATAAAAGAAACATTATGTATAATGTAGAGACTCATTCTACGAAGACAGTCCCCTGTTATGGTGGGTTTGAAAATCTAGAGGCATCGATATAACTACTGATGAAGGTCGCTTAGAAAGTAATCCCTCTTTAAATGAGGGGATGAAAATGGAAGACTAAACAAGTGGCTAAGGAATTTGAGACACTAAAATAGTTGACTAAGGAAGATCAGATATAGCCCTCCTAAGAGGAAGTGTTGGAATGGAAGAGTGGATATGTTAGATGACTAGAGAATCCATGATCCAAGAAACATAAAAAATGATCGAATGGAGCCTCGAGAGATGATTTGATAGAGAGGATCTTAAAAAAACACAAGGGGGGATCATTCCTCAGAACCCTACCTACCCAAGACGAGTAGCCAAGCCATTTCCCAAGCTCCCAAGCTCGTTCCTTGATCAAAAAAATGCTATTCCCGTCCGTATGTGCCTGAGTCCACCCCTGTTGGTAGACTAGAAAATCGAAAATACCAAAGTGCAGTAGTGAAAATTTTGAAATTTTGTATTGTCAAAAAATTCAGATTGTAGGAGGAGGATTGCAACTGTTATTCAGTTCTAAAAGATGTATGCTAATTCTTATTTGATAATAAATTGTTTTGAAGCTCAAAACTTCACAAATTTGACAAAATTAATAGATCACGGTTTGCATAGTTAGATTTACTTGATCAATTCAATGAAAATTTAGGAATCAAATATATGATCGATAGAAAATGATAATATGTCATTATTTTTGCCTTTAAAATATTCATCTCATCGATATCAATCCAATGTCATTAATTGTTCCTATATTTGGAGGTCAGACATGTAAGATTCCAAGTATATATAAAAGTAAGCGAACTTCATAAAGTATGGTGTTATTTAAGATAATACAATATCACCACTTATCATTAGAAAGCAATTGTGGCATCGATCGACCCCCTTAGGTTCATGCAATAAGACAAAAGATGGTCGGACATCAAGAAAGGGATGGAGTGCGGTCCAACCCTGACTTAAGCCAGCCTATAGCTCAGATCACCCCATGCTAATTTAGCCTGTTCAATCCCAATGAAAGTTTCAACAATTTTGTTGTAATTGAACCCATCATGGCCATAAATTCATTTTGATTGCAACCAAGATCATGTACAGCGCAGCAACTATCAATCTTCTTAATAAGTCCAATAATTAAACCAGTTCTTAGATAAAATATATGCACCTCTAAACCTGCTTGTTAAGATGGTGAAATGCAAAGGAAAACTAATTCATACAAATATTCATGATTTTTAACCAAGTATAGGGATCTTAGGATAATTTAATACACAGCTTAGCTAGCTCACCTTGTTTAAGCTTCCCTCGCTGAATTAGCTCTCATGCCCTTGCGGTGGTCCACTGATAGTAAACCCGATGATAACGGCACCGAAATGATCGAGGATGGTGCGTCGGCGAGCACAAACAGTACCGCTTTGTTCTATCGTCCGGCGATAATGGCGAACTCTCCTCTTCAACTACTACTGGTAATAAACGATGAAGACGACCGTGCCAATACCATCGATCCCAGAGCTTTAAAGAGCTCTGAGGAAGATTAGACTGGAACGAATAACACATCTTCTCGCACCCGAGATGAGACGTATGAAGGGTGGATGTAAGAATTGATAAGCTTTATGATGAATTTGATCTAATTTAGAAGAAGGGGTTGCTTTGAGTGAGTGGTGGAAGAAAGAAGAGAGAAAGATGAAGGGATTGTTGTGTTGTGGCGGCAAGAATTTAGTATATTGATAAAGAGAAGGCAAGCGCCTTACACGTCTAATGCACTAATCACTATGTAGTCAGCAAGGCATCATTTTTTTTTTGTCTGCTTTTTCCACTTCCATGTAAACTTTATCTTCTCTGGTTTTTCTACAAAGTAGTCTACGCGGAATATTGTTTAATTAATTTCTCCTCATTTTTTGGTTCAGTGGCAAAAATCAAGCAAGAGTCTGCTTTTGGCTTTTTATTTTATTATTATTTATTCCGTATTTATAATGTTATAAACGTTTAATGCATAAAATATTAAATTATATTGATAAAAGTATAAATTAACATAGAAAAATGTATGAGACACTTAGTTTTTTTCCATTGGAAAACCTAATCAATCACAAAATTTTGATGATGCTGATAATGATATATCATTATTGAAAAAAAGTTATTTTTTCTATCCTCATTCATAAATAATGGCTATGCTTTATGCAAATTTAATATAAATTGATCGATCTATGTTGAATCACACCTACGAAGATGATGTTCATCGCATGTTTTTTTAAAAATCAAAATTTGCAACAGTATGCACATGATCACCTATAAAAAATCTTAGGGTTTAATATGGGGGCATGAGGACAATCAGATCTATAACACATTGCTATGGCACCTGCTATAGTGACTGAAATGTTGCATTGGAAAAAAAAATGATTAAAATGAATTTAATGCGTAGTGACAAGAAAGTTGAAGTTAAATTGGATATCATTACCTATAACTGCGAATTTAATTTAGAAGTTATAAAAATAAATAATTTAAAATTAAAAATAAAAGCTTTTAAAGAAAATGCCAATATAGTTGGAATGAGCTTACATCAACATCAATGATGTTCAAAGATTAATCACTGTTGCGTCTTGAAAATTTTATTAGGGATCAGAGATCTTCGTCGTGCGTTAAATTAAAACCCTGGCAGTCGGCATGAGAACTTTCTTACCGTTAGTTGGAGAAGAAGGTGTTTCTTGAGGCGGAAACAATATTAGAGTGTAGAAAAATAATATCGATTGGCTCCGAGGAGAATTGGCGAGGCGATCTTAGGAGCAACCTCTTGATCTTGAGAAAGGAAGCGGCAGCCCGGTCTTTTCAGTCTGAGGCGATCTAAGCGACTCACGTCTTGGTGTACTGGCGGTAATAGATGATGCGTCATTGTGTGGTTCTCGAGCTCTCATCTTCAAATCGATTCGTCCCTTCCAGGTAGAATGAAGCTCATTTATAGATTTTTGGGAGTGGCGAAATTGTAAAAACTCCCATCTGGACGGCGAGCGATCCTCGATCACGATGTATTTTGATGATCGTGCCTTAATGATGTCGAATTGGGTGATCTTGGATTCGTTGGATTCGTCTTGCCGGCGATCGTATAAATATGTCCGTTTTGTGACCATTTGATCGGATCCATTTTATGCTCGATAACGATCGAGTCGATTGAGCTCGGTATTATGTTGATGTTGTTATGTTCGTCTCTCGGGCTTGATTTATTTAAGTTTTGCGAAATGCTTAGATCGAGCGTTTAAAATGCGAGATTCGTCTGATCGATTAATTTTCGAGGGCGTGTATTTCTATTTTTGGGTGGCATTATCTCGTCATCCAAAATATATACCAAATCTTAAAATAGCAAATGAAAATTAAGAGTCCATCAAGCATTTTGAGAGAACAAATCTTCATGCGGCCTGATATTGTAACTTTGGAAGGCATGTAAGAGGTATTAATATATTTTGAGGTTATGGATCATTGGACACTTATGGTTTCAGGCGTTTAGGGGGCGCATGGCAATCCATGGCGCGCCGTGGCGTGGCCTTGTGAGCGGCGCCTGGCTGAGCGGCCTTGAAGCGCTGCTGCGGAGTCTCCTCATGTCGCGAATGCGGGCGGTTCGCGGGTGCGGCGCCAGCCCGCGTATGCGACCGCGTGGCGAATACCGGCAGGCCATCGTGAACCCGATCGCGGCGCGTGCATCATGATAATCGCGGCCCAGACCGTATGAACCCATGCGGGAAAAGCGGCCACGGACCACGTCAGCGGCCAGCGAATACGTCATGAACCCATCATCGCGGCGGCCATGACCACGTAAAGCCGCGATCTCGGGCAGCGGGCAGAGAGCTGGCACGAGCAACGCGAGGCGGTAGCTGTGTCTTGTGTGCCTTGCCATCATGAGACTTGGCCTTATGGGCCAGCTGGTACGGAGGGGAGGCTGAGACCTTGGTTTTGAATGCTTTTAGGGTTTTACCCTTTAACCCCATTTTAGGGTTTTACCCTTTTACCCTATGGGTCTATAAAACAGGGTAAGAGAAAATGTACACCACTCTCCCTCTTGTCCTTTTGCTCCCCAGGTGGGAGTTTGGGCCTCTTTATTACCTCACCCTAGTGCATACCTCCCCGGTGGGAGTTTGGGCACTCTTGGATCAACCTCTCATCTCCACCAAGCTTTGTGCAGCCCTCCCGTGGGAGTTTGGGCACTGCTTGGATCATCTCTCTCTCCATCTAGCCCCTCCCTTGAATGGCGTTGGTGGCTGGCAGGAGGTAGTTGGCAGGGATGAATACACGATGGTGGCGGCCATGGCGATATTGATGATGATGCGGTGGTGACCATTCTGATGGTTAGCGGGGTGGTCGATTCGAGCAGTGGCCAGCGGCGAATGACCAGCTAACCCGGTGTTAGCGGCGGAGGTCAGGTGGCCAATATCCAGTGGTTGGCCGTGGAGATCTTTTCGAGGTTGTTTTATAGTGTTACGATGATATTAACGACACGACAGAGTCATTTATGCATGATGATTCGTGAGTATGTCGATATCTGATCGGTTGTGCCGTAGCGTCCATCTTTGGGAAGCTTGAATCTCGGTGAATGTGGGCATTGTGAGATATGCGAGACGAAGCTTTGGAAGAAGCGGCGGAGAATGGATCATTCATTATTTGAACTCTTCATTAGTCATCATGCCTAAGATGTGGAGTTTCACCATTGGGGTGAGTAATGCGGTATCGAGCTCATCCGGATGTGGTGCAGGGTTCTCTACTTGTTGAGGCATCCGGGTAATCATTCTCGGAAGAAAATCAGGGGCGGGCCGTCGGAACACTGGCTCTTCCAGCGAGTATTTTCTTGGTCCTCGCGAGTCGAAGAATTTGTTCGAATCCTCCATCCTTTGCTTCGTTCTTTCAAAGAGGGCTGTGGACCTCACAGGACGAGAGTCGTATGTAGAGAAGTGTTGGTAGAAGTGGAGAGATCGCCCACGAGACGTTGGCGCAAACCCGTTGACCAATATATGGAGGCTTTCAGCATAGCCATTATTTAGAATTTTATTAGATGCGAGATCTTAAATAGCTTATATCAACCTGGCGGATATGAAAGGTTATCGTGGAAAACCGTTAAGGGGGCCTTGCAGTCGTAGAACTATGTGTTCAAAAGATCTGGTCCTTCCGTTAGTTAGAAGAAGGTGTTTCAGGAAACAATATTAGAGTGTAGAAAATACAATCTCACCAACTCCCAAGGAGAAGTTATATTGGCGACGATCTTAGAGCAACCTCTTGATCTTCAAGAGAAAGGAGGCGAGCGGTCTTAGTCCAGGGGCGATCTAGGCGAAACTCTCGATCTTGACCTGCAGGTAGCCTTGTGATAGATGGGTCGAGGTGGCAGTGGTTCTCAGCTCTGGTCTTCAAATCATTTTCCTGGTAAGAATGAAGCTGTAGATTTTTTGGGAGCTTGTAAAACTCCAACCACTCACGGCCAGAGCGATCCTCGATCAGCGATGTTTGATGATCTGGTGCCTTAATGATCGAATTGGGTGATCTTGGATTCGTTGGATTAGTCTTGGCAGCGCTTCGATCAATATCTATGTCCGTTTTTTGACCATTTGGCGGATCGGGGATCCATTTTATGCAGGATTCGAGAGACCGGACTATGTTGATGATGTTATGTTCGTCTCTTAGGCAGTCGTTTATGTGAAATCGGTGCTTAGATCGAGCGTTTACGAAAATCTGAGATTAATTCTTTGAGGGATGATCATCACTTAAACATATTCAAGATATCTAGAGTAAAATTTTGAACATAAGTGAATAAAACAAGAAAAAAAAAAAGAAGATAATAGAGTTAACGTTAAAAAACTCGAGAATGGGATAAAATAAAGCCACAACACACCAAGCAATTCACAATGAAGAGAAATTGAAGAAAATTATACAAATCATACTTCACTTAAACCTCTCCGCACTTTTCACATATCAAGGTACATACTTTCCACTTCTTCTTAAGAGATGAGTCAAAAGAGAAACAAAAACTAGAGAAACTACCTAAATACATACTCTACTACTTCGTAACACCACGGTGTCACGACCATGGAATCTAGGTGCTAAAGTCATCCATTCTAGTTCTTTTGCACGAGTTCAAGCATCGCAGCGCTGTACTCTCTATCTTATGGAATTAATGCACATATCCAGTGATGTGACACTACCTAATGCAATGCCGAGCCATTGGCTTCTTTATTTTTCTAGTGTAATCCCATGGATATTAACGTTGTTGCGCTATCCTCCTAGTGTCGATGTGTTGTCTCTTTTGTCTTTCTGGAGCACTCCCTAGGATCCTTGCGTTGAGGTACTGTCCTCCTAACACTAAGGCCCTATCCTCCTAGTACCAAGACATTGTCTTCTCTCTGAAGCTAAGACTTCCATATTATAGTGTTGAGGCATCTGATTCACCAAAAATAAATTTTCAAGGGTCCATCCCCCGAACCCAGAGCGCGAGAGATGTACTACCCCTAACAAGCTTATTATCGAGCTTGACTAGCGAAATTAAGAGTCAATAGTTCAACACAATCAGACTCCTTAAAATAATAAATGAATCGATTAATTGACAAGTAGCATTTTCATTCATCACATCCTTAGAGCCATATCTAAATTGTCCATGAATTACAGCCACATTTTAAAAGCAAACCTCAAGTTGTCATTTGTCCAACAGATATATTCAGAAAGAAAAATATATAAAAAAAAAAAGCTTCATTTCTCACAATTCTAATATTTTATATATCTATCAATTAAAGTTTGATATTTACATAGATACATACCACACAATTCTAATACATACACCATAATTGAGTCATTCTTTATATATATATATATATATATGAATGAAAAGTTTATTTCACTTTAAAAAAGTATTTGATAGTAATATTTTTGATGTGATAATGAAAATTTAAGTATTAAATATATAAATACAAAAGAATTGTGTGATATAAATGTAAATCTCTCAAAAAAAATATGCTTTTAGCACATACACACATAAATGAAATAATAAAAATATTTTTTATGAATAAAAAAGATGACACAATTCCAATTTTAAAGGTTGTTTGATTTGGTAAATTTATAGTTCAATATTATTGAAATGCAAGGGGTTTACAAAATTTTTTATGTTTGATTTGCAATATTTCGAATACAATGTAAATTTTAATAGAATTTTAAATTTAACTTGTAATTTATTTTTTGAGTATTCAAAATTCATCATAATTTGACTGAGTTTTAAATATACCAAGCCGTAATCATTATAATCATCCAAAGTAAACCCCATCATGCAGTTGGTAGCCACCACCCATCGATCACGACCATTACCTATTTTGTTGCTACCACTAATCTTCATCTGCTCCCTATCTTTTTTATCACATTCCTTTTTTAACAACCAAAAAAGTCTTTTAATTGGGGCCTCTCTAAGAAAGAGTTCATAATATATATATATATATATATATATATATATATATATATATATATATATATATATATACACTTGAGATAATTTTATTTTTAATATAAATTAAAGATTATAATCCTAAATTTATTTTGACAAAATATGTAAATTCAGTTGTATCACATTGTTTAATTCTCTTAATTAATTTTAGATAATTAGAATAATAAATATATTTTCTAAAAAAAAAAATACTTGAAAACACGTTCCAATATACCATTAAATAATATTTATCCTCCGTTAAAGATATAAATTTGATAACATAGTAGCCTTATTAATCATCTTAAATTATTTCGATTGATTCGTGTCCTCATTATATCATTTTAAACTGTGCATTATATTCGACAAGTGCAAATTTCAGTTCAACTGATATGAGAAGCCAGGTTTTCCCAATCCCAACAACTGAAGAGTGATACTGAATTGCAAAGCACTTGACAACAACAACAACAAACAACTTAATACTAGATGAGTCACTTGAATCCTCATTTGTATTATATTATTATGTCAAATTCGTTTAATTCAAGTATCTTAAGATCATTTTATACATCTTAACCAAGTCTTTTTTGTTATCTCTACCTTTCTTAACATTGTAAAATCTAATGATCTACTCTCTCCACATCTGAGGACGACTTTATGTCAAACCATCTAAGACGACTCTCTTTTTCTCTATCTTGGAGCTACTCCAATTTTTTCCATACTCATTTTGCATTCTATCTCTAAGGGTAAAGCCACTCATCCACCTGAGCATCCTCATCTCTGTAACACTTAACTTAGTCTTATGTTTCTCTTTTATTGGCCGAGTTACGAGAGCTTGAGGGAAAAAAAAAATTTGCAATCTTAAAGAAACCTAAATAAATTAAATTTGAGTCAGGATATTATGATCAGAATTTTTTCATCATAAATATAGGGCCGAGTTAAGAGAGCTTCAAGCTTGATGAAGATTGCAGAGGTTCTTAAAATAGTAGAAAACACAAACAGCCCTTTCCCAAGATAAATATAAACAATCTATCAACACAAGCATAATATTGAAAGTAATTACAAACAAAAAAAGAAAAGAAAGATGGCAACGATATAAGCTATATAACCACACTAAACTGATTACTATAGCTTATCTACAGTGATTGTTGTTCAGAAGCAGTCATTTGCTGATGTCATATACTACAGAAGTACAATATGAGTAGTAGCATGACGAACCAAAGCTTACCATAGATTATCAAACAGGATCCTCCACTTCAATCAACATTGTATCACTGAATGAAAGTTGTTAAGAGAAACAGATTAGTTCATTACCAGTGGGTAAGAGTGCCACCAGTATTAATGGCTTATCAATGCAGAACAAACTTACCGCAGGATAACAATCTTGATAGCTGATGGTTTGATCGTCTGGATTTACACGAGTTAAACATGAAATTTTCCCCTGTCAAATAAATAATGTGTAATATATATATATATAGTATGATCAACAAAAGTATGGAGGCATGAGTCTATCAAAAAACATGTCAATTTGCTCTTCTATTCCTTATTGAAATTTCCAATAATCACAAAATAATTAAAGAACTACACTAGTCACCAAGAAAACTAAAAGTGAAATGATAATCGAATCAGAGGAATAACGCAGTGTTACAGTCATTTCAAAATGTCACTAAGGGTCACTGAAATCGGAAAAATATATATGAATAATGAAGGAGAGGAGAAAAGGAATGAAGTTGTCTATGCTTCTCTAATGCTCATTTCTAACACACAAGGTAAAGAAACAAAATTACTGATTTGCGTTGATAACAAGGAAATCAAGAGGCCAAAGGGACTATCGATGTGTTGGTATCAGAAAAAGTCAATTTCATGCCAGTTTTCATCTGATGAAGATGAGTCCAAACACCAGCAACCTTCAGGAACTCAGGAACTATCTAGCAACGATCAAACCGAGTTTGGCTTACGACCAACGAAGCTGCACAGTTGCATAACTATAAAACAAACTCTCCCTTTCGAACATCACAGTCAATGGGATGAGCACCAGAAAACATTTCAGAGCAATCCTGCAAGCCAGGATACGACACCTAAGGATACATAGTCTATCGTAATCCTGTTACAGGTAATGGTATCACAACTGTCAAACAAAAGAAAATCTTGCTTGTAGAGGCAAAAAGAGAAGAAGAACAAGTGCAGGTCAACTGAATTGGTCCCTCCACTGTATGGGGCCTAGAGGGGGCTGAAAGAAACCATATATTCCTGTTCTTTTAGTCAAAATTTTCAACAATAATAAAGTAAACACACCATTTTGTTCGAACAATGAAAGCATGTGTATAGGTTAGCACTTTTTTTCCCACCTATGGTTAGCAAGACACGTCTACAATGGGATGGTATTCAAGCAAACAAGTGTGACTTACAAAGACTCCATGTTTTATAAGTGCACCAAACTATCATTTCAAACACACAAGATGGAAAAATGGTGATCATCTTGATGGAGACATAAATTTTGAAATTATTATTTGTCATTAATATTTGAGCTATTCTGTAAGTCCTTTAGACCTCATTGTATTTGGATTGTTTGTTAGGACTATTCTATATTATTAAATTTATTAGTAGTTGGCAATTTATTGACAGTTTGTTATTTCTTTCATCTACTAATAAGAGGTTCTAATTTATATAAAGAAGTTCATGGCATTAAAAAAATCTACGGAAGTAAGATCCCTCTTCATTTGTTCTAAGATTTTAACATTTAAACAAGTATGAGACCCAAAACACTTCTAAAGAGGCGGTCGCCCTGTTTAAGCATGGCATATTCTTATGAAGTTATTTTTTCTCAATATTTTTCCTCATCTTCATTATCTTTCCCTTTCCAGTAACATATTTTGATATCAAAAATTATTTGACAATTGAAGTGGTTTGAAATTTAGTTTTTAAGGCTTCTTGCATTATTTCATCTTCACCTTTATTATTTCAATATTCAATCTCTTGCTTCTTCTCCCTACAAGCACATACTCCGGGTTTGCCGTCTTGCTGCAGGAACTTCAGGTAATATGTGTTGTTTGTTTGAAAAACCACTGATTATTGTATCCAAATTCATAGATGATCGTCAAAGAAATTTTAGGCAAGAATAATTCTTAATTAGCATGGATTATTGCTCCGACAAACAAGTATTGAGGAACATGTTGAACTACAATTTAGCTAAGAATTAGGAGAAATGGTTCAAAGATAATTTTTATAAAGTTGCAATTAGACCAGTGATATTGCATGGATTTGAGTTTTGAAAAGTAAGCAAACCATAATATCTAAACTAAGTGTGGCATACACGAAAATATTAAGATGGATATGATGCAAAACTAAGAACTTAAGAAAATAAAGAAATGATTATATTAGATGAATAATTGGCATCACATATATTAAAAGTAGTTGAAAACAGACTTAAATGGTTTGGACATATAAAACTAATGGAAATAAATTACACAAGTTAGACAAGTAAACAAAATTGGTGCATAGGAAGATTAGAAATAACTTCCATAAAAATTGTTCAAATCAATTTGCGAAAAATAGAATTTTAAAAACTTATATAGCACTCAGCATGAACAAATGAAAAATAACTCAAAAGTTAAAACTAATGAATAAGATGATGATGTTGAAATCCCCCCCTCTAATGTAGCATAGAGCAAAACAAAACAATATGTAATAAAGTTGATATCAAAGCAATCGGTTAATGATTGTCCTGTTGTCATTCCATACCAACAAATCCTTCTAAGATGAGGGTGACGCATCAATTGAAGTTAAATTTGATGAAACAAAGCACATTCCTCATTGCTAGAAATAATTACTATTTTATCATCACCAGAGGACAGCACTGCTATTGCGCGGAAATAGGGGCTCTGCAACAAGCGACATTAATCCATGGCTTTGAATGAATCATCTTTGTAAATGCACTTTCATGCTATATAGCTCTACTGAGCACGGCAGACCACCAGTCTTAGAGTTGGGTAGCCAGTCTTTTCAGTAGTCAGCTGAAACAAGTTTGAAGAGAAGGGTGGTGGTGGTAGGTGGTATGATTCTCCTTTATCCAACAACCAAACGAGGCAGTCCAAGAAGGGCCAACCAAGAGGATCTCAATCAAGAATTTGCATTACTCTTAAGCTTTCCGACCGAAAAATGAGAATTTTGCGAGATGTTAAAAATCTCAAGCAAAAAAAAAAAAAAAAAAAAAAATCTTGAAGGGGATTTATTTGAGGTCAATGGATTCCCAAGGATAGTTTCTATATACTTCTAACGAATTCATCTTTCAAAGGTATCATGCTTAATGCATGTTGTCCCTTCAAATTTTCACAATAAACAAGAAATGAATATCGACAGCACTTCACGCAGCTGAACAAAGAAACAGTAAGGAAATAACGAAACAGAAAGGGGAAAATATCCAAGGCAACAAGAAAAAAAGAAAAAAAAAGATGAAAGCAAACGAACCTTTCTCTCCTCAATGTAAGGAGAAGGGTACTTACTACAATCTCTCCTTAAACCATGCATTGGAAGGACCTATTGCTCTTCCTTTTTTACTTAACTATTAATTACGGTACCAGTCATATATTTCTTTATATTTTTCGTTTTTCCTTCTTATGATATTCTCCTCAAGGAAAAATAAATGATGCTCCTACTCGCCTATCAATTCTTATTTGTTCAATTCATAACATCCATGGTGAATTCTAAGTTCCAAGTATCCAATAAGGCGGGTAAACTTAAGCGCACCTTGATGACAGCCTATGATCGAACCAATGGAAAGAAAACGTCAGTAAATCAAATCAGAACACTCATGGTGTCTTGAAACAGATTGACTTAGACTTTGCATAGCCATCTTTATTTTCTCATATACCGGCATTCCTACAACAGAACATGATCAAGAAACAAGAAAAACCTTTCCTTTACCTTAATAGGAACGTCAAACAAGAAGAGTCGAAGCCATCCTTGGATCTCGGTGACAGTATCAAATTCGACTGATCCCTTAGCCACATCCCCG
This sequence comes from Cymbidium sinense, assembly GCA_021442155.1. Lineage (NCBI taxonomy): Eukaryota > Viridiplantae > Streptophyta > Magnoliopsida > Asparagales > Orchidaceae > Cymbidium > Cymbidium sinense. The sequence goes on from CM038216.1 coordinate 22,033,200, forward strand.
ATCAAATGAATCGCATCTTCCAGAAGTCTGACCCCATCAAGATGCAAATCTGCGTCAACATAAGACACCTTTCGAGCCGCGACGCTCCCACCAACAGAGGACATGGATCCGAGCAGCGCCCCGCGGTAGAAGATGGAAGCAACAATCGAACTATAGTCAATCGCAAAAAAGTCAGGGTTACGGATCTTGATCTGCAACCCCATTGCAACGTCAATCGAGGCGACGGGAGGAGGTGCAACGCTAAATCGATTAAGGCGAAGGCGGACGATGCTGAGCTCAGGGTCGGAGGGCCAGAGGAGGAAGATGGCGCAGGCGAGGAGGAGGAAGGAGAAGACGACGGCGATGAGAGAGGAGGAGGCGGAGAGAACTTGGAAACAGCAGCAGCGTCGGCGGCGGCGACGTTGGAGAGGGTAGACGGGGAGTAGGAGGTAAGCAGGAGGGTTGTCTTCAAAGGGGGAGTGGGCCGGAAAGCCGTAAGTAGGAGCCGTTGCCCCTGGCGGTGACAGCGAAGAAGAGAGAAAAGGGTGGGATTGCTCCGATGAAGTGTCCGGTGAAACACCCATTGATGATGTCGGCGTGGGGCTCCGCCGCAGAAAAATCCGATATTGGTTAGGTGGATGGGTTCATTAGAAACTTCACCGAGCTCCAATTAAATCGGAATCCGGCGATCACCATCAGTTTCCAAAAGACTTTAAATTTCGGACAACGAACCCCGCGTGACGTCCACGCCAGCCCAAGACCTAAGAATGAAGTACACAAAATAAAGGAATATTTGTATAAAACTTATTTAATTTAAAAAAAATTTATATACCTCATAATATAATTAGGAAAGTTAATCTATAAGTTTTCTCAGAGTTAATTTGATAAATAATTTGTGAGCCAAGTTCAAAAGTTCCAGCTATATTTGTTAATTCATTAGCTAAATAATTTTTAAAAAATATTAGTATAAAAATATATAAAATATACTAAAATTCAAATTTTAAATTATATATTTATTAAAAATATTTTAAAATACATCTCATTTTTATACAAAACATTTTCTTATTATTTATACTATAATTTTTCATTTTTATCCTATTTTATTATATAAGTGTTGGAATAAAAATAATTTTCATTTTGATAATAAGTAGAATTTTATTTAATTTTAGTTTAAACATAATTAATTAAATTTAAATTCAATAATTATTTACACTAATAAATGCGCCTGTTTGATCTAATATCTTCTTATAATTTTTTTCAAATATTTTAAAGTCATTTTTTTTGGTAAAAGATATACTTAAAAGGCATATATCGATGTCTAATTATATGATTTATATCCTGCTCAAAACACAAAGTAAAATCGTACCAAGTTCACCGCGCACATTCTTATATTTCCTCTTATCACCGCTACTTTATTTATTATTATTATTATTTTTAAAAAATTAATCAATCTTCAACATTAAAATAAGTATATATATATATATATATATATATATATATATATATATATATATATATATATATATATATATATATATATATATATATATATATATATATATATACAAACACTAATTTATCTAAAGTGAAAGTACACGTTTTCATGCTTATGTTTTAGTGTGACTTAAACAATATGATTGTTCTTGTAAAATCATTCGTGAGTGAAAGTTCTGGCCTTAGCTGTCATGAAATCAAAGAGTATTTAAAGAGTGAACAAGAAAACTCAATTTTACGTGAAAAATCTGAAAGAGGAAAAATCAGCTTGAGCTTCCACTATATATTTGTTTTGGAGTATAAGTTTTCCGATAAGCTGATTACATAATTGTATGAGAAGGGCTCATAGAATCCCAAAATCGACAAAGAACAACATATAGTCTTGGGTTATAATTCTTAGTATAATGATGGTGACAACGGAACAAACCACGACGATAAATTCGTCATGATGGTGACACGGAGATTGACGACCGAGGATCGGTGGCGGTGGACGATGGTGGTTGACAACCGTCAGTGGTACGCGATTGTGCTTGGAGGATTTTCAAGCTTTTAGAGTCTCTCATCTCTTGCTTTCCCCTCATATGAGGAATGACTATTTATAGATTGGAGGAGTGACGTCTCTGTAAATACATGCAAAAATCCGAACCACTCATCTCCATCGGACGGCTCATAATGATGCCATTGATCATATGATGTATTTTGTGTATTTGAATGCTCAAATGAAGTCAGAATTATGAGATCTTGGGCTCGTTAGATCCAGCTCGTCAAGACGCTCGATTTGACTATAAACACTCCATGTTTGAGAGTTATTTAAAGATTTAATTGACATCCCAGAGTTTCCAAGGATATTTTAAGTGCTTGATCTGACCGTTTACTTGGATCTTTTGCTCATCAAGATTCGTGCCTAGTATTTTAAGTGTCATATCAATGATATTTGTTGCGTGCAGTTGATAGAATAAAACTTTATGCCTTAGTCTTGAGAAATCCCACATACAGATATTTGAAAGCGAGAAACTCTAGGATTTTACATGAAAAACCGAGGCTAGCCCAGTAAACATGTTCCACAATATATTTGTTTTGAAGTACAGAGTTTAAGCTTTCATGATAATGGAACTACTACAAGTCCAGTCGTAATAAATATCTGTTGGACTATAATAGTGGTTATTGATAGTCGGCGATAGTGAATGACAGCTATCGGTGATGATCTAACGATTGTCAGGTGGTGGTAGCGGTGGTGATGATAGCGATGATGATGGCACAATAGTGGTCAACGGTGGTAACGATGCAACGGCAGGTGACCAACGGTCGGCGGTGAGGACCAACGATGGTGGCCGGCGATGATGACCGATAGCGGCTAGTGGTGGTCAGCGGCGATGACCGGTGGCGGTGGTCGACGATCGTCGAATGGTAACACGATTATGCTTGGAGGTTCTTCAAGCCTCAGAGCTCTCTCTCTTTTCTTTAGCTTGGCCTCCTCTCATATGAAGAATGAGAGTCTATTTATAGATTAGAGGAGTGACGTTTCTGTAAATACATGCAAAATCCAAACCACTCTATCGGACGGTTCAAAATGATTCTCTTGATCATCTGATGTATTTTAAATATTTAAATGCTCAGATGAAGTCAGAATTAGAAGATCTTAAGCTTGTTAGATTCGACTCGTCAAGATGCTCGATTCGACTATAAGCACGTTAAATTTAAAAATTATTTGATCATTCAGTTAGTGTTTCGAAGTTTTATATGTAGCATTTGAGCTTGATTTGAGCTCATTTGGACTTGATTTCACTTTGTTCTAGTATTATTGGACTCGTCTCACTGAGTCATTTAATTTGATTGTATGTATGCTTTAAATTGCGATCTGTGTTTAATTTGTAAATTTTAGAGGGATATATCATTTGCCCCCTATTTTTGGATGAAAAAACTCATTTCATTCAAAATTATATAAAATCACTTTAAGTAAAATTATTAGGATATAATATATATATATATATATATATATATATATATATATATATATATATATATATATATTATGTATTAAATTTATTTATTTATTTACTAATTAGTTATTAATATTTATTTATTTTATTTTAATTTATATATAATAATTTTTATAAATATATAAATTATTTTATCATTTTATATTATTCTATATATTTTTTAGGTGGCTATTTGATTTGAAAGAGAGGGGCCATGGACCCCTCGATATTATTTTTTAGCATGAGAAAGAGAGAGATGAGGAGAAGGAGTTTTTTTTAATTAAATGTCATAATGAGGAGATAAGTTTTTATAATTAAATGACTGGTAAATGCTAGCTATAATGAGGAGATATTTTTTTTTAATTAAATGGCTAGTAAATGTTAGCCATAATGATGAGAGGGGGATTTTTTTTAATTTATTCAATTTTTGCCCCTATAATGGATCTATAAAAACTCCCCTATGGTCAAGTAAGGAGACACAACTTCCATATGCTCTAGTATTCTTCTGCGTTATATGAGAAATTATCTAGCAGAAGTTCAAGGGCTAAGATAATAAAAAAAAATTTATTTTTTTTTCCTTTCTTTTATCAACGAAGCTCTGACATTCTTCTTAGAAGAATGCCATTCGCTTTGCTGATCAAGACCCATAACTCATAAGGCGAGGCTCCGGTTTTCCCTCGAGAGGCGTCACCTCCTCGTCCGGCCGGGTTTGGATGCTCAAGACACAGGTTCATATGGCGACTCGTTTTCCCTCGAAAGAAACCGCCCTCGGACCGAGTTTAAGCGATCAAGGCCCGTAGTTCATACGGCGAGGCCTCAATTTTCACTCAAAAGAGGTGTCAACTGTCCTCGACGGACCGACCGGGTTTAGAGGCGATCAAGGCCCGTAGTTCATACGGTGAGGCTTCGGTTTTCCCTTGAAAGAGGTGTCAACTGCCTTGGATCAACCCGTTGGGCGATCAAGGCGTAGTTCATTGGCGATTTTCCCTCGAAGAGGCCATTCTCGGTGACTGGTTTGGGCGATCAAGACCCGTAGTTCATACAACGAGGCTCTGATTTTCCCTCGGAAGAGGCATCAACTGTCCTCGTCAGATCGACCTGGTTTGGAGGCGATCAAGGCCAGTAGTTCATACCGTGAGGCTCCGATTTTGCCTCAAAAGAGGCGTCATCTGTCCTCGTTAGACCGACTAAGTTTGGAGGCTATCATGGCTCGTAGTTCATAGAAAATTAATTTTTTTGAAACTCCAATAGATAGTTCAACAGTTGAAACCTGCCAAGGTGGTGGGGAAACATTGATTATGAATCATTCCTAAATAAACTCAGAAATTCAGACAGATAATTTCAGAGTGTCATTCTTTATGATGTTACTTGATGTCATTGACTTATATGGAAGGGGTAGAATCAAATCCGTTGAGGATTTTTGACCCATCCGAGGTTGTTTGTCAAAGTATTACTTGATGATATTAACTTATATGGAAGAGGTCGAATCGAATCTGCTGGAAATTTTTGACCCATCCGAGGTTGTTTGTCGAAGTGCTACTTGATGACATTAACCTGTATGGAAGATGTCGAATCGAATCTGCCAAGGATTTTTGACCTATCCGAGATTGTTAGTCAAAGAATTACTTGATGACGGTAACCTGCATTGAAGAGGTTGAATTGAATCCACTGAGGATTTTTGACCCATCTGAGGTTGTTTGTCAAAGTGTTACATGATGACGTTAATTTGTATGGAAAAGGTCGAATCGAATCCGCCAAGAATTTTTGGCCCATCTAAGATTTTTTTGTCAAAGTGTTACTTGATGATGGTAAACTGTATGAAATAAGTCGAATCGAATCTGCTGAGAATTTTTGACCCATTTGAGGTTGTTTGTCAAAGTGTTATTTGATGACATTAACCTGTATGGAAGAGGTCAAATCGAATCCGTTGAGGATTTTTGACCTATCCAAGGTTGTTTGTCAGAGTGTTATTCAGTGAAATTTAACCTGTGTGAAAGAAGGAAATAGTTTTAACTCTCATCCAAGGTTATTTTGTCAAAGTATGATGTTAACATGTGTGGAAGAGGTTAAATATTTTGATTATTTCGAGATTATTTGTCAGAATATTACTCGATGATGTTAACTTGTGTGGAGTAGGTACAAAGTTATGATATATCCGAGATTATTTGTTAGAGTCTTTGCTCGATGACATTAACTTGTGTGGAGTAGGTGCAACGTTTTGACCTATCCGAGGTTATTTGTCAAGTCTTTGCTTGATGACGTTAACCTGTGTGGAGTAGGTGCGAAGTTTTGATCTATCTGAGGTTATTTGCCAAAGTCTTCTCTCGATGATGTTAACCTATATGGAGTAGGTCTGAAGTTTTGACCTATCCGAGATTGTTTGTCAGAGTCTTCGCTTAATGAAGTTAACCTGTGTGGAGTAGGTGCGAAGTTTTGACATATCTAAGGTTGTTTGGCAGAGTCTTCGCTCGATGACGCTAACCTGTGTGGAGTAGGTCTGAAGTTTTGACATATCCGAGATTATTTGTCAGAGTCTTCGCTCAATGATGTTAACCTGTATGGAGTAAGTCTAATCGAAACTACAAAGTTTTGATATATCTGAGGTTGTTTGTTAGAGTCTTCGCTCGATGACGTTAACTTGTGTGGATGGGGTTAAATCAAAATATTTGTTTGAGCTTGTAGCTAAAGTTGCTCCTCAACCTTTGCCTTTTTCATGAGTATTACTGATTTGCTTCTCAAACTGATAATTAATTAGATATCTAAAATATTAATTTGGATGATCTTTTGAGATTAATAGTTGCCCCCCTAGTCTCTAATAAAAGTTGGAGGATCGAAGTTTGATGAATCTTCATTCTTCTTATGTGTTCCTCGAGAGTAAGATTTTCTTCACCATATAGGTGGTGCTGTTCTGAACATAAAGTTAGATTGTCAACCATTGTGAAGATGTAAAGGGAATATTTCCCACAGACGGTGCTAAACTGTTGTGTGCTAAAAACTCAGTTGTGATAGAATAAAACTTTACGCCTTAGCCTTATTGAGAGCACACATAGATATTTAAAGAGAGAACGAGAAACTCCAGGATTTTTATATGGAAAAATCTCAAAAAGAGGGGAAAAAACCACGAGGCTTAGCCCAGTAAACATGTTCCACTATATATCTATTTTGAAGTACAAAGTTTAAGTTTTCCCGATAATGAAACTACATAGTTATTTGTGAGAAAGCCTGACAACGGAAGTCCCAAAATCAGTGACAATTGTATGAATTAGTATGCTGATAGCGCAAGATGGCGATAGTGAATGATGCATCGGTGATGATCAGCGGTGTGTGGTGGTAGCTGGCGGTGGTGACCGGTGATGGCGGTCGGTGGTGACCAATAATAGTGGTCGACGGTGGCGGTGGTAATTCAGCAGCAATGAGCAATGGCGGTAATGGTCGCGGAGACCAGCGGTGGTGGCGGCAGCGACGGGGTGGTTTCGGTGATGACCGACGGTGGTTGGCGCGCGGCTGGTGGTCCACAACAATGACCGGCGGCAGTGGACGACGGTGATGACCGGTGGCGGTGGTCAGCGACCGTCGATTGGTGGCATGATTATGCTTTAGAGGTTCTTCAAGCCTCAGGGCTCTCTCTTTTCTTTAGCTTGGCCTCCCCTTATGTGAAGAATGAGGAGATATTTATAGATTAGAGGAGTGACGTTTCTGTAAATATATGTAAAATCCAAACCACTACATTGGACAACACAAAATGATTTCCTTGATCATCTGATGTATTTTAAGTATTTGAATGCTCAAATGAGTCATAATTACAAGATCTTAAACTTATTAGATTCGGCTCGTCAAGATGCTCAATTCGACTATAAGCACGTTAAATTTAAAAGTCATTTGATCATTCAGTCAGTGTTTCAAAGTTTCATATGTAGAATTTGAGCATGATTTGAGCTCATTTGGACTTGATTTCACTTGGTTCTAGCATTATTGGACTCGTCTCACTGAATCATTTAATTTGATTATATGTATATTTTAAATTGAGATTCGTGTTTAATTTATAAATTTTTGAGGGATATATCAGTATTATAGAAGTAAATACAAATATTCATGTATTAGATATGTAAATATATAATAATTCAATGATAAATAAGTAAATTTCTCTTAATAATTTATATGATATATATTATTTATGTGAAAGAAATATTTATGAAAATTTAGACCATTTTGATAATAAGATGAACATAGAACTAGATGGAGAGTCTAAGAAATAGATTTAAAAAAGATTCAAATAATGGTTGAAAGAAATTGGAGTCACTTATTTGAAATTTATTTGAACAAAATTCAAATTATTTTTTATTATGGTTAAAACCTTATTTAATCAAAGTTGAGTTGTCAATTTTGATTTGATTCAAATTTTAAATATGTTGAAAATAGTTTGACCTTTATTTGAATTGTCAATATTTACCTGATATTTATATTTTGAGTTTTTACTTCACATAAATCAAACATCAATATTTTTATATTCTATGAAGGATAATAAAAAGAATATAATTAAATTGATTAAACATTTGATGGGAAAGAAAACAAAAAAGTGATGATTTTAAACAGTATTTCTCTTAAAAATCTCATAGATCTTCTATATACATTTCTGGTGATTGATAAAATCAATTTAATTTAAAGTTTGTGGCAACTTATCATATCAATAAAGCATATATTCTTCCAACATAAATAATTACTTAATATCTTTATGTACTTCAATGAGATGTCTAAATCATTCAACATCATTCTTTCATATGTGTGTCGATTATAGTGAAAAAAAATAGCTCTAAAGACAACAAAGCATTCTTAGGGGTTGTTTGATTGCTTGCATTTAGAGTGTAAAGTAAACAAAATATAGAGAATTTAACTTTTTTTGTGTTAGGTATGGTGCAAAGTAATGCAATGCATTTGTACCATATTTGAAATGCATTAGAATGATCATTTTTGGTGTATTTGGAACTCGTCCGATTTGGGTGAATTTTAAATACACCGGCCAACGTAAAGTGTTTTCTATCGCCGATTACCCGTCGCCGCCATACCGCTTACCAGCCCAATAAAATCTCAAAAATACTTTACATTATATTTATTTTACCAAACAAAAAATGAACTCTTGTATTTATAGAGTTTTTAACCAAACAACCCTAAAGTAATCCAAATACACTACATTCCTTTTACATTGTATTCTTTTTTCAAGCAACCAAAGAGCCCCTCAAATAAAAAGAGTATGTAATAGCAAGTGAGCATTTTATAGGACTATTTAATTCAACACCTATTTATAATACAACCTTGAAATATTTTAATATGAATGTGATTTTGAAGACAATTATGATGGTGCAAGGCACCCTAACCTAGTAATTGAGAGTTTTGACTTTCAACATAGAGGTGTTGGGTTCAAGTCCTTATACATACATTGTGTGTGCGAGTTTAAGTCAAATATACTAATATTCGATATTAAGGAAGAATATAGTTTTGATTTAACTTAGAAGGAGATTGGCAAGAAGACTAGCAATATCATGAGCACGCATTTTCTTATGCAAGAAATGCCCTGAAGAGTCTTTTATAAATTACCATCATATATCTTCATATTAAATGTGGGCTCCGAAAATTTGCCACTAACCTCTCGATGAAGAAAGTTTAATTTATGTGTCGGTGAAATTTTTAGAAGGCGGATGGAATAGTAGATAAGACACTACTTAGAGATTCCACCCTCATTTTGTGAGGACTTGAGATATGGTTCCAAGTTTCCTATAGGCGCAAGCACCTATAATTAATTACCCATCCTAATGCTAAGAGAAAACTTTCAATTAAAACTAGTCGATGAATTGCTAAATGCGTAGCGTACAGTAGTAACATGTGAAGCATAAAATTTAAGATTATAAAATTCATCATATTAACTTAAATCGAATGGTTGGGAAAATGATGATGCACTTGATCAAGATCCCATGGTTTCATCATCCCGGGCTGTCCTGGTTCCTAGTCTACTTAGTCAGAGAAGGTAGTAAACCCAACTTGACCGATGGATCCTTGTTAGCAGCCATAGGTTGCATCATTTAAGAAAACCTTATAGACTTGGGGTGGTGTTTATCTAAGGGGACAAGCTTAAGTTCACCTTAGCTGATAAAAGGTTTTTTTTTTTCATATCAGATGCACCATATGATTCACATCTCAAGGAGTAGAGCCATTAGGGGAGCATACGGGCTACAATCATGACCGTAATATAATGGTGTCATTTGGTGGCTATCACCCGGTCAGAGGACTCTGGTCGTAACTGTATCATATGTGGAGCCTAATGGCCAAGCCATGTAGTAAGAGGACACGGGCGACGTCCTTGCAAGCATGAGATTGATTGAGAGTGAATTGAGAAATATATTTGATTCGACTTTGGCTCCTTTGTGAGCTAGAGTTTTTTTAATTTGTCACATTCGACAAACAATTGCGGAAGGTGTATGAATTGAATTTTGCTTTAAGTTTTTAAAGATTAATGATTTTTATTTAGTCATTTTTGAGCTCAATAATTTATCAAAATTTTCATTTCTATTGACATTTATTTATATAAATTTGATTTAAAATTTTAAACATATTTTGATGGGAGTATCCCCTCTGGTTGAAATCTTCATTCAACACAGTCATTATTAGGGTAGATGTATTATTTTGCTATTCTAGATCCTATCGATTCTATTAATTTAATTATAGAGAATTAAATCTACTATCATATGATAGAATTAGCTTCTTGGATATTTTACTATGTTAAAATTCTTATAATAATATTATTAGATTTTTAGGTTTTGTTAACCCAGACCCGATCCTAAGACCCAACCGGGAATCAACCTACGCAACATCCTCATACACTAAATTTAAGCATTCAACATAGTGTCAGGGCCCATGCAAGTGATTTAGAATACTTGTATAAATTTTGAAGCATTAAATTTAAATTTTAATCATGCATCATAATGTATGCAAAACTCATTCCATTGAGTATTTTGATTCCATAAATTTAAGCATATGATTGCCTTATAATGTGTGCACTGCTTATTTCATTTAAAAATTTATACTTATTTCCATACATTATGCCATAATGAATTCAAATGCAAGGTCACTTCAAGATGGTTTATTAACACCTTCTGTTTTCTTATATGATGTGTTGTGAATCCGGTGGCGTAAGTTGTAGGTTTCATTCATATTCAACTTCAATTATTTTGAATGTTTCATTGCACAGTGTATTTCTTATTCATTCAAATATTTTGCTTGCATTGGATAGACATCTAACTTGTTGTAGACTATTGTTAGTCAGATAATTGTAAGCCCAATAATATCTCAGTAGCTTATTACATTGTACTTAATTCAATTATTAATCTTATTATTCGTTTAAGCTTCAAATATTATTATTTACCTATTTCATTCTCATTAATTATAAATCTCTATTTTGATGAAATTTTGATAGTCTCCCGGTATCATCCCCATATAGATGGTTGCTTCGAGAGTGCTAGAGCCTTCTTGCCATGCTTAAGAAAGCATGCATAGTCAGTGTCTTGCGACATTGTGGCTTAGAGAGTCTTCTAAACCTACCACACTTAAGAAAGTGTGCATAGGCCTTCAATATATGTAATTTAAATTCAGATTTTAATTTTAAGCTTAAAATTCATTTTGCATTAAATTGATTAAGCCCTTTGTCAATTTGAATTTTAGACCTCCTATTGTCCCCACGGTCTTATAGCTTCACGCTTATGGGAAGTGTGCATGGTAAGTGTCTTGCGACACCGCGACCAAGAGATCTTTGCACCTACCGCGCTTATGAGAAGTGTCACATAAGCCTTCAAATCTATGTAAGAGACATCCTGGTTTCCTCGTCATGCTGATGCAACATGCACGAGTACTTATATCTAGCAAATTTTTATAATAGTATTGAAGTAGCACTATTGACCTCACTTTTGGAGTGAGTTTTCAATCTCTTCATCATAGATCTTGGACTCTTATAGATACTAAGGGTTCCTTAGCATTTAGACACTTCTAGTGAGTAGGTGAACACTTAACCTAAGCTTAGAGACTTATGAGGGTTAGTCATAGGATTAAGTTATGCCTTAGGGATTTAAGGAGACTTGCCCATCCTGTGGCTTATACCCAACCTATATTTACCTTCTCAAACCAAAACTCAAATTCAATTCAAATATCCATATCCAATCCAAATTTTAAATTAAATGATTTAAACCCATAATCAAATCCAAAATAAAAATCCTTCCTAAACCCAATGATTTTATCTTATGGACTTGGCCCTTAATCGAATTCTGATTTTCTCCAAGATCAATTCAATCCTTCAATAATTTATCAAATTCAAGTCCAAACTCAATTCCAAATGATTGAAACTTGAAATCAACTTTAAACTCCCAAATCCTCCTTAAGCCTTATGATTGAATTCCATGGACTTAGCCAAATCTCCACCCAATTCAATCCAAACTTGATTGATCTCTTCATGAATCAATCATATATTCATTTATATTCATAAATATAAATGAAATATAAATTCAAATGACCAAAACTAAATCAAACTAAATCTAAACCCAACCAAATTCCCTCCTAAGCTATATGGACCTACCTCCATGAGCTTAGCCAAATCTCATTCAAACCAAGTCAAAATCAATTATTTTTCTCATAAATCAATTATATCTTCATTTATACTAACAAATATAAATGAAACCCACATTCCAATGATCAAAACTAAATCATACCAACCAAATTTCCTTCTAAGACCTTTTTGACCTACCTCATGAACTTAGTCAAATTTGCTTCCAAATCACTCCAAACTCAAGTGATTCTCATAAGTCATTTATATCTTTATTTATATTCACAAATATAAATGAAATATAAATCCAAATAGCCAAAACCAAATCAAAAATAAAATCAAAACCCAATTTAAACCCTTTAAGCCAATTCCTTTGACTTAACCAAAACCCACCTAAATCAAGCTAGAATAAATGGATTTTCTCTTGAATCAATCATTCCTTCAATCATCTATCCAAATATAAATGAAACTTACAATCATCAAGATAAATTGAAATCAACTCAAGTCAAGCCCAACTTAGCCATTTTGACTTGAAAAATCCAAATGAATCAAAACCCATCATAGCCTAAATTGATTGCAGTTTGATTTATATTTCAATCCTAAACTCATATATAAATCCAACTAAACCTTAATCAAACCAAAACTAAACCAATTGACATATTTAGGTCCACTTAACTCAAAGTGGCCTAAAGAACTCATTTGATCCAAGTTCTAATCCAGCCAAAATTGGATTGAACCAAGCTCATCCAAACCTCATTGATCACCCAAAGGTGATCAATTGCTTTAAATTATGTCAAACCAAGTCAACTTGGCCATTTGTCCAAGTCAACCCTTAGCCCATATGAAACCCAAATTATCCAAAACTCATCCTACACCAAATCAATTGAAGACATTGATTCACATAAACCCATAATCAATGATTGAAAATGACTTGTCCATCAATTAAGCTAAACCAAACCCAATTGGCCATTTGACCCAAGTTGACCCAAATTGCCCTAAAAAGCCAAAATAGGTCAAATCATGATCCAACCCAAATTGATTGCAACCAATGGCTCAAGTTCATTCCAAATTGATCATTGAACTTGACCAAAGCCATAATTGAACCCAATTGACCAACTTAGCCCAAATTGACCTAAAGGGTCAAATTGGCTAAAATCCAAATTAAATTTAACTTAATTCAAACCAAAACCTATAATCATTTTTAATTAACCAATTGAACTTGAACCAACACCCAACCCAAGCTAATTTGGTCAAATTGGTCAACTTTACCCATTTGACCTGTATGAATCCAAATGAGCCAAAGTTAAACCTAGGCCAAATTGATTGAAACCACTTGAACCAAAATATTTCAAATCATCATTTGAACCTAACCCAAGCCTTAGTTTGACCCAATTTGACCAATTGGTCAACCTAACCCAACATGACCCAAATTGATCCAATTTGACCAAATTGAGCCAAAACCCTTGAAACCAACCCATGGGGCCTTAGAACCAGACCAAACCTGATCCAAACCCATCCTAAGTTAGCCCAAAACTATCCCAACCCAAATTGAAGCCAAACCCAAGGAAAATCCCCCTTGGATATGCCTCCCCATGTGGGATTTTTCCAAGATTGGCAACATCCACTTTCCTATCACCTTTGGCAGTCATCAAGCACTCAAATGGGGTATCACCTAGCCAACCCTAAGTGGGATAGGCTTGCCTTGGACCAAACTGAGGTGAGTTAACTCATCTCCCTCACAAGCCGAGAAACCAAAGGATCAAGGGAGAAGCCATCATCCCAAATCAAGCCTTGAGTCACCTCCCAAGCATTCCTCCACTCAAATTGAGCCATGTGAACCTAATGGGAACAACTTTGATGCTCTGGTGGTGGCTGGCTAGCCAAAAATGGGGGATTGATCTCGTCTATCTACCTCAGCCAATTGAGGGGTATACCCCCTCAATTCAAACAAAAAATGACACCATTCGTATGGTCTGAGCTCCCAAGAGAGAAATGAAACTCCATAGCAAGCTTTCGAGCAATTCCAAAGCCTCCCCACTTCGAATTTCTCCTTCCTGAGCAAGGCCGAAATAGGGGATTCCAACTTCTCCAATCCTCAACCAAAACCCAATTGCTCGTTCCTACACCATCTCCATACCTCATCGAGGCTACCCAAAGCTTCCCCCAAGTTCCAAACCCATCAGAGCAAGGAGTTCGATTAAAGCTGAAGCTCCAAAGCACCATTATTGGCCTTCTATGCAATCCATGTGGAACCAATCCAATTGCTACTCAATAGGGCTTCGTATTAACTAGATGAAGCTACCTCAAGCGTGTGAGCCACCGGTCTTAGCTCCGGTGAAGTAATTTCATGAAACTGAACTTTAGGCAAAGTGGTGTAGGAGCTTTATGAAGAAAATTTTCATGTGAGATAATCTTAGCCTTTTGATCTTTGTGGATCCCACGTGAAAAGGTGTGGAGTTGATTTGGAGTGAATCTAAGATCGGGTGAACTCGAGTTGAACGATCCATGGTGGACGGGCTCCATCGTTCACCATTTGCGAGCTGATAGATCATGCACCTTCCGTTCCACGTGATAGAAATGGACGACCATGATTAGATCATGCTAGAAACGTTTGATTCAATCCATAATTAATCGCGAGTTTGATCTGCGCCTTCCAATCCGAGATCGAACGATGGAGATCAATACCGCATCCCACCGCCAGCTCAGTCTACCGTGAGATGTGATAACTTAAATAGCCAATCTCCAGGCACCACGTGAAAAGCATGCCGCATCAGCGTGCCATATGGCGTTGACGGGATTAAGCTTAATTAAGGCTAATTAATTAATTTTCAAGGTTATAACTTTCATAATTCATAATAAATTGTAGAATAATAATAAAAAAAACAAACAAATGCTTATTTTAAAGGTATTTTAGAGAGAAATCCATTAAAATTATTCTTAATTGATTTTGACCATTAATTTGGGCTTAATTAAGTTTTAATTGAAAAGTTAATTATCTTAATTACTCTCTAATTAATTAACCATTTAACCTCAAACTTTCTAAGATTGTTTAAGGGGATGACCTCAGCCTCTCCTATTTTTCTTGGGATTTAGTGGTTGATTAATTGGAGAAATTGATTGATTAAGCTCTAATTATCTTTTTAACTTAATTATGAGTTAATTAACCATATGAACATGGGGTGTTTATTTTTGGTTATGTATATGTGTGTGATGTGTGTGTGTGTATGGTGGGGGGGGGGACACTATGCAGGAGGGTGTACTTATTGAGGTGATCAGGTACGACATCAAGAAATAGTGCACTATCTCAAAAGATAGAAATCACTACCATACGATGGACCAAATCACTTAATAATGACTCCTAAGGCATGATGGGTCTTTGAATATACCAGAGATTTTTCTCTGACTTTACATGGATGAAAAAAGTTGAGTTTATTTAAACTGGATTCTAAAGTTCCCTATGGGGGCAAGCCCCCATAGTTAATTATATCCTAAGGAAGGTGAGTTCCTTAGGAATACTCTCGATTAAAGTAGGCAATTATTCTGTCCAAAAAATTCAAAGATAGGACTATCAATAAATTTGTTATATTCGAAAGATAAAATGGGATAAATTGAAAGGAGATATTTATTATCGAATCCAAAAGGAGATGAGCAAGGGATGCTCATAATACTAGGAAGCCTAGTGAGCATCCCAAACTATCATATGGTTGAGCTTTATTTGTTTGAAATTGAGGATAATTATATACTTGGGTTGAAATTTTATTAGAAATCTATGACTTATAATTCCATAATACAAGATTATGAAAATGCCTAAGAGATGAGGATTTATGCTTGTAGCCCCAAAGGGAAACAACAACCCGAGATCCTAAATCTAGGGAGCTTTAGTGAAGGCCAAAGCATGACCTAAATCTAAGTGAAGATGAGTATATTACTTACCTCCATAAAAGAGAGTAAATCACCCGACTGCTAGACTTATAACTGCCTGGAGTGGTAGCCGGCTAACTCCTCCTATGTTTTAAAACCATGTGATCAAGTCATATGTTTTGCAAGATGGCTAGGTTGTTTTTATTTAGAAAGAAACTAAAGTCTTTAAATCCACTCCCTAAGAGACTAGAGCATGAGTGGTTTGAATAATGACTTAGAATAATAATTTTAGCAATTTTTTTACTATTTATTTTGACACAGGCCATAGATTTTATATGTCTAAATGCATGATGAAATTGATTATAGGCTAAATTTAATAGAAGAAGGTGTTCTCCACCCCCAAGGGATACCCTCACAGGTCAAGCATTCCCTTGATGTGCAATGGATGGCATCCCTTCATTTTTAAGAGAGGAACAAGATGATATGCATGGTGTTACAACATTCATTTAAATATTTTATTATCTTGATTATGAAACTTTATGGAGATTATGAATTATTTTAAAAATTATTTTAAAAGTATAATCATCCCTGAGCTTACATCATATTTCATCATATATCAAAAGAAACTGTCATGATAATGTGCCAATCATCAAATCTTATACCTCAGTGAAAGAATATGCGAGTGGGCCGCTTACCCAAAATGTTCATGCTCCCCCTTATCTTTATTAAGAATAATTATAAATTAAAAGAATGGAAAAGTAAATCTACCTACACACCCAAAAAAGTGTTAGTAAATACACCATAAACCTTAGCATTATATGAATAATTTGTGTACACCTTGTATATGGGTAATCAAGTCCACCTGTCATAATGTAGATTATGCTTAGGGGTTAAGCAACTTGCAAAAGAGAGAATTTATATTTATTTAAGCATCTTTTAAGCATAATCTCCTATAGAAAATATGATTAGGCTAATCACGGCCTAACATCTAGTCTACGAAACATACACCATAACATCCAGTCTATAATAGTACATCACAGAACAAGCATACATCAAACCATACACCACCCTAACATAAAGGTAAAAGTAGTGACTTAATCAAATGTGTGTGTTAAAGCTTGTGTAGTATGTCCTTACTAGACTTTAGAGTTAAGATTTTCTAAGTATGAAGGACATTCAATTTGAAAGGGTGGTTTCACTTTAAATGGTTTAAGCAAATTTTACTTAATATCTTTGTATTCATTTGACTCAACAACTAATGTGTTATGAAGAGAAAGAAAGAAAGAATCACTCTCTTTTATCCCTACCTTAAGTCACATCTAAAGCAAATTAGTTAATCAATTCTTTAGTGAATGACTTATTATATTTTAATTAGTCCTAAGTTTAGGGTCACTTTAAATAAACTCATTTAATAAGAAAGGCATCTTAAGATTAGTTGGAATAAATTACTATCATATAACACATGTTTGTTCATTTCTTTCCATCATGTATATCATGCATATGATTAGGTCCTAAGCATAGTTATACATACAATTTATATCTTAACACACTTTAATGATGAATGTGAGTAAATATATTTGGAATTAATATTCCATTTAGTTGAATGATTTTGTCATATTAATTTAAAGTTCTATCTAAAATCTTATACAAAAGCATAAGGAAAGAACCTCAAATCACATGACTAATGTACTCAGCCAATCAAACAAAGCATGAATGCATGTCCTTTTAATAGAAAAAGGGGATTTTCATTCATTAGCTAAGTACAAAGTCACTTATAAAAGTTTTAAGTAAGTACGTCGCCATTATTCTGCACCAAAGGAACGAGGTGGAAACTTCCTTAGGGCTACTTGAAGCCGTGCGTCCTTGGGATGTCCAGATTAATATACTCGCTATCCTTAGATACATAAGGATGTATAAACAACTACAAGAATAGAAAGCCATGCAAAAATTGTATTTTGATTTGATTGATTTATTTTGTGTAAATGAATTAGAGCTCTATCTAAATTTTGATGTCTAAATGCATAAGAATGAAAACAAGTAGGTACGTCACCATTGTTTCGCACCAAGGGAACGAGGTAGGAACCTCCTTAGGCCTACTTAAAGCCATGCGTCCCTGGGATGTCTAGACTAATATACCTGCTAGCATTCTTACTTATATAAATCAACACATGAATGTAAGGAATAGACTTTATTTTATACACTAAATTTATATTCACTTGCATTTCCTATGTACATATAACTATATATATATATATATATATATATATATATATATATATATATATATATATATATATATATATATATATATCATATATATATATATATATATATATATATATATATTCATTCATTAATAAACTTTTGAAGATATATTTGAGAATTAATAGTGATACTAGCCACATATATTTTTAATTTAAATCAACACATGAAATTTGACATAAAATAAATTATGTTATTTAATTAAGTTTAAAAGTGATGGATGCATGAATCATATGACATACAACATTTTGGCATGATTGGAAAGAAATAAAAGAGCATGAGTATATAATCTCATTCAAATCAATTAACTCCCAAGGATAATCAAACTAAATAAGATTATTTAAAACAAACCAAAGTTCTTTAATGTCATTTCATTTTCATGTTTGATTTGATTTAAAAATGTGAAAGGTTTGCTAATCTAATCCCATCCTTCATGTGTGAGTTAATTTAGTTTAATGAAAAATAATTAGGTTAATTTTATGGTTTAATTAGATTATGGTATGAATTAAGTCAATTAATTAACCCTTATCTATATCACCTTAAGTTAATTAACTAATTAATTGTGAGCTAATATGATATGAAACCACATGAAAAGTAAATTAGCAATGCTCCTAAGAAATGAAAGGGGCCTAATGCAATTGACTCATGATTAATAATTAATTAGGCTTAAGAGATTTAATTAATTACTTTTATATTTTTCATACACATATAAGCTAACCATAATTTTATTAAACTCCTTTAGACTATTAAACATCTAAATGACTACCCAAAATTGATTAAAGGTAATTAGGTGTGAATTGGAATTTAGATTGACTTAATTAAGCTCATTAATCCATTTAATTAAGCATTAAGCATGTTTAATTAATGAAATGAAATTAACTTAAGGAAAGAGAATAAGAAAGAGGCCTAAATCTCAATCCCTAAGTCCTATATTTGATCACTTAAGCTCTAATTTTATCTTGAAGATTAATTAATTAATTAATCAATTAATTATTTCATTAATCATTAATTTGATTCAAAAAAAAAGAAAACTTAAATGGAAAAAATATCCCAATCACATTTATTGTTCGAGATGTAATTAGTCTTAAATAAATTGTAAAATTATCAAAGAGAAAAGAATCATAATTAATTAAGAAAAAATTAAATTAATTTTTTTAATTAACAACCAAAAAAAAAAAAAAAAAAGAGGAGGTCATCCCCAAACATCCACAAAATTTTGAGATTAATTGGTGAAATTAAGTAATTAAATTTTTAATTAAATCTTAATTAAGCCAAATTACTATTCAAAATTAATTAATAATAATTTTTCTAGATTCTACTCTGAAATACCTTTAAGATGATCCCTAGTTTGTATTTTTTGGATTTTCTATAATTAGTTATGAATTTTAGAAATTTCAGACTTAAAAATGGATTTATTGACCTTAATTACCCCTAATCCATCCACGCGGGACACATGCTTTTTCACATGGCATGGGATTGGCTATTTAAGTTGTCACATCCACGCCGAATTTTATGAACGCTTCCGGACCGATCTAATATCGAATGACCACGATTCAAAAAGTGAGAAAGAGAAGATTTAACATGATAAATCAGACGCATTCAATCAAATGGATATTCATCCGCCTAATGGCAGATGGATATGTCGATTTCCTGCTGATCCGAAGCTCACTAGAGATAGGATTGTCTCCAAATTAATCCCACACCTTTGGGGAAGGGAGACACACACATCCAACGGCTAAGATCGATTGAAAATCACAATTGCTTCATAAAAGACCAACCTATTTTTGCTAGGGAGCTCAATTTTGCAAAATTACCTCACCGGAGCTAATGTCCAGCGGTGGGATCGACGGAGGTAGCTTCAACTAGTAGAGGCGAAGCCCTGTTGAGAAGATTCGGGTTTGATTTGTTGTATAATGCTCGATTGACCAATCCACATGCCTTAGACACTCGACATTGATCGAACTTTGGTCTCGAGTGATTGGGAAGGCTTGGGGATGATTCAGTTGCCTTCGATGACACATAAGGATGGTGTGTGCAAGAAGAATTTGGATTTGGTTATGAAATGGGAGAATATTGATCAAAAATGACCTCCCTTATCTCAGTTTTGCATCGGAGAGGAAAATTCTGATTTGGGAGAGCTCAGGAAGGCTTAAAATCACTCTGAGGGATTTTAAAATTGCTTTGGGAACTCAAAGAATGCCAAATGTCATGTTTGTCGCTCGAATTAGGGGAGTATACCCCGAGATTGTATGTGATGGACGGATGAGATCGCTTCCAAAAATTTATCCGATTCACCACCATCTGTCTGCTGGAGTCATCACCATCAGTGCCACACGGCTCGCCATGAGTGGTCGAAGCCATGTCAAGCTACCCAAGGGAGGATTTGGGCAGATGGTGCGTGATTGCCTCCTCCTGGTGTACATGGTTTGTTCGGCCATGAGAGGGGGAAAGGGAGAGATTAACATTGGTCCATGGCTAATCCTAGGGTGTTTAGGTTGGGCTAGAAAGGCTAAGGCTTGCTTCATTTGGAAGTGGAGGGTTGCCAGGGGAAGGACAAAGTGGACTTTGCCCCTTATGGCAAGAATCCTATACAAAAGTGTTTGTCCATTAGTCAATTCCCTTGGTTTGGGCTCTAAGTGAATTTAGGCTAGTTTGGGAGTGATTCATGGCTGACGTGGATTGGGTTTGATCAACTTTTGGAGTCCCATAAGGTGGCTTTGGGTGATTTGGCTTCATATGATCAAAATAAGCTCATTTGGATTAGGTTGGGTTGGGTTGACCAATTGGTCAAATTGGGTCAAACCAAGACTTGGGTCAGGTTCAAATGATGTTTTGGAGAGTTTTGGTTCAAGTGGTTTTGACTAATTTGGCTTAGGTTTGATTTTGGCTCATTTGTATTCAAATAAGTCAAATGGTCTAAGTTGACCAATTTGACCAATTTGAAAAAATAGGGTTGGGTTAAGTGTTGGATCATGTTCAATTAGTTAATTAAAAATTATTGTAGGCTTTGGTTTGGTTGAATTTAGAATTAATTTGGATTTTGGCCAATTTGACTATTTAGGTCAATTTGGGCTAGGTTGGGTCAAGTTGACCAATTGGTCAAATTGGGCTCAATCATGGCTTTAGTCAAGTTCAATAAGTGATTTGGAATGAACTTGAGCCATTAGCTGCAATCAATTTGGATCAAATCATGATTTGTCCCATTTTGGCTTTTTAGGCCAATTTGGGTCAAATTAGGTCAAATGGCCAATTGGACTTGGTTTGGCTCAATTGATGGTTTGGTCATGTTCAATCATTGATCATGAGTGGGTTTGAGTCAATGGTTTTAATCAATTTGCCATATGATGGGCTTTCGCTAATTTGGGTTTCATTTGAGCTAAAGGTTGACTTGGTTTGACCCAATTCAAGGTAGTTGGTCACCCTAAGATGATTGTTGATCATGATATGGGGTTTGGATGAGCTTGGTTCAATCTAATTTGGGTTGGATTAGAACTTGGCTCAAAAAGGTCTTTTAGGTCACTTTGGATCAAGTGGACCAAAATGGATCAATTGGCTTGATCATGACTTGATTCAAGTTTAATTGAACTCACATATGAGCCTAGGATGAAGATATAAATCCATTTGCAATTGGGTTGGAGTCAAATGAATTTTGGTTCATATGACAATTTCAAGTCAAAAGGGGTCAACATGGGATTGACTTGGGTTAACTTCGATTTGGTTTGATAATTATAGTTTGTGTTTATATTTAGAACAATGATTGAATCATGAGGAAATCCATGAGTTTTGAATTGATTTGGGTATCATTTAGCCAAGTTCAAGAATTTGGCTAAATAGGCTAAAATTAAGAATTTGATTTGATTTGGGTTTGGATTTGGCCACTTGGATTTATATTTCATTTATATTTGTGAATATAAATGAATATATAAATGATTCATGAGAAAATCACTTAAGTTTGGAGTGATTTGGAAGAAATTTTGACCAAATTGAGGGATGTAGGTCAAAAGGGCTTAAGTAGGGAATTCGTTTGGTTTGGTTTAGTTTGATTTGATTTGAATGATTTAAATTTAGATTTCATTTATATTTGTGAATATAAATGAGGGAATGATTAATTTATAAAGAAGTCAACCAAATTTGATTTGGTTTGAAGGAGATTTTGGCTAAGCATATGAAGGTGGTTCATATGGCTTAGGAAAGGATTTTGGAGTTTGAATTTAATCATGGGTTTCAATCATTTGGAGTTAGATTTGACTTGGAATTTGGGTTTGAATTTGATTTGAGATTAAATTTGATATTTGAGAAAATCAATTTAATTAGGGTTGATTTGAATTTGGTTAAAGCTAAGTCCAAAAGATAAAATCAAAGGGCTCAAGAAGGGATTTAGAATTTGAATTTAATCATGGATTTCAATCATTTGATTTGGGATTGGATTAAAGATCTTGGATTTGAATTGGAGGTTTGGTTTGGAAGAAGGAAGCAAGAATTGGGTTTAAGGTTATAGGGTTGGCAAGTCTTCCTAAATATCAAAGGCATAACCTCTTCGCATGGCTAACCCTTCAAAGTCTCTAGGCTTAGGTTAAGTGTTCACCTAATTACTAAAAGTGTCTTAAGACTAAGGAGCTCTAAGTGTCTACAAGAGTCCTACATCTATGATGAGGAAGTTGAGAGCTCACTCCTAAAAGTGAGGTCAACATAATAGTAACTTGATTAATTAATGGGGTCATTTATCACTGTTTAATAGTGAGGAGGCTTAGAGAATTGGATTGGGGCTTCTCTCCTAAGCTTTTCCATAAGTTTTCTTGACTTTTCCTAGAGAAATTAATTAAGGATTAATGGATTAATTAATTACTTAATTAGTTTAATTAATTTTTAAAATACATATAAACCTAATTAATTCATGGGTAGATCTTTAGGTGTTCAATAACCCAAAGAGATTTAATGAAATTATGATTTATCCATATGTGTGATAAAATCATAAAAGTAATTAAGTAAGTTTCTTAAGCTTAATTAACTATTAATTATGAGCTAATTACATTAGGACCTTTCATTTCCTAGAACCATTGCTAATTTACTTTTCAATCATTTCCATATCACATTGGCTCATTATTATTTGGATAATTACTTTAAGGTAGCATAGGTAAGGGTTAATTAATTGAGTTGGTTCATATCTTAACTTAATTAATACACAAAATCAACCTAATTACCTCTTATTAAATAAAATTAATCTACAAACATGGGATGGGATTAGGATCAGCAAGCCTCTTTCTCTCTTTCCTTAAATCAAATTAAACATCAAATTAAAAATGGCATAAAAAAGTTTTGGTTTGCTTTAAATGATTTCATTTGCTATGATTGTCCTTAAGAATTAATTTGGTTGAATAAAATCATATGCTTATGTTTATTTATTTCTCTCCAATCATATTAAATATTGTATGCCATTTGATTCATGCATTCATCTTTTGAAAAATTTTATTAGATCAAATGGTTTCCTTTATGTCAAGCTTGCATGTGTTGATTTAATTTAATATATGTGTGGCTATTATCACTATTAAATCAAAATATATCTTTTCAAAGCTTATAAATGAATGATTAAATATGCTATAAATGATAGTTATAAATACATAAGAGATTTATGTGATTATAGCTTAAGTGTATGAAGTGAAGTTTCGTTCCTTTTATTCATGTATTGATTTATGTAAGTACGAATATTAATGGGTATATAGTCTAAAAATCCCAAGAATACGAGGCTTTAGCTAGCCCTAAGGAGATAATTTGATTACCTCATTTTCCTAGTTAACAAAGGCACATACTCCATTTGATTTCATTTCTTATTTATTTCAATAAAAGAATTTGGATTACTCCATATGCATAAATGTTTCAATCAAATAAAAATATAACTGTTGCATGGTTTTCCTTCCTTTATTTATGTATACATCCATATGTATTTGAGAAAAGCAAATATTTAGTTTGGACATCTCGGGAATACGAGGCTTTAAGTAGGCCCATGGAGGTCATTTGATTACCTCACTTCCCTGGTTAATAATGACATGTACTAGCTTATGTCTCTTATACATGTGTGTGTGTATTTAATTATGGAATTAGAATCTCTTTTCTTTTTATAAAAAATATGTGCATTTGCAATCATTCAAGTGATTGAATTAATTGATCATGTGATGTGGAGCTCTATTCCTTATGTTTATGTATTTAAATTTACATATGGTTGAATGTAATGGTATATAGTCTGGACATTCCAGAAATATGACACTTTAGCTAGCCCCAAAGAGGTTATTTGATTACCTCACTTCCCTGGTTAACAATGACATGTACCTATTTAATTTCGTCCCTATGCATTTTTATATAAGAATTTAGATAGAGTTTGAAATTAATATGATGAAATAATTTGATCAAATGAAAAAAAATATACAAAATTTAAATGTACATACTCACATCCATCATTCAAGTGTGCTAAAATATATTGTATGTGTAGGTATACTTAGGATTTAATCATATGCATATTACATGTGATGGAAAGGAATGATTTAACATGTGTCATGTGATAGTAATTTAATCAAATTAATCTTAAGATGTCTTTCATGTTGAATAGGATTATTTAAAGTGGACCTAAACTTAGGATTAATTTAAAATGTGTAATAAGTCATTCACTAAAGTGAACTAAATTAATTAACAGGCTCTAGAAATGACTTAAGGTAGAGATGAAAGAGAGTAATCCTTTTTTTCTTCTCTTTATAACACCTTAATTGCTAAGTGTAGATCAAATGAAACAAAAGAAAGTACTAAGTAAAATTCTCAAATCAATTAAATCACTTAAAGTAAAATCACCCTTCTATATTAAATGAAAGTCTTTCACATTTAGAAAATCATAACCTTAATGCCTAGTTAGGACATACCACACAAGCCTTAATACATACACATTAGAACTAAGTCACCACTTGTATCTTTATGTTACGACTATGCATGGTATGCTGTATGTTTGGTTTGAGGATGTAATTTTAATTTGAGGGTGTATGATTTAATGACAAGATGTTAGCATATTAGCCTAATCATATTTTATGTAGGGGATTGTGCTTAAGAGGTGCTTAAAAATAAATATAAATTCTCTTTTTTACAGGATTGCTTAAACCCCTAAACGTAATCCAAGTTAGGACAGGCGGGCTTGGTTATCCATGTGCAGGGTGCTAAGTCCAATTCATATATATAACTGCTTGGGATTATATGTGTGTTTAGTTAACACTTATTTTGCAGGTGTAGTTAATTTATTTTTCCTATTTTTAATGTAATTTTGCATTAGGAATTAGGATTAGTGTCATGAGGGATTAGGATTGTTGACCTCACTTTTGGAGTGAGCTCTCAACTTCTTTATCTTAGACATAGGACACTTCTAGACACTAAGAGTTCTTTAGTCTTAAGACACTTCTAGTGATTAGGTGAACACATAACCTAACCCTAGAGACTTAGAGGAGATAGCCATAGGAATAGGTTATGCCTTAGGGGTATTAGGAGGACTTGCCTACCATATAGCTTGAACCCAATCCTTGCTTCCCTCCTTCAAACCAATCCAAATCAAATCTTAAATCAATTTCAACTCAATTGATTTTCCCAATCATAGATCAATTCTAAAATCCAAATCATAAATCAATTCCAAATCAAAATGATTGAAACCCATGATTGAATTCAAATCCTAAAATCTTTCCTAATCCCTTTGATTCCATCTTATGGACTTAGCTCAGATCAAATCCAAATTACTCCAAACTCAAAAGATATTATCATAACTCATTTATATTCTCATTTATATTCAAAAATATAAATGAAATATAAATTCAAATAACCAAAACTAAATTCAAAACTCAAATCCAAATCCAACTTAAATCCAACTTATACTCTTTCAAGTCAAATACTTGAACTTAGCCAAACCATCCTCAAATTAATCCAAACCCTTGGATTCTATCTTCAAACAATATCTTCTTCAATCACATGCCCAAATATAAACATAAACTATAATCATCAAACCAAAATCAAACTAACCCAAGTCAAACCCATGTTCATCCTTTTGACTTGAAATTGTCAAATGAACCAAAACCCATTTGACTCCAAATCACTTGTAATTGGATTTATATTTCAATTATAAGTCCATATGTGAGTTTAACCAAACTTGAATCTAGCCTTGATCAAGCCAATTGACCCATTTAGGCTCACTTGACCCAAAGTGACCTAAAGCACATTTTTGAGCCAAGTTCTAATCCAACCCAAATTAGATTGAAATAAGTCCATCTAAGCCTCACATTATGAGCAACAATCATCCTAGGATGATCAATCACTCAAATTGGGTCAAACCAAGTCAAACCTAGCCTTTGACCAAGTCAACACTCAACCCAAATGAAACCTAAACAAGCTCAAATTCACTATAAGCCAAATTAATTAAAACCATTGATCTAAACTAATCCATAATCAATGATTGAACCTGGCCAAGCAATCAATTAAGCCAAACCAAGCCTAGTTGGCCACTTGACCTAAGTTGACCCAAATTGACCTAAAAATTTAAAATAGGTCAAATCTTGATCTAAGCTAAATTGATTGCAACCAATGGGTCAAATTCATTCTAAATCATTTGTTGAACTTGACCAAAGCTTCAATTAACCAACTAGACCCAACCTAGCCCAATTGACCATGAACCCAACTTGACCTAAAAGGTCAAATCAACTTGAAATCTAACCAAATCAAAATTGATTGAAACCAAAGCTTGCAATACATTTTAAATGATCAACCAAGCCTAAACCAACCCATGACCTAACCCAATTGGGTAAAATGGGTGACCTAAATGAACCTAAATGAACTAAAACCAAATCTAAACTAAATTAAACCAAACCAATGATATCCATAGGCTCCAAATGATCATTTGAACTTGTCCTAACCCATGGTTTAATTGGTCAGACCCAATTGACCAAACTTGACCTAAATGAGTAAAATTGAACCAATTCAAATCAAATGAACTCCAAATCACTTGAAATTTGGCCCAACCTATTTTTGAATCATTTCAAATCTGCCCGAATCAAAATCATGGCCAAATGACCATTTTTCCCTTATGTCAAAGGGTATCCTATGACCAAATTCACTTAGAATTAGGTAATTTCTTTCTCAAGGCCACTTAGCATCCTCCTAGTGGTCCACATGGACACCAAGGAGGGTGGTGAACATGACCCAATGAGCTTTGGTCGGCCATGACTTAAGCCAAGGCCAAATTGACCCCTCCAATGTAAATTGAACACTTGGATCACCAAATGCACTCACCTAGCACATGGCCATCCACTCTCCTTCACTCCACTACCTAAAATGACTCACATGGAATGTTTGGTAGCCCAAACCGTGAACCCAATCTCACCCATTGATAAAAAAAAGGCATTTTAGCCTCTCACCGTCTGATCTAAGGAGGGGGACATATACTCCCCCTCATTCTCACTCAAACAAGAAGTATTCATTTCCATAGAGCTAAGGAGAGTGAGTCAAAGCTCCCCAAGCTTTTCCAAGCCCTTCCCAAGCTCCATTGATTTCTTATTCTTGATTTCACTCAAAATTGAAACATGGGAGATCAATCCCGAGCATAACTCATCTAATTCTCCATCAAAACCAAAATTTATCTTGCAAGCATCATTAGTGGACTTCGTCGAGCTTGACCAAGTCGTTTCCCAAGTCTCCAAGCCACGAGAAGCACTACTTCGATCAAGACCAATCACCATTGAAGGGGAGCTTGGTCAACTGAGCCATCTACTTCAAATCAAGATCCAATTCCTTCAACAGGTCTTCATCTCTACTATACGAAGCTTCCTCCTCCATTGGAAGCACCGGTGAATTGGATGTGCATCCGCCCTCCTTCCGAAGGCGTGGGATCATTTTGATCCCAATTCGAGCTCGGGTGAGCTCGAATTGAACGGGGAGAGACGAACATCACTCGTGAAGGAGAAGGATCACACGTTGTATGTTCCACGTGATTGGAATGGACGGTTGTGATTAGATCACGCTAGATCGCCTTTGATTTAAGCCTAAATCACGAGATTAATCCAGACCATCTGATCTCAGATCAGACGACCCGTATTGAAAGCACGTCCACCGCCGACTGACTCAGTAGAAGGATGTGACAACTTAAATAACCTATCCCATTGGGCCACATGGAAAGCGCGTCGCGTCAGCCGCCACGTGGCCCGATGGGTTTAGGGGGTTAATTAGGCTTAATTAATCTAATTTTAATGCTGAAACTTCTAAAATTGATAACTAATTGTAGAAAATCCAAAAAAAATGCAAACTCAGGCTCATTTTAAAGATAATTTAGAGGAGAATAATAAAAAATTAAATTTAATTAATTTTGAATAGTGATTTTAACTCAATTTGGGTTTTATTGAAAATGTAATTAAGCTAATTACTCTCTAATTAATATAGCAATTAATCCTAAAATTTTTGAGATTAATTAGCGGGATGACCTCTGCCTCCCATGATTTTCTTGGTATTTATTGTTGGATTAATTAGGGGAATTGCTTATTTATCCTTAATCACTTTCTTAATTAATTAAATGATTAATTAACATGTTAAACAGTGATATCATTAATTAAGTCTCCTAATCATCATGAAATAATGAATGGACTTAGGGAATGAGATTAGGATTTCTTTTCCAGTCTTTTCCCATAATTATTTTTTATTTGGATAAATACTTAATTAATTTGCAAATTAATTAATGACTTAATCACTTCATTAATTAATTCAATTGATCAAACTCAAAACTAAATTACTCCAAAACTTAATCATTTAATTCTTGGGTAGATTCTTAGGTCTTCAATAACCTAAGAGGATTCCAAAGAAAATTATTATGAAACTACATATGTAGGGTGGTTATGAAAGTACTTAATTCAATCCTTTAGCTTAATTAATCAATAATTATGAGCCAATTGTATTAGGCCCCTTCTTTTCTTAGATGCATTGCTGATTTAAATTCCATGTGGTTGCATATCATATGTTGGCTTATAATTACTTATTTAATTATGTTAAAGTGGTGTAGGTAAGGGGTAATTAATGGATTTAATTCACACCTTAACCTAAACAAAACATAAAAGCAACCTAATTATTCTAAAAATTAAACTAAACCAATTCACACATGGAGGAAATGGGTTAGGACCAGCAAACTCTTTTTATATTTCCTAAGTCAAATCAAATTCAAAAATAAAAATCTCCTTAAAGAATTGTGATTCACTTTAAATGATCTTATTTTATAGGATTATCTTTAGGAATTGATTAGGGTGAATGAAGTCATATGCTTACATTCCTTTATTTCTTTCCAAGCAAGCTAAATATTGTTTGCCATATGAAATCATGCATTCATTTCTTTTGAAAAATCAATTAAATAAAATGTTTTCTTTTATGCCAAATTGCATGTTTTGGCTAAAGTTAAGAATATGAGTGGTTATTATTATTATTAAACTAAAAATTATTTTTAAAACCTATAAACCAACGACCATGAATGAAGTGATGCTACTTATGAATACTTATAAGCTTGCATGTCATTATAGCATAAGATGTGTTTTATGTTGGTTTCTTCTCTTCTCTTAACATGGATTTGAATAGGATTTACAAAGTGTATAGTTCATTTGAAAAGAACACAACACTTGCTTAAATATATTCCTATGCATTTCTATGTTATGACTTAATAAGGATCTTCACATTTACACATGTAAATTATACAACCAAATTAAACATAATATTTTGCATGATTCTTCATCCATTTGTTTCTTTTTTTATATTATATGTATTTAAGAAAAGTGGTATATTAGTCTAGACATCCCGGGGCTGCGATGCTTTAAGTAGCCCTAAGTAGGTCATGTACATTACACCCCTAGTATAGAAAATAATGGCACTGTACTCACTTATGTCTTTTATACATGCGGATGTGCATTATCTTAAAGGATGATAAATCCCCCTTTTCTACATAATAAAGACATGCATTCATGGAATATCTAAATTTTCAAATCATATCTCTTAGCATTCATCATCAAAGTGTGTTAAAATTTATATTGCATGTATAAGTATGCTTAGGATTATTCATATGCATGGTATACATGGTGGAAAAAAATAAATGGCTGTGTGTTATGTGGTAGTAATCCACCTTAACTAATCTTGAGATGTCTTTCTTATCAAATAGGGATATTTAGAGCAAATCTAATTAACATTCACTAAAGGAAATTCATCAATCAATTTACCTTAGAAATATTTTAAAGTAGGGATGAAAGAGAAGTTCTATTCTCTTTTCTTCTCTTCATAACATTTAGTAACTAAGTGTAGGTTCATTCAAACCAAATCAAATAACCAACTAAAATTGACAAATCAACTAAATTACTTAAAATGAAACCACTCTCTAAATTGAATCTTTCACACTTAAAAAATTTTAACCTTAAAGCCTAGTTAATACATTCCACACAAGCCTTAAATGACACACACACTAGGGTAAGTCGCCATTTCTAGCTCTATGTTTGGGCGGTGTATGATTTGATACCTAATTTTATTTTATGATGTAATGTTTTTTTTAGATTGGATGTTAAGGTGCATGTGCATAGTCTGGATGTTAGGCCGATATTAGCCTAATTATTCTTTCTACAGGGGGTTGTGCTTAAGGGGTTTTGTAGTAAAAATATAAATATTTTTGCTGTGCAAGTTGCTTATACCCCTAAGCATAACCCAAATTAGGACAGGTGGACTTAGTTGCCCCTGTGTGGGGTACTAAGTCCAAATTATTCATATAATTACTTGGGTTGTGTGGTATGTTTAGCTATTCTCTTTGTAGGTTTAGTTAAATTTATTTTTCCCATTTTGATGTAAATTTTGCAATTAAGATTTAGAATGGATGTTAAGGGGGAATTAAGGTGAATATTGGTTATAAGACCATGTATTATATACCATGTGAAGCCTTGGAGCAAACTACATCCCAAGTCAAATCAAAAGGAAGAAAGAAATAAAGAAAGAAAGAAATGAAAAAAATGAAGAATGAAGGCCCAATAATATGAATTCCTTCTAATTGTAATTATTCATTTGTAATTCAAGATATATTTGGGTAGAGCTCGGCTACCCGCATTTCTTTTTGGTTGTGTGGTGGAACCCGACCACATCGACCTCTTATTCTTTTATGCTAATTTTAAAAATTGGTTGATGTTATGTTTATGATTGCACCATTAGGATAACATGATTTTTCCTAGTTTCTTAATTATTTGATGGCTGTTGAATGGTCTCGATGCGATTAGGCTCTTAGGGAAAATAAATTTTTATCCAATTAATCAACTCAAAATTAAATTAAACAACTCATAACCTCACTTAAAGCTTAGGACATAAATCAAGATAATAAAATATTTAATAACACCTTAGTTGGATGTTGTAAGCCTCCCATCATGCATAAATCATATTGCTTCACTCTTGCTAATGGAGAGCTTCAACCTTTGCTAGAGAAAAATGGCTTGACCTTTGAGAGCCATGGTGGAAACACACCTCTTTCTTTTTGATTTTGGCTCATAACTAATTTCTCATGCATTAGGCATATGAAATCCCTCAGCCAGTGTCAAATAAAAATGTCCAAAAATTAATGTAAAACATAACAAAATTTGCATTAGAGTAAGTCATTTATTCATGTCATTCATGATCTAGTCTCTTAGAGAGAGTGTTTAAGTACTTAGTCTCAAATATATAACTCTTGCAAAGCATACTTGCTGTATTTAAAATGAGTTGGTTGCCTGTTGTAAGTCAGTTGGGTGGTTTATCCTCTTGTTGAGTAGATTTTTCCTGATTGGTTATTTTGTTTCAGTCTTTTCCTTAGATTTTTCCTCCCTCTTGTTTATCATCTTTTTTATTTGATTGGTATTTCCTATTTTTCTCAAATTTTATTTTTTTTTTTGTCATATTCTGTAGGTTTGATTTCTCCTTTTTTCAATAATTTGATCCCTCCTTTTTTTTTGTTTGATCTTCTTTCATCTTTAAAAAACTCTTTCATCTTTGATTTTTAATAAATTTTGATTAAATATAAATCTACTTTCTTTTATTTTTTTAAACTTTTTATTCCTTATTTTCTGTATTTTATTTTGTTTTTCTCATTCCCATGTTTTGAGATCTTTCATATATTTGATATTGATACATTTTCTTTTAAAATGATTCTGATGTAAAGTATTATTTTAATAAGAAGGATAGATGTAAATCTACATTGAGTCATTTTTTCCCTTTCTTTTTTTATATTGAAATGATTTATATTTTTTATAAAACAATATTTTATTTATTTTATCATTTCCTTCAAAATATTTTAATTTTTATATCTTTATATCAATATATTAAATCTTTTGTTTGAGATATACATTTATTTCTTTTTTATGCCTAAGCATATTTAATTAAATTTAAATATAGATTCATTTAAAAATAAATTTTTTTAATTAGAAATATAATATGTTTTAAATTTGTAATGTGACCTAAAAAAACCCATTTAAATTGAAAAATATAAAATAAAAATTCTTTCATTATAATTATAATTATTCTTTTATATTAGATATATTAAATCTCAAATCCATTTGCTCTCACATATGCAACATTATTATGCTTGGTATAAAATTTGATGTTATGTTTATACATTAGAAATTATATACTCATAGTTTCTTTAGATTAGTGGTTTATCTTTATATGTGAATACTCTTAAAAAAATAATTTTTTATCCATAGAACTCATAACTAAAGTTTTAAATAACTCATAACCTCATAAAGCAAGCATTAAATTGATAATTAAAAATTTCTCTCTATGTTGTATGTCTCACATCTGCATACATGTTGCTTCACTCTTCTAAGAGAGTTTCCATCCTTACATGATAGATGACCTTTTCTCCTCTTTAAAATATCTTCATAGATTTAATAATCCATTTTCATCATGCATTTAGACATAAATCCCAAAGCCTTAACAAAATAGTGTCAAATAAATGATTTGAAATTTCTCATTAGATTAAGTCATTATTCATACCACTCATGCTCTAGTCTCTTAGTGGTTTAATGACTTTATCTCTCTATATTCTTTATCTAACATCTTTCAAAATCATAAGATTTGACCACATAAATTTAAAGCATAGGAGAAGTTAGCTGGTTATAAATCTATGTGGTTATAAGCCCAGCAGTCAGGTGGTTTACTCTCTCTTATGGAGGTAAACTTTATACCCATCTTCGCTTAGATTTAGGCTTGTGTTAGCTCTTATAAAACTCCCTAGATTTAATCTGAGGTGGCTATTCTTTCTACAAAAAAATTCTCCTCTTACATTTCATGTGTTGATGAATTATAAACCCTGTAATCTAATAAAATCAAATTGCAAATTCTCCTCACTTTCAAAATTATAGCCCAATCATAGGATAGATTTAAATGCTCTAGGCTTAGTATCATGAGCATCTTCATTCTCTTTCTAAAATAAGTCTTCTCCCAATATTTCCCATTTGATCTTAATATATCCAATATGTTGATAGTAGTCTAAAATCTTTGGAGATAATTTCTACTTTAATGAGAGTATTCCTAAGGAACTCACCTTCCTTAGGATGTAATTAACAGGCTTGCTTCCATGAACTTTAGAACGGTTTATAACCCCTTTATTCATTCATGTAAAGCAGGGAAAAATCTCTAGTACATTCGTAGACACATCATGTCTTATGAGTCCTTATTATATGATTAGATCCATTGAAGGGTGATATCCCTATCTTTCGAGATAGTATATCATACCTCAATATCATATCCGATCACTTTAATAAGTACCCCTCAAACTGGTCCCCAACACACACATCTAAAATAAATATCTGATTTTGCGAAGGATGGTTCCTTTCTCCATCTCTAGTAGACAATTATTGTCTCCAAACATCGATAGTGGACTTATATTTTATATAAGTCCAAGACTATCTTTTTTTTGTTGGCACTTAGCTTATTTCATCCTTAAGCAAAACTTGCCAACATCTTTTAGGTTTTAGGATCTCAGTCCATGTAGTTCTTGAAATCTTTATTAGATCCCCCAATAGGTAAAAGATAAAATTAACTAATGAAAAGAGATGACTAAAAAATTAGAACCTCTTTACCACCAGTTTGGTGAGGCAATGTTCATTTTATACTGAAGAAAATAAACCCTTTTGCAAAATGACACTTTTTCAAAATCACTTTTTCAAAATTCATAAGAAGTTTTCAAAAAGCATAAAAATAATCAAACCTCATTTAACAATACTTACAATTATTACATGGAGGTTCTTTTCAAAATCAAAATCAATAATTTTAAAATCCCCTTTGTAAAAATAACTATCTCCATTCAGCATACCCAAATTTGTTGAATGAAGATTTTATTTTCAAACGAAATCATGACATAAAATTGAAACTCCACTTAGCATATTCCATATGTGCTAGAGTTGGAGTTCCCTCTTTTCAATAGAAAAAATCACACATAAAATCAAGTCATATTTGAAACCCATTTGACATGCCCAAATTGGTCAAATGAGAGTTCCATTTCTTTTTGAAAAATCAAAATAAATTGAATTCTATTTAACATGCCTACATTTGTTAAGTACAATTCCTCTTTTCCAAAGTCTTGAAAGTCAAAACACATTTGGACTCCCTTTGACATACCCAAATTTGTCAAATGAGAGTCCTATTTTCAAAAGATAAATAAATTGAACTCTATTTAACATACATAAATTTGTTAAATAGATTTCTCTCTTTCAAAATCATAACACATTTGAACTCTATTTGACATACCATATTTGTCAAATAAGAGTTCCCCTCTTTTTCAAAAAGAGAAATCAAAACAAACACATATCAAACACATTTGGCCTCTACTTAACATACCTAAATTTGTTAAGTAAAAGCCCACTTTTTCAAATTAAATCAACATATATCACACACATAACAAAAAATCATCACAAATAAAGATGTTTTCACAAAATTTTGAAACACATAATCAAAACCATTTAGCATACCTAAATTTCCTAAGTAAAGGTTTTCCAAATCAAATTTTCAAACAAGACATACATCATTTATATCTCCAAAGTCATGCCAAGTATTGGAACCCCACATAATAGACTTAAATTTGTTGAGTATGGGTTCCAAATCAAAATCTTATGGCAAAGGCACTCCTCCAAACATAAAAAATCTCTCCAAAATTCAATGAACCCCACTTAGCATACCTAAATTTGTTAAGTGTGGGTTCAATTTCCAAATCCAATATAGAAGTCAATGATTGAAGAAAAATATCAAAGCAAGGGTCTGACTCAATTATTTTTCAATAAACATAATGATTTTAGCACAATCGGTCTTCTCAGTCTTCAGTCAGTGTAGTTACTATGGCTTTTGGGAAGTTCACCTTTTCCTTCCCATCGGGTGTGGATCTGGCCTTGGATCAGGCCATACATGATCCGACCACCACTTATCTGATCTGGTTTAGCCATGGCTTCGAGACTGTCAAAGTTCTTGTGAGGGAACATCCCTCACGACTATTAGTAGGGAGGAGGTGGCAGGACAAACACAACTTCTCCTCTTTGACATTCTGTCTGACCCTGCGTTTTTGTTGACCTCACTTTTGGAGTGAGTTCTCAACTTCTTCATTATAGATCTAGGGCTCTTGTAGACACTAAGAGCTCTTTAGTCTTAAGACCTTCTAGTGATTAGGTGAACACTTAACCTAAGCCTAGAGACTTAGAAGGGTTAGCCATATGAATAGGTTATGTCTTAGGGACTTAGGAAAACTTGCCTACCCTATAGCCTAAACCCAATCCATGCTTTCTTGCTCAAACAAAAGCTCAAATCCAACTCAAATATCAAATCTAAATCCAAATTCCAAACTAAATCATTGAAACCCATAATCAAATCCAAGATCAACATTCTTCCTAAGCCCTTTGATTTCATCCTATGGACTTATCCTGAACCAAATTCAAATCAACCCCAATTCATCTAATTCTTTCAAAGATCAATTTGATCCCTCAATCATTTACCAAATCCAAATCCAAATTCCAAACCAAATAATTCAATTCCAATACCAAATATGAAATCAAAATTCCTTCCTAAGCCATATGACCCATTATCATAAACTAAGCCAAACCTCCACCAAATTAAACCCAAAATTGATTGATATCTTCATGAATTATTTATATCTTCATTCATATTCACAAATTTAAATTATATATAAACTCAAATAGCCAAGACTAAATCAAACTAAATCCAAATCCAATTAAATCCCTTCTTAAGTATTATGGACCCACCTCCATAAGCTTAGCCAAAACTCATATAAATTAACCTAAAATCAATTAGTTTCTTTATGAACCAATTACTCCTTCATTTCTATTCATAAATATAAAAGAAACCCACCCTCAAATGACCAAAAATAAATGAAACTAAATTAATTCCCTACTTAAGCCCCTTTGACCTGCATCCTTAAACTTGGTCAAGTTTGCTTCTAAATCACTCCAAACTCAAGTGATTTTCTTATGAATCATTTATATCTTCATTTATATTCCCAAATATAAATGAGATATAAATGAGATATAAATTCAAATAACCAAAACCAAATCCAAAATTAAAACAAAAACCCAATTTAAGCCTTTCAATCCAATTTCTTGGACTTAGCCAAATCCTATCCAAATCAAGCCAAAACTAATGAATTTTCTCTTGAATCAATCACTCCTTCAATCATTTATCCAAATATAAATGAAACCTATAATTATCAAACCAAACTCAGGTCAACCTAAGTCAATCCCAAGTTAGCCCTTTGACTTGAAAACTTCAAATGAGCCAAAATCCATTTTGTCTCCAAATTAATTATAGTTGGATTGATATTTCAATCCGAGGCTCATATATAAGTTCAACTAAAATTGAATCAAGCCAAAATTAAACCAATTGACCCATTTAGGTCCACTTGACATAAAGTGGCCTAAATGACCTTTTTGAACCAAGTTCTAATTCAACCCAAATTGGATTAAACCAAGCCTTTAAAAACCTCATATCATGATCAACAATCACCCTAGGATGATCAACCACTTTGAATTGGGTCAAACCAAGTCAACTTGGTCATTTGACCAGTTGACCTTTAGCCCAAATGAAACCTAAACAAACCAAAATCCACCATACACCAAATTGATTGAAACCATTGATTCAAACCAACTCATGATCAATTTTTGAACATGACTTGACCCCCAATTGAGCCAAACCAAGTTCAATTGGTCATTTGACTTAAGTTGACCCAAATTGGCCTAAAAAGCTAAAATAGGTCAAATCATGATTTAACCCAAATTGATTGCAACTAATGGCTCAAGTTCATTCCAAATTGATTATTGAACTTTACCAAAGCCATAATTGAGTCCAATTTGACCAATTGGTCAACTTGACCCAACCTAGCCTAAATTGACCTAAAAGGTCAAATTGGAATCCAAATTAAACTCAAATTGATTCAAAAAAAAATCTACAATTATTTTCAATTAACTAATTGAACTTGAACCAACACCTAACCCAACCCAATTTAGTCAAATTGGTTAAATTGGTCAACTTAGCCCATTTGACCTATTCAAACCCAAGTGAGCCAAAATCAAACCTAAGCCAAATTGATTGAAACCACTTGAACTAAAACTATTCAAATCATCATTTGAATCTAACCCAAGTCTCAGTTTGACCCAATTTGACCAATTGGTCAACCTAACTTAACGTGAGCCCATTTGACTAAATGAAACCAAAACCCATAAAACCAACCCATGGTACTTTAGTTGTTAACCAAACCTGACCCAAATTAACCCTAGGTCAGCCCAAAGTCATCTCAAAAGCAAAGTGGATCCCACCTAAGCCATAATCCATTGGTCAAGCCCTCTTTATATTGGATTCCACCCATAAATGGAAAAGTCCACTCTCCCATCACTTTGTCAACCATTCAACTTCCAAATGAGGGTGCACCCCAACACCTAACACCAAGCAATAGGTCATGGACCAAGGGGAGGTGAGTTGACTCACCTTCCATACAAGCCGAGCACCCCATGGAACTAAGCCATCTCCCCACATCAGACCTTAAGCCACCTCCCATGGCTTCCTCTAACCCAATCGAGCCATGTGGACTCGATTAAGACACCTCTGACACTCTGATGGTAGCTGGTTGGCCAAAAAATGGGAGGCCATTCCGTCCATCCAACTTAGCACATCAAGGGGGTATACTCCCCCAAATCGAACAAGAACTTCACCAATTCATTTCGTATAAGCTTCCAAAGACATTTTTGAGCTTCCCTGTGAGTTTGAGAGAGATTCCAAGCATCCCACTCTCGACATTCTCTCTTCTTATGAGGAACCGAAACAGGGGAGGCTAGCTTCAATCCCAATTTCACCAATACCCCACTTCAACCAAATTCCTCATTCTTACACCTTCACTACACCTTGTCGAGACCACCTAAATCATTTCCCGAGCTCCACATCAACTCCAATCAAAGTTGAACGCTAAGGTGGAGGATCTTGGTCTCCAAAGCAATTCACACCAAATCAAGGTTCGTGCTGATAAACAGGGATTTGCCTCAACTAGGAGAAGCTTACTCAAACATGCGAGCCGCCGGTCTTAGCTCCGATGAGGTATTTCCATGAAAACTGATCTCTAGCGTAAGTGTGGTTGACCTTTTTTGAAGAAAATTTTCATTACATGCGATCTTGACAGTTAGATGTGCTCGTCTCCTTCCCTTGATGGTGTGGGTTGTTCATCCGAGCTCAGGTGAGCTCAGAATGAATGATCCATGGCGAACGGACATTATCGTTCATCGCTCATGGGAAGGAGGATCACAGATTGTCCATTCTACGTGATTGGAACGGCCAACCATGATCAAATCACGTTAAATAAAACAAGATTTCTCCCTTTACACCTAGACTTTGATCCACACTGTCCGATCCAAGATCGGATGATGCGAATCAATGCCTCATTCGCCGCCAACTGACTCATCGTGTAGATGTGATAACTTAAATAACCAATCTTATGGGGCCATATGGAAAGTGCACCGCGTTAGCGCGCCACGTGGCACCGGCCGGATTTGGTTTAATTAAGGTTAATTAATATATTTTTTAGGTTGAATCTTCCATAATTCTTAACTATTTGTAGAAAAATCCAAAAAAATATATGCAATGGCTCATTTTAAAAGTATTTCAGAGAAGAATTTAATGAAAATATTTCCAATGGATTTTGAATAGTAAATAAAGCTTAATTAAGGTTTAATTAAAAACTAAATTAGCTTAATCACTCTCTAATCTCTCAAGTGATTGATCCTAAAATTTTTGAGAACGTTTGAGAGGATGACTTTTGCCTCCTATAATTTTTTGAGGATTGATTGATTAAGCCCTAATTACTCTCTTAACTTCATTAAGGGGTGATTAAGCATATGAACAGTGATTAATTAATTATTTGGACTCCCTAATCACTGTTGGGCAATAAGGAGACTTAGGGAAGTGGATTGGAGCCTCTCTCTTAGTCATTTCTCTAATTTCCCTCTCTTTTCAACTAAAGTCCTAATTATTAATTAATTAACTAATTAGAAATTTAATTAGCTAAATTGGACTTCAAATCATATTAAATCATGCTTAATCCAGTGGATGGCTTATGGAAGTAGGTGGGGACCTCTTTCCCTACCTTTTCCCTACCTTTTTCCTTAAGCCCATCTCACTTCAAGATAATTATTAACTTTGGTTAGTCTATTTTTTTTAGGAGAGATAAATTAATGGATGATTGGTTTAATTGATTTGAAAAATCTAATTATATCTGATTTTCATTTTCCCTTAATCTATCTTGGGTAGAGCTTTAGGTGTTCAAGACCTAAAGAAGCTTAATGGAATTATGATTAGCTCACATGTGTGAGAAAATCATGAAAGTAATTAAAATAGTTCCTTAAGTTTAATTATTAAATAATCATGAGCAAATTGCATTAGGCCCCTTTTATTTTATAGGAACATTGCTATTTACTTTTCAATTCATTTGCATACTACATTAGCTCATAATCATTTAATCAATTATCTTAAGGTAACATGGATAAGGGTTAATTAATTGAGTTAATCCATGCTTAACTTAATCAATCCATAAAAAATCAATTGATTGCTTCTTATTAAATCAAATTAATTTACACATATGAGGAATGGGATTAGGATTACCACCTCTTTCTCACATCTCTTGTAAATCAAATTAAATATAAAATCAAAAATGACCTTAAGAAACTTTGGTTTATATTAAATAAGCTTATTTAATGTGATTATCCTTTGGAATTAGCTAGATTGAATGAAATTTCATGGTTGCATTTCTTCATTTCTTTCTAATCATATTAAAATATTGTATACCACTTATAGTCATGTATTCATTTCTTTCAAAAATCAATTAAAATAAATGATTTCCTTTATGTTAAATTTGCATGTGTTGACTTAATTAAAAATATGTGTGGCTATTATCAATATTAAATAGAAAATTATTTGTAAAAAATATATAAATCAATTATAACATGTGGAGTGATGATAATTATAAATATTTATATGCTTGCATGTGCTTACAGTTTAGAACATGTGATATGAAGTTCTCTTTTCTTTAATCTTCATGAATTTACATAAGGATAAGAATATTAACATGTGTATAGCTCATTTGAAAAGGACACAACACTTGCTTGGGTTTATTCTGAAGTATATCCATGTTAGAATTTAGATAGAATTTTAGCTCACATGTATAAATAAATAAAAATACCATTCTTGTATGATTTTCATTCTTATAATTGTTTGTACACTCATGAGTATTAAGGATGGAGGGTATATCTAGTCTGGATACTTGGGGACGTACTGCTTTAAGTAGTCCCAAGGAGGTTTCTACCTCGTTCCCCTGGTTAAATAATGGTGAAGTACTTGCTTTTAACTTTTATACACTTGTGTGTGCATTTGGCTAATGAATGAAAATCTCACCTAATTCCATATGCATAATTCAAAATAAAAATATAATTTTTGCATGATTCTCTATTCTTATAGTTGTTTATACATCCATATATATTTAAGAATAGCGGGTATAACTAGTCTGGACACTCGGGAAAGCACGGCTTTAAGTAGCCCAAAGAAGGTTCCTATCTCATTTTCCTGGTCAAACAATGGTGAAGTACTTGCTTAGAACTTTCATACATTTGAATGCGTATTTAGCTAATGAATGAAAATTCTCTTTTTCTATAAAACTCATTTATAAATCCTAATTTAAGTGTGCCAAAAATATATTGCATATATAAATATGTTTAGGACTTAGTCATATGCATGATACATATGATGGAAAGAAATTAACAAACATGTGTTATGTGATAGTAATTAACTCCAATTAATCTTAAGATGTCTTTCTTATTGAATAAGTCTATTTAAAATGAACCAAAACTTAAGATTAAGTTAAAATATGTAATAAGTCATTCACTAAAGAGAATTTATTTAATTAATTTGCTTTAGATGTGACTTAAGATAGGGATAAAAGAGTGTAATCCTCTCTTTTTTTTCTCTTTATAACACTTCATTATTAAGTGTAAGCCAAATGAAATAAAGAAAAATATTAAGTAAAACTTACAAATCAATTATGCCACTTAAAGTGAAACCATTCTTCAGATTAAATCCTTTTATACTTAAAAAATTATAACAAAGCCTAGTTAAGGCATACCACACAAGCCTTAATACACACCCCTTAGATTAAGTCACCACTTTTAGCCTTATGTTACGGCAGTGCAGGTTTGATGTATGTTTGGTTTTATGATGTATTATTATAGACTAGATGTTAGGGTGTATGCTTCATAGACTGGATGTTAGGCCGTGATTAGCCTAATTATGTTTTATGTAGGAGATTGTGCTTAAGGGGTTCTTAAGAATAAATAAAAAGGCTCTCTTTTGTAGGTTGCTTAACCCTTAAGCATAATCTAAGTTAGGATAGGTGGACTTAGTTACCCATGTGTAAGGTGTTGAGTTTAAATTATTCATATAACTGCTTGAGTTGTATGGTGTGTTGAGCTAATATTTATTTTCCAGTTGTAGTTAGATTTACTTTTTCTACTTTTAATGTAATTTTGCATGAGGAATTAAGATTAATGTTTTTGGGGGGATTAGGATTAGCGGTGACTAGAAGGCTTTGTCTTGCGAGGCTCTGTGATGCCATTAAAGCAAGCAAACTAACTTAAGAAATGAGGGAGATATGAAGAATGAAGACCCCCATAGCATTTATTTACTTATAATTGTAATTATTCTTTCATATATCGGGTTGTATAAGGGTAGAGCTTGGCTACCCATTTTTCTTTTCAGGTTGTACAGCAGTACCCAAGCATACCAGCCTATTATTATTTTACGTTTGGTTTATAAAAAATTGCTTGATCTTTTGTTTACACTTGCACGATAGAAATGGCATGTCTTTTCTTACTTTCTTCATATATGGTGATTTAATGTGTGGCCTGGACCGATTAGGTTCTTAGGGAAAATTAATTTTTCTACCCCAAATACAACTCATAACTAAACTTTCTAAGTAACTCATAACCTCACATAAATCCTAAACATTAAATCAAGATAATTAAAAGATTTTAGCAACCCCTTACCTGGATGTTGTATGTTTGATATCATGCATGTCATCTCATTTCACGCTGCCTAAGAGAGGTTTTCCATCCTTGCATGATAATGGAAGACTTGATCTTTGAGGGTCTCCTATGTGGTGAAAAACACCTCTTTCCTTTTGATTTAGCTAATAACCTTATTTCATCATGCATTTATACATACAAAGATCCTATGGCCTTTGTCAAAATAAAGAGTCAAAAATCAATTAAAAATTGATAAGATTTGCATTAGACAAAGTAATTTTTAATACCACTCATGCTAGTCTCTTAGGGAGTGGGTTCAAGGACTTTAATTTCTTTATAATAATAATAACCTAACCATCTTACAAAATATATGACTTGACCACATGGTTTTAAAGCGTAGGAGGAGTTAGCTGGCTACCACTCCAGGCAATTTTAAGTCCAGTAGTCGGCCCTCTCTTATGGAGGTAAACCATATATCCATATTCGCTTAGATTTAGGATGTGCTTTCACCATCGTTAAAGCTCCCTAGATTTAGGATTTGAGGTTACTATTTCCCCTCAGGCTACAAGCATAAGTCATTACCTCTTAGGTATTTCCATAATCATTTATTATGAGATTATGAGTCCCAGCCTTCTAATAAATTTAACTCAAATATATAATTCTCTTCAAGTTCAAACATATAAAGCCCAATCATAGGATAAGCTGGAATGCTTACTAGGTTTCCTAGTATCATGAATGTTCCTTACTCATCTCCTTTTGGCTCCGATAATAAGTCTCTCCTTTTTTGATCTATCCCGATTGATTTTCCAAACATGGCCAATTTATTGATAGTCCTAACTTTAAAATCTTTAGAGATAATAATTGTCTACTTTAATCGAGAGTCTTCTTAAGGAACTCACCTTCCTTAGGATGTAATTAACTATGGGGTCTTGCCCCCATAGGGAACTTTAAAACCCATTTTAAATAAACCATGCTTTATTCATCCATGCAAAGTAGGGAAAAATCTCTGGTATATTCGAAGACCTATCATGCCTTAGGAGTCCTTATTATGTGATTAGGTTTATTGTAGGGTGGTGATTTCTATCTTTCGAGATAGTGCACCATTCTTTGATGTCGGACCCCATCACCTCAATAAGTACACCCTCAGATCTATGTGGTGTCCCCCATA
Organism: Cymbidium sinense; assembly: GCA_021442155.1. NCBI lineage: Eukaryota > Viridiplantae > Streptophyta > Magnoliopsida > Asparagales > Orchidaceae > Cymbidium > Cymbidium sinense. Next base: position 22,077,117 of record CM038216.1, read on the forward strand.
TATATAATAAAAAATACACCACAGTTCCCCTCACTGAAGAGAAAGGCTGATGTGGTTCCTACACTCTGATCAATGTCAGTGTTAATACCAGCTCCTTCTGCACAGGTTCAATCATTTGTCCTTGCCATAACTCCAATGAGGGCTACTACCTCCTTTTTGGTCACCCCAAAGGGGAAGGCTATCTTTGCCTTCGAGATAACCTCCCATACCTTCGAGATAGGTTTCACCTCTCATTCTACTTTGCTTACCTGCATCTAGCACCACAACAAAAATAGGAAGGTCAACGGGCACCATGAGCAAACAGCCAGAGAGATCGATGCTACCTCCCATGTTGCTGATGAGTGTTCTCCCCATGAGACCTCTCCACTCTTAAGTGGAAGCAAGTTTCACCCCATCTCGGCCTTAGATGGAGAGGAGGACTGAAGATCAATTGCCTCCACGCATACACTTTGAGGTCTTGGGAGGGAGGCCCTATCTTTGGTCTTAGAGCTTCTTCATCATGTTGGTAGAGCCTACAGATGCTTAGAGTCTGGAGCATTATTTGATTTGAGGTCTGTGATTCCCATGAGTGTTAGTGATCAGATATGTAGGGAGAGAGTCACCAAGGCTCGAGTAGCAGCTTAAGCAGGCAAGAGGGAGAGATGGAGGTAGGCCAGATAGTCAATGGTCTCTACCTTGATGAATTTCCTTGATCATCGCCTTATCAAGGCCGATCATCAGACAACATTATTCTCACGGGCACAGTTCAACGTTGGAGGAGATCTCTAGTTGAGAGGCAACCGATGTCTTTTCCATCATACTGCTACACTCACCACCGACCATCACTCATTCATCTTACATCTACCACCCCCGCCAAGCTTCAGAAGCCCCCATCTGGGAAAAGACCATCCCCATTGGTGATTCGGCTACAACCTAAGGATCCCACTCCATCTGTTCCACCTGTTGAGGTGAGATCGAGCTCCCCTGCTCGGCTTTCTACCTCAGCCATGGTTAGGAAGGAGTGGCAATCCAAAAGTGTCATGGTCGCACCACCTCCACTGTAGATAGAGGGAGAGAGGGGAGGGAACACAGACATAGTCCCCATGACAGTTGATCCTTCCAGTGGGGGAGCCTTATCAGTAGATAGTATCCGGTGCATAGAGTCAGATGAGCACAGTCCTATAGTCAGCTGTCAACTCGTGTTCGTGCCAGTCCAACCAAGCATAGTAGGAGATTGATCATTAGATGACATCTTAGAAAACTGCTTTGCTGAGAAGAAACAACTTCTCGAAAGTGACCATTTATATCAGGAAGATGATAGAGTCTTCTTTGATCTTGATGAAGATGACATGTCATATGACACAGTTGAGGTCCACATGGTTGACACACGAGGGTCCTTGTAGTGAGATCAGCATAGCTAGGAAGATGTCGTGCTCAAGGAAGGTGACACTTCTCACTCTACTCAACACCTCCTCCACCAGTTCAGGCAGAAAGATGATCATATAGATATGATGGAGAAGAAGGTAGAGGAGTTGATAATAGTAGTCCTAGCATTGTAGAACTCCGCCTTAGTGTCACAAGCTTGGCCTATGGTAGTCGACTGATCGAAGTTCCCTTAGACCATCCTAGGAGCACTCCCATAGAGGATGATGCTAGTAGCTTGTATAGGAAGGTCACAGATGGCACCTTCATGCATGAGAAGGACATTAAGCATATGGTGGAATAGTAGGTGAGGGAAGCGATGGTGCAAGCTAGGGGGAGCTCATCTATTCCAAAGGATAGGCCATACCTGGAGGAATTGAACCCCAAGGATTTTGTGGCACCCTCCTTCAAGATCTTTGATGGTAATGGGCACCAACAGAAGCATATTGCACACTTTAGAGCTTTGTTGTAACTGCGTAGTGATGCATATGTTCGACTTTTATCGCCACTTAGCAGGGGTTGCATTTGATTGGTATGTTGAACTGCTCAATAGTTTGGTGAAGACTTTTGCTGAGTTGGAGCACCTCTTCGTCAAGAGGTTTGGTTGAGCTAAGTAGAGATTGATTGTAGCTGGCCTCATTGTAGCAAAACAAAATCATAATGAGTCCCTTATTGATTATATTCTCAGGTAGCGCAACCTGAGCATGAAATGCAAGCCACAACTATCCGAATAACATGCCATTGAGATTATTCTCAAGAATATCTATGGCCTGGTTTCCTTCATGCTTAAGGGCTTTATCATCAAAACATTTGAGAAACTAATCAACAAGGTGGCTAACATGTAAGAAGAAGCCAAACAATTGCCCTTTCCTAATTAATCATCTTGTCCCAAGCTGCAGAAGGTAATCAAGAAGAAACTAGGGACAATTATGTTAGTGGATAGAGGGAAGCAGTCAGCCAGAGTCCAGTATGGGAAACCCCGAGCTCAATAACCACCTTTTCCACCACCTCGGCCATCATACCAGCCGACATAGCTGCCATAATGGCCATTCACACCACCTTAGCAGTCTACCAAGTAGAGGTACTCATATCCACTGCTAGGTAGCTACTATCAACCTACTCTTGCTGATAGATTGAATAATCCATATTCATTCAAGAAGGAGGAAGTTAAGAAAATCTTTAAGAATATATTAAAAAAACTTGACTTTCAATTACCAGAGAACAAGAGGTCGGAGGAAGTGGACACGAGCAATGATCCTAACTATTGCCCCTACCATCGCATGATTAGCCATGTGTGGTGTTTATTTTTTATGTTGGGGTGTGTTTTTGTGAGGGGACACCATGTAGATCCACAGATGAACTCATTAGGGTGATCAGGTATGACATTAAGAAATAATGTACTATCTCGAGAGATAGAAGTCACTATACTATAATGGACCTAATCACCTAATAAGGACTCCTAAGATATTATGGGTCTTCGAATATACTAAAGATTTTTCCTCTATTTTATATGAAAAAGTAAAGCAAGGTTTATTTAAACTAGGTTTGTTAAGTTCCCTATGGAGGCAAGCCTCAATAGTTAATTACATCTTAAGGAAAATGAATCCCTTAAGAATACTCTCGATTAAAGTAGGCGATTATTGTCTCCAAAGAAGTCAAAGATAAGACTATCAAGGATTAGTTGTATTTTTGAAAATCAAGTGGGAGAGATCAAAAAGGGAAGAGTTCTTATCAAAATAAAGGGAGATGAGTAGGGAGTGCTCATGATACTATGAAGCCTAGTGAGCACTCCAATATATTCTATGATTAGGATTTATACATTTGAATTTAAGAAGATTTATTTATTTGAGTTGAATTTTTATTATAAATCTAAGACTTATAATTCCACAATACAAGATTGTGAAAATGCCTAAGAGGTGAGGATTTGTGCTTGTAGCCCACTAAAGGAAACAGTGACCTCAGATCCTAAATCTAAGGAGCTTTGGTGAGGGCCAAAGCTCAACATAAATCTAAGGCCAAAATGGGTATATGGTTTACCTCCATAAGAGAGAATAAACCACCTAACCGCTGGGCTTATTATCGCTTGGAGTGATAGCCAGCTAACTCCTCCTATATTTTAAATCTATGTAGGCAAGTCATATGCTTTGCAAGATGGTTAGGCTATTATTTATTTCAAAAAGAAACTAAGTCCTTAAACTAACTTCATAAGAGACTTAATCATGAAAGGCATGAGTAATGGCTTAGATCTAATGCAAATATTGTCAAGTTTTATTTGATTTTTGGACTTTCATTTTGACACAGGCTATAGAATTTTGTATGCCTAAATGCATGAGAAATTGATTGTGGGATAAATCAGGAAAGAAAGAAGTGTCTTTCCATCAAAGGCTCTTATAGGTTAAGCCTTTATTCTCTGGCACAGATGGAAGCCCTCTCTTAGCAAAAGTGGAAGAATATAACATGCATGATATTATATATTCAATCATCTAACTAAGGGGTTGCTAAAAAATTTATTATCTTGATTTAATTCCTAGGCTTTTATGTGAGGTTATGAGTTGTTTTAAAATTTTAGTTATGAGTTGTTAATGGGACAGAAAATTTATTTATTTTTATCTTAAGAGTCTAATCGCATCCAGCCCACACAGCAATCACCAATCATAAAGAAAATATTAAATGGCATGCTATTTCTAATGCACAAGCTAAACAAAACATCAAATAATTTTATAAAGCTATCATAAAAGAATAAAAGGATGGTGCGTTCGGGTACTGCCATATAGCCCAAAAATAAATGTGGGTAGTCGAGCTCCACCCTTATATATCATGGTACAATGAAAGAATAATTACAATTATAGAATGATAAGTGTTATGGGGGTCATCATTCTTCATTCTCCACTCTTCACTCTTCATCTTTCATTTTTTTCATTTTTGATTTGCTCCATTTCTTTCTATCTTTTGGACTTGATTGGGATGTTGTTTGCTCCAAAGGCATCATATGGTATATAAGACTCGGTCTTCTAACCAATGCTCATCCTTAATCCCCATAACACTTATCCTAATCCTAATGCAAAAAATTACATTAAAAGGAAGGAAAGTAAATCTAGCTACACCTACAAAATAAATGTTAGCTAAACACACCATACAACCTAAGCAGTTATAGGAATATTTGGACTTAGCACCCCACACATGGGTAACCTAGTCCACCTGTCCTAACTTGGGCTATGCTTAGGGGGCAAAGCAACCTGCATAACGAAAATTATTTATATTTTTATTATAGCGCACCATAAGCACAGCCCCCTGCATAAAACATGATTAGGCTAATATCAGCCTAATATTCAGGCAATGCACATACACCATAACATCCAGTCTAAAATAATACATCACAAAACTAAACATTCATCAAACCATGCACCGCCCTAACATGAAGCTAGAAATGGTGACGTAGCCTATGTGCATGTGTTAGAGTTTGTGTGGTATGCCCTAACTAGGCTTTAGAGTTACGATTTACTAAGTGTGGGGGATTTAATTTATAAAAAGGTTGATTTCTCTTTAAGTGGTTTAGTTGATTTGGGGATTTTTAATTAGTATTTTTATTTTGTTTTATATAGCCTACACGTAGCAACTAAGTGTTTGATGACCTCATTTTTAGAATGATTTCTCAACTCCTCCATCTTAGACATAGGACTCCTCTTAGACTTTAAGAGATCCTTAGTCTTTAGACACATCTAATGATTAGGTGGACACTCAACCTAGCCTTAGAGACTTAGAAGAGTTAGCCATAGGAATATGTAATGTCTTAGGGGTGTTAGGAAAATCTACCTACCCTATAGCTTGAACCATTTTCCTTACTTCTTTCCTTCAAGTCAAACTCCAAATCAAATCAACATGAAACCTAAATTAATTCTAGCCTAATTGATTTTCTCCAAACTCAAACCAATGCCATATGATTGAAACCCATGATTGAAATTCCAAGCACCAAATATTCCTAAGTCCTTAATTTCCCTCTTAAGGGTTTAGCCTAAAAAATAATCTTCAAATCAATTCAAATTCATGAATCTTCCCATAACCCATTTATATTCTCGCTTATATTCACATATATAAATGAAATATAAATTCAAATCAAAGCCCAAGTTGAAATTTCAAATTCCAAATCTTGTCTAAGTCCTTTGATTTCCCTTCATGGACTTAGCCAAAATCATCTTTAAATCAATTCAAATTCGTGAAATTTTCTCATAACTCATTTATATTCTCATTTATATTCACAAATATAAATTCAAATCAATCAAACTAAATCCAAAATTCAAGTTCAAATCACAAAATATTTTCTAAGTCACTTTGATTTTCTCTTAAGGACTTAGCCTAGATCATGTTTAAATCACTTCAAACTCATGAAATTTTCAAATAATCCATTTATATTCTCATTTATATTCACATGTATAAATGAAATATAAATTCAAACAATCAAAACCGACTCCAAAAATCAAACTCAAATTCAATCAATATCAAACCTAAGCCTTTCAAGTCAAATTCTTGAACTTAGCCAAATCAACTTTAAATCAAGCCAAAATCTTGATTTTTCTTCATGATTCAATCAATCCTTCAATCATGAATCCAAATATAAATACAAACTTCAATCACTTAGCCAAAACTCAATTTAAAAATCAAGCTAAATCAATTTCATGTTCACCCTTTGAACTTGAAATTGTCAAATGAATCAAAACCCATTTGATTTCAAACCATTTGTAAATGGATTTATATTTAAATCATAAGTCAATATGTGAGTTCAATCAAACTCAAATTAAGCTTTGACCAAGCCATTTGACCCACTTAGGCTCACTTGACCCAAAGTGACCTAAAGTACCCTTATGAGCCAAATTCTAATCCTAACCAAATTAGATTGAATCAAACTCACCAAAGCCTCTCATTATGATCAACAATCATCATAAGATGATCAATCACTCGAATTGGGTCAAACTAAGTCAAACCAAAGGGTTGACCAAATTAACACTTAGCTAAAATGAAACCCAACATATCCAAAATCCACCATAGGCTAAATTTATTGAAACCAATGATCTAAATTCATTCATGATCAATGTTTGAATTTGACCAAGTCAACACTTGAGCCTAACCAAACCCAATTGGCCACTTGACCCAAGTTGACCCAACTTGACCTAAAAAGTCAAATGTGTCAAAACTTGATCTAAGCCAAATTAATTAAAACCAATGGGTCAAGTTCATTCCAAAATGATTGTTGAACTTGAAAAAAGCCCCAATTAGCCAACTAGACCAAACCTAGCCCAATTGACCATGAACCCAACTTGACCTAAAGGGTCAAATTGAGCCAAATTAAAACTTAACCAAAATTGATTGAAAATGAAGATACCAATCCCTTTCACATGACCAACCAAACTACTGACCTACCCAAAAAGCTCAAATGGTCAATTATCAACTTGACCAATTTGACCTAAATGAAATCATATGAACCAAAGTCAAACCTAAACCAAATTGAATCAAACCAAAGCCACCAAAATATTTCAAATGGTCATATGAACTTGACCCAACCCTTGGTTTGATGCAATTTGACCATTTGGTCAACTTGACCCAAGTTGACCCATTTTGACCTAAATGGGTCAACATGAGCCAAATCACATCAAACCAGCTCCAAATTCAATGAAACTAGGCCAAACATATTTTCTCATCATATCAAACATACCCAAATTAAAATTAAGGTCAAATGACCATTTTACCCCTAGTCCATAGGGTAAATTTTGGCCAATTCTACTTGGAATTTGGTCAAATCCTCTTCATACCCACTTGGCACTCTCTTAGTGGATTAAGTGAACACTAGGTGTAAAACCCAAGGGGTTTGGGTTAGCGACCTAATAATGTCACATGCCTTGAAATGGCCACATGTGAATCATGCCTCCACTTATTAAGCACATGGGGAGTTCACCATTCCACTCTTCTTGCCAAACTGAATTTAATGACTCATCTTACAGCCAAACAAACTCACTAAATCAAAGCAATTGATCCAAAAAATGGCGTGGCAAGCTTCGACCATCCAATTGCCTTAGGGGGAGATATACTCCCCATAATTCATTTGAAACATAACATTCCTCATTTTGATTAAACCTAGGGAAGTCAGAGAAGCAATTCCTCAGCCTCCTCAAGCTTCCTAGAGTGATATCAAACTTCATCTTCTCGGTTTTCACAATATGAAAATAGGGGGGCTCCACCAAAAACCATATTCACTCCAGACTCAAAACCAGCATAATTCCCTTTGCACACTCCCTCAAGGACCTCAATTGAGCTCACCCAAGCTCTTTCCTAAGTTCCTAAGGCAAGGGAGGTCCCATCTTGATCAAGACCAAGCTCAAGGCAAAGGGGAGTTGGTCTATAAATGTATCCACCCAATTTCAAGAGCTCAATCCTTCAGCAAAGCTTTGCCTCAACCAGACGAAGCTCCTCCAAGGGAATCGAGCCTCAATGATCACCTTCGATGAGGTTGGCCATTTTCTGAGCTTAATCTAGCTATGGTTTGGAGCTTTGTGATGTGAATGCTAATCCCATATAATTTTAGTCATTAGATGTGATCTAGGTTGCATGTTGATGGTGTGGGTTGAGTTTCATCCCAATCTAAGCTCAATCGAGCTCAGATCATGGTTTCAAACATGGATGGTCTCCATGGCTCACAGAGAGAGGCAAGGATGGATCTCTGGTTGTCCATCCGCATGTTTTGGACAGACGACCCAGATTAAAATGCGTAATATATATATTTTTCTCCCTCAGATCCGCAGCTTTATTCTCAATCGTCTGATCCTTGATCGGATGGCTGAGGAGAAAGAGCGTAGCCCCACCACCACGCAGCACTACAATGTGATGGGTTAAATTCCCAATCCCATCATGCCATGTAAAGCGCATGCTGCGTCAGTGGCACACGTGGCATTGACAGGATTAATAATATAATTAGGGATTTAATAAATTCTAATTAATCACCAAACCTTCTAAAATTTATATTTAAGTACAGAAAAATCAAAAAAATATGAAATAAATTTCATATGAAAGATAATTGAACATAAAATATTTTTAAAATTAATTTCAAGGGATTTAGAGTAGTATTTTTCGTTGAATTTAGGTTTTATTGGGAATGCTAATTTTCTAATTACCCTTCAATTACTCCTCTAATTAACCCTAAACTTTTTGTGCTTAATTAGTGAGATGACTCCTGCCTCTCTTAATTTTCTTGGGATTTATTGGTGGCTTAATTAGGGAAATTTCTAATTAATTCCTTAATAACTCTCTTAATATAATTAAGCTTAATTAAGGGTATAATTAGTAGTTTAACCCTTTAATTGAGTCAATTAAGTTTTAATTAAGTGAATGTGAGGTTGCCTTGTTTAAGTCCTTGAAATCAATGCATATGCAAATTTGACCTTCCTTTTTCTTAACTGGTATGACACTGGCTAACCAGGTAGGGTATTTTTCTTCCCGAATGAAACCAGTCTCGATCAGTTTCTACACTTCAAAAATGACATGTTATTCAATTTCTAATCACATGCGTCTAGGAGCTAGCTTGATAGTGTTAGCATTAGGGTCTATTCTAGTTTGTGGACTACTACGTCAGAAGATAATCCAAGAATTTCTTCATAGCTCTATGCAAAGCATTCCTTAAACTCAATCAATAGCCTAACTAAGTCATTAGTTTCTTCTTCATTTAACAATGAACTTATGTATGTCGGGCGTAGATTTTCTTCTATCCTGAGGTTAATTTCTTTAAGCTTGTCAATTATTGAATGGATATCCTCTTCAAATTCCGACGATGCATCTTTGATTTGGAGATCATCTGGATCATCTGAAGTTTCTAAACAGACATCCCCATAAGAGCGAGTGTGATTGAAGAACCTATCAGACTCCAGATGATTGGTGACAACTAAGCAGTAATCATCGTCATCGACTGAACCCACTATACTGAATCCTAGTCCTGATCTTGATTGTGCATCCCTGCCTCTGTTGTTCCATAACTTCTCAAAGTACTCTAACCTGTGCTTAAACCATGAATAAGGAATCAAACCCTTCTTTCTAAGATTAAGAACACAAGGCGAGTACAAATCAAAAGGTAATTTCATTAATTCTTTATATGAATTATCTGCAAGTCCTACATTAGTTTCTAGACTTGAGGATGATGATCCCAATAGGAATCTCTTTGGCTTGACATCCTTAGAAGACTGAGGGGTTTTCTAAACTTCTAAATCTTTAACTTTTTGGGAGGAAAGTGAGGTTGGAGCTAAGGTTTCTAACTACCGCCTAATAGTTTCACATAAACTTGATTCGAATACATTCATGTTTTGCTTGGAGGCCTGGTCTTCATCATTATCTAGCTTGAGTGTCACCTCCAATGAAACCTACTGAGAGGGGTTGGCTGGCATTCTAGTCGCATTAGACTCATCCTCTGAGCAGGATTCCAAGAAATAGTAGGGGTACTCTTGTGAACTGGAACATAACCCCTGTTGGTTGGCTGCTAATCAGGGGTCTTCCACCTCTAGAACTGCCTCTGTATCTGCCTCTGCCTCTGCCTAGTGGAGGTCAAGCCATCCTACCCATATGTCCATTTGATGGAATGAATTGTGGGTGGAATGTGACATGCGGCTCTACTTCTTCCTTGCTATCTTTTTCTTGTTCACTTGTATTTTTATTTTTCTTTTCTTTTTATTTTTCTTTTTCTTCTTTTTCTTTATCTTTTACATTTAAATTTTGACCAAGTTCATGATAAAAGATATTTTGAGGAAGATAGTAGGTCACATCTTCATATATCTCAACCTCTCTTATTGAAAATGGCTTTTCATCTCCTTTGACACAGTATTCAATTCTATCCCTTCTGAACTTGATGCATGATGAAGGGAGGATGGAATCATCTTATTCTGATGTATCCAAAGCCTACTGAGCAATGCAGTGAACAAAGTATTTAAATCAGTGATATAGAACTTGGCTTCAGTCTTCCAGTCACCTATTTCCAATGGTAACACTATGGAACCTAAAGCCCTCTCGCCTTGTTCATTGAATCCTCTCAACATCATCCGATCTCCTCAGAGTGTAGAGATTTCAATCCTCAAGTAGGAAAGGGTCTTTAGACTCATAATGTTCAGTGATGTACCTGGATCAATATGAACCTTGGAGAGTCTAAATCTGCCCATGTTCACTGTAATGTAGAGGGGATGATTGTGCTCCATGTCCCCCACTGGAAAGTCTTCATCTGTGAAAGTGACTCTTTGGGCTTCTCTGGAATAATGTACCTCATCTCCAATAGCAATCAACTGAGCTAAGTATATCATTGGATCAAGAAGAGCCTTGATTAATGATTCTCTCATCTCTATGGATAAGACAAGGGCATCATATATGCTTAACTTAGATGGCAACTTTATTAGGTGAGAGAGGACATTATAATACACATTAGGTTGATCCTCCACAAGCATATCCAATGGTGGAGCATCCTGTGGAGGGGCTTCTCGATAATCTGAACCAATGATTTGCTTCCCCTTATCTTGAGATGCTGCCCTATGAGGTAGAACCTTGCACCTACGAAGGTTGACGTCGGTGATCTCTTATGGCAAGTTAGTAGAAGATTATACTTGCTCATCAAGCTCACCTACAGCTTCTTCTATAGGACCCTCAGAATTGGATGATTCCAAGTCTATCTCAAGAGGTGAACCCATAGTATTCAGAGAAGGAAAGTCCAACTTTGAATCAAAAAGAGGAAGATCGGAGTTGTTATGATTATTATTTAGACTTGGAGAGTTTTCTGTAAGAGTAGAATTAGACAACCCATCAGAAATGATACAGATGTAATTCAAACTAGCTTTATTCCTTGATTTCTTAGATTTTGAAGGGAGTACATAGTAGAAATCTAGTAAAGTAAATGGGGTGAGGGATTTGATGCCTTCATCCACTGATACAAGATGTCTACTAAAAAAAGAGCTAGTTGAAGTAGAAGTACTTGCTGAAGTAGTAGCTGCAATGGTGGACTGGAGGCTGGGCTCGATCGATGGTTATGTTACTAGCTATCCCCGGCTGGTGTGGGCTGTTGTTGCTGCTGAGCTCCCCTTTTCCCCAAGTTGTCTTTAGCAACTTGCAAATGTACCTTGATGTTGGAGGTTCGAGCTACCTCAGGCACCTGCATAAAAAGTTTCTTGATTTTTGGCATAATCTTTTTAAAGGATCGGGATAAGGAGATATCCCAACCTTCTTTAATTTTGAGAGGATCACATGTATCCCCAAGGATTACCTTAACAAAACTGGATGGTTGTTCCACAAGGTGTTCCTTCAGGATAACTATGGCACCTATCTTCTAGCTATGCTCAAGCCAGTCCTTGAAAGCAATCCTCCAATACATGGCCTAGCATGTGGCAGTAGGGGAAAAAGTTAGGATCGTTTCTCTTGCCCACTTCCTCCGGCCTTCTAGGTTCGGGTAGCTGAAAATCAGGTTTCTTTAAGAGATTCTTAAAGATTTTCTTAACTACCTCTCTCTTAAATGAATAAGGTTTGTTTAGTTTATCCAAAAGAGTAGGTGGATGGTAGCTACCTGGCAGTGGGTATGTGTGCGGCTGCTGTGAATGTGGCTAAGGAGGAGGCAGCGAAGGTCATGGAGGTTACTATGGCGACCAGGAGGATGGCCTAGGCAGTGGTAGAGGAGGTGGAAGTGACGGCTGTGGAGCTTGAGGTCTTCATACTCTGCGCTTCCTCTTGTCTCTTCACCTACCCCGCTTCTTATCATAAGCTTTCCATGTCTTTGGCTTTGGTTAATCCGAAAAAGGCAACTGTTTGTCTTCTCGTTGTAAGCTAGCCGCCTTGTTGATTAGCTTCTCAAATATCTTGATGGTAAAACCTTTGAGCATGAAGGTGAACAGGCCATGAATATTCTTCAGTAGAATTTTAATGGCTTGTTGTTCAGATAGCTGTGGTTCGCATTTCATACTCAAATTACACCATCTAAGAATATAATCAATAAAGGACTCACTAGGGTGTTGTTGAGCCACAACTAGATAGCCTATAGTCACCCTTTGCTAAGCTCTAGCAAACCTCTTATTGAAGAGTTGCTCCAACTTAGTAAAAGTCTTCACTGAACTATGGGGGAGTTCAACGTACTAATCGAAGGTTATGCTTGCTAAGCTATTGATAAAAAGATGGAATAATATTGCATCACAGCCGTCAGCGTTGCAACAGCTGGCCCTGAAGTGCGTTATATTCTGACGTGGGTTCCCGTTGCCATCAAAGCTCTTGAAAGAAGGTGACACAAAACCCTTAGGATACTAGATGACATCAAATACCTCTGGGTAGGGTCTACCCTTTGGAACCAATGATCCTCCTCGGGCTTGTGTCAGCGCTTCTCTCACCTGCTGCTCAACCATGAGTTTAATGTCCTTTTCTTGTACAGAGGTACTATCCACTACCTTCATATACAAGCTGATGTTGACTTGCTCTATTGAAGGTGAAATCTTGGCTTGATCCAAGACGTGCAATAACTCAGACTGACCTATTTCTACAATAGTAGGATGTAATGTTGGGGCTTGGTTCTTAAGTGCCAAAACCATTGTTAGCAAGTCTTCAAACCTCTTTCCCATCCTATCTATTAATTCATTCTTTTGCTTTAATTGTTGAAGGAGGTGTTGGGTGGAATGAGTTCTATCATCCTGCTTGGCCGCAACACCCTCCAAACCTTGCTAATCATGAAGGAGGGAACCCTTGGTGTCTACCATGTGTACTCCTGCTGAATCCTCCAACAGATCATCTTCATTAGGATCAAAACTGACCTTCTCATCCTCTAGGTCAGACCAGGCATATTCGAGAATTTCCTTCTTCTCAACTAGATACTAGGCTACAATATCATCAAAAGAACGGTCCAACTGAACAGGTACAAAAGATCGAGGTTGATCAGTAGTACGATCACTATAATGAGTAGAGAGACATCTAATCTCCCCTACTACTGGAGAGTTGATCTTGTGAGGAGTATGCTCACTAAAAGATAGATGCTCCTGACTATCACTAGATCTGGGCGGAGTGGTACTCCTAGGAGGATTTATCGTCAATGGGACAACTGAACTATCTCCTCCTCCCTCTACTACTACTATCTTCATGCTCTGCTACAGTGGTGGTGGTGATGGCACAACTATAATGCTCCAAGGTCGATATTCCCTCTTCACCACAACTGGGGCAGGAGGTCAAGCAGGAGAGTTTGGCCTCGCCTCAATCGGTGGTGTAAATGGAATGGGATCTCTTGGCTATAGCCGGATCACCAGTGAGGATCTCTTCTCCTAGGATGCAGCCTTCATGGCTTTTACTGGAACACTGGATGATGAAACTTGTACTGGAGATACTAGGCGTAGAGTAGAGTGGTATGGCGGAGGCACCACCAACTCTCTCTGTGCAGGAGCTCCTCTCCTGTGGTGGGTAGTACCCGTTAATAGAATACTATCAATATGATCGATGTGGGTAGCATGCTGATCGGGAAAGTCCACGAGGGTGGAGGCAGCTGACTACCTAGTGTACCTACATCTCTCTTTGCTAGTCACCTGTACTGATGCTCGGGCCTCCTTGGCCCTCTCCTGTTTGATGTACTCCCCTACGCTGCGAGGGATGACATAATGTAAATCAAATTGAGCCCCTGACTCTGATCGTTCATAAGCTCTGCCAACTCGATGTAGACCTGATCTAAGGCCTGCATATGACCTTCTTCTATCACTGATATGAGCCTCAAAATGAACTACAAGCAGAGGTGAAACTTAGATCCTCCTAATGTCTTCCTCACCATCGAAACTGGAGAGGGGGTGAAACTTGTTCTCTATGATAAGAGGAGACACTATCCTAGGTAACTCCTCTGTTGCATACTGGGAAACTCCTTATAGCTCCTTAGCTATACGATCGTGATGCTGCTTCATCTTGCGACACCGATTATGGCACTGAGTCCGGCTAGGAGGGGTAACACGAGAACTAGACCCAACCTCATAGGTGGGGGAGACTATCCCTGAAGGTAGGGTAGCCTTACCCTTAGAAGGAGCCAACAAGTGGGTCCTAGCTCGTACTAGGGCGAAGGGGAACCAAGCGCCTAACCTCGCAACTCTGGAACGCCCGCCCTTCCTCTTCACCGGGGAAACTCAAGTCGATAGCATCTCAACCTGGATGACCAGCTTCTGTCCGGTCACCACACTCCTGCTAACGGTTCTAAGTCCCCTCACAAGTGATCCTAGCCCCCTCGAAACCTCAGCCAAAATGAATGAGGTTGGCGAAATCAGTCTGTGGGAGGCTGGCCCAATCCAAGGCCAAATTCATCCCAAAGAAAAAGTAAACACATACTTCTAGGTTGCCATTAGACTGAACTAAACTGAACTGAAAGAAACTGACTGAAAGTCTGCAATGTTGAAAATAAGTTCAAATTAGATTTTTACTTTAATTCATTTTTTAGAATTTTAACCCACACTCAATAATTTGAATATGTTAAGTGGGGCTCTTTGTATTTTAGGAGAGATTTTTGAATTTAGAATTGAAGAGGGGATTTTTTTAAAAAAATTAAAAATCCTATTTTCAACAATTTGTGTATTTTGGAAATAGGTTCAAATAGTTTTTGGAGAGATTGATGCTTCCATAGGTTCATATTTGAATTTGATTTTTGATTGTTTGGGGACCCTTCATTTAACAAATTTGAGTAAGTTAAAGTAAAGGGTCAATTGATTTTGTTTTTATTTGTGATTTTGGAATTTACTTAGCAAATTTGGGTATTTTAAGTGAGATGTTTGAAAACAATTTTCTTCTTTTGTTTGCTTATTTTTGAATTATATGTGAATTTTAAAAATAGAATCTTTACTTAGCAAGTTTGGGTATGCTAAATGAAGAATCCAAGTATTTTGTTATTTTTGAAAAGGAGGATCTTCACTTAGCAAATTTGTGTATGCTAAATGAAAGAATCCAAATGTGTTTTATGTTTGATTTTGATTTGAAAAGAGGATTCTTTACTTATCAAATTTAGGTATGCTAAAGAAAATAAATCCAAATGTATTTTATTTTTGATGATTTTTGAAAAGAGGATTCTTAGTAAATTTAGGTATGCTAAAGAAATCCAAATGTGTTTTATTTTGATTTTTGAAAAGAGGATTCTTTACTTAGCAAATTTAGGTATGCTAAATAAAGAATCCATGTGTGTTTTGTTTTGATGATTTTGAAAAGAGGATTCTTAGCAAATTTAGGTATGCTAAAAAAATCCAAATATTTTTTATTTTGATTTTTGAAAAGAGCATTCTTTACTTAGCAAATTTAGGTATGCTAAATAAAGAATCCTAATGTATTTTGTTTTGATTTTTGAAAAGAGGATTCTTTACTTAGTAAATTTAGGTATGCTAAATAAAGGATCCATGTGTGTTCTATTTTTGATGATTTTTGAAAAAAGAATTCTTTACTTAGCAAATTTAGGTATGCTAAATAAAACAAATCCAAATGTGTTTTATTTTGATGATTTTGAAAAGAGAATTCTTTACTTAGCAAATTTAGGATGTTAAATAAAGGATCCAAATGTGTTTTTTTTTTGATGATTTTTGAAAAGAGGATTCTCAGCAAATTTTGGTATGGTAAAGAAATCCAAATGTGTTTTGTTTTGATGATTTTGAAAAGAGGATTCTTTACTTAGAAAATTTAGGTATGTTAAATAAAGGTTCAAATGTGTTTTTGATTTTGATGTTCTGATTTTTGAAAAGAGGATCTTCACTTAGAAAATTTGGGTATGCTAAGTGAAGAATCCAAGTGTGTTTGATTTTTGTGATTTTGATTTTGATAAGAAGATATTCACTTAGGAAATTTGGGTATGATAAATGAAAGATCCAAATGTTCTTTGATTTTTGATTTTCATAAGAGGATCTTTATTTAGAAAATTTAGGTATGTTAAATGAAAGATCCAAATGTGTTTCAATTTCTGGTTTTTTTTTTTTAAAGAGGATCTTCACTTAGCAAATTTGGGTATGCTAAATGAAGATCCAAATGTGTTTTAATTTTGAAAAGATGATTATTGATTTTTTTTTTTGAAAATGAAATCCCCATTCAACAAATTGAATGAAGATGTTCATTTGTGCTTTTTGAAAATATGATTTTAGATTTTATTTTTGAAAATATGATTGTTGATTTTATTTTTGAAAAGATGATTATTGATTTTGTTTTTGTAAAGATGATTGTTGATTTTATTTTTGAAAATATGATTGTTGATTTTATTTTTGAAAAGATGATTGTTGATTTTGTTTTTGAAATGAAATCTTCATTCAATAAATTGAATGAGGATGTTCATTTGTGCTTTTGAAAAGATGATTGTTGATTTTATTTTTAGAAAGATGATTGTTCATTTTATTTTTGAAAAGACGATTGTTGATTTTATTTTTGAAAAGATGATTATTGACTTTTATTTTGAAAAGATGATTGTTGATTTTGTTTTAAAAATGAAATCTTCATTCAGTAAATTGAATGAGCATGTTCATTTATGCTTTTTGAAAATATGATTTTATATGTTATTTTTGAGAAGATCCTACATATAACAATCATGAAGATTGTTAGATGAGGTTGTTTTATGAAAATTTTTGTGCAAACATTTTATTATGTGCATTTTGAAAAAGTACTTTTTGGAAATTGATGTTTTTATAAAGGATTTATTTTTCTTTATTTATGGAATGAACCTTTTTTTACCATAAAAATGGTAAGGACGAAGTCTTTAGTTTTTTTTTTATTAAATTTTTATTTCACCTATTGGGGAAATAGGGGTTTTAAGACCTACACAGAGTGAGGTCCTAAAACCTAAAGGATGTTGGCAAGCTTAGCTTAAGGATGAAATAAATTAAGTGCCAATGGAAAAGAAAGATAGTCTCGAACTTATACAAAGTACAAATCCACTATCAATACTTTGAGACAACGATCATTTACCAAAGCTGGAGAGAGGAACCGTCCCCAGCGGAGTCACCAGAAAAATTTGGGTGAATTATTTAAAACCTAAAGGATGTTGGCTAGCTTAGCTTAAGGATGAAATAAACTAAGTGCCAATGGAAAAGAAAGATAGTCTCAAACTTATACAAAGAACAAATCCACTATCAATACTTGGAGATAACGATCATTTACCAAAGATGGAGAGAGGAACCGTCCTCAGTGGAGTCGCCAGAAAAATCTGGGTGAATTATTTTCATTCTTCATCTATCTTTTGAGAAAAATAAATGAAGAACAAAAATAATAACTTCTTGTGTTGGACACCACGTATATCCGGAGATGTTCTTATTAGGGTGATTGGGTACGACATTGAGAAATGATATACTATCTCGTAAGACAGAAGTCGCCATCCTATAATGGACCTAATCACTTTAATAAGGACTTCTAAGAATAATAGGTCTTCAGATGTACTAGAGATTCTTCCCCAACTTAACATAGAAAAGTAAAGCAAGGTTTATTTTAAATCGGGTTTGTTAAGTTCCCTATGGAAGCAAGCCTCCATAGTTAATTACATCTTAAGGAATGAGATTCCTTAAGAATACTCTCGATTAAGGTAAATGATAGTTATCTCCAAAGATTTCAAAGATAGGACTATCAATTAATTAGTTTATTTTAGAAGATCAAGTGGGAATGATCAAAAGGAGGGAGTTATTATCGAAACCAAAGAGAGATAAGTAAGAGAACTCACGATGCTAAGAAGCCTAGTGAGCATCCCGAACTATCCTATGGTTGGGCTTTATATTTTTTGAATTTGAAGAGAATTATCTATTTGAGTTGATACTTTATTAAAATATAGGAATTACAATTTCATGTCACAAGATCATGGAAATGTCTAAAAGGTGAGGATTTATGATTATAGCCTGCAAAAGAAAGTAGCAACCTCTGAACCTAAATCTAGGGAGCTTTGGCGAGAGCTAAGGCATGCCCTAAATCTAAGACAAAAATTGGTATATGGTTTACCTCCACAAGAGAGGATAAACCACCTAACTGTTTGGACTTACAACTACCTGGGAGTGGCCGCCAACTAACTCCTCCTATGATTTTAAATATATGTAGGCAAGTCAAATGCTTTTGCAAGATAGCTAAGTTGTTCTTTATTTAGAAAGAGACTAAGTCCTGAAACATACTCCCTAAGAGACTAGATTATGTAGGGTATTATTAATGACTTAAATCTAATGCAAATTTTTTTTATGATTTATTTTCATTTTTGGACAATTGATTTGACACCGGCTATGGGATTCATATGCCTAATGCATGAGAAATTGAATTATGGGCCAAAATTAATAAGAAGGAGGTGTGTTCCCACCATGGCTCTCAAAGGTCAAGCCAAGTTCCCTGGCAAAGGTGGAAGCCCTCCATAAGCAAGAGTAAAGCAAGATGCTTTTTATGCATGATGTGAAAACATACAACATCCAGCTAAGGGGTTGCTAAATCTTTTATCATGATTTATAACCTAGGCTTTAGGTGAGATTATGAGTTGTTAATTTTTAATTTTTAGTTGATTAATTAGATAGAAAATTTATTTTTCTCTAGGAGCCTAATTGCTTCCAAGCCATTATGGTGAATAAATTCTTATAAGGAGGTCGCCTTTCAAATCTGTTGGTGAGAAATGAAAGAGGAGACTCTTATAGAAATTTGTCTTTTTAGGATGCCATGCAGATTTGTAGATGTACTTATTCAGGTGATTGAGTACGTCATCAAGTAAATAGTGTATTATCTCGAGAGATAGAACTCACTACCCTTTAATGGACCTAGTCACCTCAATAAGGACTCCTAAGGACAATGGGTTTGCATATGTACTAGAGATTCTTCCCCTACTTTACATGGGAAAGTAAAGCAGGGTTTATTTTAAACTGAGTTAGTTAAGTTCCTTACAGGGGCAAGACCCCATAGTTAATTACATCCTAAAGGACTGGATCCCTTAGGAAAACTCTCGATTAAGGTAAATGATCATTGTCTTTAAATATTTCAATAGGAAGGACTATCAATCGATTGGTTTATTTTTGAAAGATCAAATGAGATTAATCAAAAGAGGGAGTTATTATTGATACCAAAATGGAAGGTAAGTAGGAGATGCCCACAATGCTAGGAAACCTAGCGAGCATCTCAAACTATCCTATAGTTGGCCTTTACATATTTGAAATTGATTTAGTTTATTTGAGTTGCATTTTTTATTAGAAATTTAGGACTTATAATTCAGTAACACAAGATTAAGGAAATGCCTAAGAGGTGAGGAATTATGCATATGGCCCACAAAGGGGAGAAGCAACCTCAAAATCTAAATCTATGGAGCTTTGGAGAGGGCTGAAAGCACAACTTAAATCTAAGGCAAAAATGAATAATTGATTTGCCTCCATAAGAGAGGACGAACCACCCGATAGCTTGGACTTACAACCGCCTGGGTGTGGCTGCCAACTAACTCCTCCTACGATTTTAAATACATGTAAGCAAGTCTTTATGCTTATGCAAGATAGTTAGGCTATTATTTATTTAGAAAGAGACTAAGTACTTAAACTCACTCCCTAAAGAGACTAGATCATGTAAAGGGAAATGCTTCAAATGACTTAAATCTAATGCAATTAAAATTTTATTTTTATTTTTATTTTTGGACAATTATTTTGACTCATGCTAATAGGATTCATATAACAAATGCATGAGAAAGAAGGTTATTTGACAAAATTAGTGAGAAGGGAGGAGGTAAGTTTCCACCATGGCTCTCGAAGGTCAAGCCAAGTTTCTCTGGCACAGGTGGAAGCCCTCCAATCAAGAGTGAAATAAGATGCATTTGTGCATAATATTATAAAATAAATACTCATCCAGCTAAGGGGTTCCTAATTCTTTTATATTGATTTTAAACCTAAGCTTTAGGTGAGTTTATGAGTTATTTAATTTTTATTTTGAGTTGTTAAGTTGGGTAAAAGATTTATTTTTCCCTAAAGAGCCTATTCCACATCCAGGCCATACATAAAGCAAGGAAGAAACTAAGAAAAGTATACCACTTAATGCAAAATCTAAACAAATCATCAACCAATTTATAAAGCTAATCACAAAATGAATAAAAGGCCATTGTGGTCGAGCACTACCACACAAACTTGAAAATATTAAATGTGGGTAGCCGAGCTCTACCCTCATACAATCCGGATTACAAATGAATTAAATTACAAGTAAGAAATTCATTATTACGGGGGTCTTCAAGCTTTATCTTTTCTTTCTTCTTCTCTTCTTTCTTCTTCTTTTCTTCTTTCTTCTTCTTTGGTTCATTCTTTTGGATGGTTGGAAGGTCGATGCTCCAAGGCTTCACATGGTGCATAAGATAGGATCTTATGACCAATGCTCATCCTAATCCCCATAATAATTATTCCAAAATCCTAATTGCACAAATTTACATGAAAAGGAAAAGTGGAAATCTAACTAACACTTGCAAAACTAAGGTTAGCTAAAACAAACCACACAAATCCCAAGCATGTATATTGGAATTATCACCCCACACATGGGTGACTAAATCTACCTAGCCTATTGGATTATGCTTAGGGATATAAAGTACCTTCAAGCAAAAGTATTTATATTTTTATTTATGATAGTGCCCCTCAAGCACAATCCCCTGCAGAAAAGAATAGTTAGACTAAGAACGTCCTACCATTCATTCTATGAGCATACACCCTAACATCCAGTTAAAAACATATATCACAACAAAATAAACATCAAACCATGCACTGACCTAACCCAAGGCTAGAAGTGGTGACTTAGGCTAATGTGTGTGCTTTGAAGGCTTGTGTGGCATGCTTAGCTATGGCTTTAGGTTTAAATTTTCTAAGTGTGAAAAACATGTTCAACTTAGAGGAGGGTTTCATTTAAGCTGTTTAATTATCTTGAGTTGATTTTATTTCATGTTTTGATTTGGTTTAAGTGGATCCATAATTAATTAAGTTATGAAAGAGAGAAGAGAGAGAACTTCTCTTTCCTTCCCTAACCTAAGTAATTTCTAAAGTAGATTCATTTAGTTTCATTTAGGTGAATGTTTTGATAACATCTTTTGATTAATCCTAAGTTTAGATAAACTCTAAATAAACCTATTTAAAAAGAAATGCATTTTAAGATTAAATAAAATGAACCAAAATTCACATAACACACATTACTTCATTTCTTTCCCAACATATATCACATGCATATGGATGGACCCTAAGCATATCTATCATAAAAGTGAGAGTATTTAACACACTTTATGATACATGCTAAGTAATCCATTTAAGGAAATTTAACACACTTTATCCTAATTTTCACATACACACATGAAAGTAAGAAAGGCATAAGTGAGTACAGTGTCATTGTTAACCAGAGGTGTAAGGTACGAGACCTACTTAGGGCTACTTAAAGCCTCGTAACCTCAGGGTTATCCAGACTAATATACCACTTTTCTTAAATACAAACATATGTATAAAAGAAATGAAATAGAAAAGGAGAATGTAAAAAAGTTGTATTAATGAATTCATTTTATTTATGCAATTTATGCATGCAAGTATAGGTAACCCTTCTTAGGTGATAGCATAGGGATTAATAGGGTATGGAATTAAGTAAGTGTTGGGTTATTTTCAAATGAACCCCACATCTCACCAAATTCCTATTCAAAACTATACCAACATAAGAAAGAAAGGAAACCTATGCTAAGCATGCCTTTATAATCTATCACATGCAAACTCATAATTAAAATATAAGTAGCATACTTTCAGATTTGGTATTTGATTTATATGTTTTGAAACTAATTTGGATTTAGTAGTGATAATAGTAGCCACTCATATTTCTACTTTAGCCAACACATGCAAATTTGACATAAAGTAAACAATTTCATTTTTAAATTTTGAGTTTGAAAAATATGAATGCATTAAACCACATGACATACAAATTTAACATGTTGGGAAAAGATTCAAAGTAATGAAAGCATGTAATCAAGTTCACTTCACTTAAATCCTAAAGACATTCTTATGTAATAAGAAAGTTTAAAATAAATCAAAGTGAATTCAAAGTGATTTTTATTTAGTTTGAAGTTTGATTTAATTTTAAAAATGTGTGATGAGTTTAATGTTCCTAACCCATTCCCACATGTGTTTAATATTTTTGTTTAATTTTTAGATAATCAGATCTATTTTTAGGTGTTAATTAGGTTAAGGTATGAATTAAGTAACTTAATTAGCCCTTACCTGCACCACCTTAGAATAATTAACCAAATAATTATGAGCTAATGAGATGACATAAAAACTCACAAGTAATTTAAATTTGCAATGCAGCTAATAATATAGAGGCCTAATGTAATTTGGCTCACAATTAAAAGTTAATTAAGATAAGGGGTTTAGCTTAAGTAATTTCAAAAATGCCCTTTCACACATATGAATTGGGTTTTGATTTCCTTAATTGAACTTAGGCTATTAAACACCTAATCATCTACCTAAGGTAGATTAATTAAGTTCTAGAACTTTTTAGAATTTTTAGAAATTAATAATGGGGATAATTAATGAATTAACCCTTAATTAGGAGAAGATTAAGGAGAAAAAAAGGAGGTTTAGGGAATAGCTTAGGGGAAATTCCCCAAAAATATTCTATAAACCTCATACTTACTAGATCTAACCTTAATCAACCCTAATCATGGGTTAAAATTACAAATTACTCCTTAATTATCCTTAATTACATAAAGAGGGTAATTAAGAAATTCATATGCAATTCTTCTAATCAAGCTTTCAATAAATCCCAAGAAAATTAGGAGAGGCAGAAGTTATTCCCTAAAATATACCCAAGAAATTTGGGATTAATCAGAGGCTTAGTTAAAAAGTAATTAGCAAAATAAACTTTCTAATAAAACCTAATTTCAGAGAAAAATATAATTAAAAATTCATTAAAAGTAATCTCAAAATATTCTAGGTTGAATTATCTTTCTATAGGATTTTATTTCATAATTTTTAAAATTTTTAAGAAAGAGTTATGGATTTTTGAAGATCCTTAAGTTAATTAGAAATTAATTAAGGCATTTAACTAATCCCCTAGCTCACGGCGCGAAGCGTGGCGGCGGCGGTCAGCACGCTTTACACGCATCACATTGTGAAGGGGTTACTTAAATGTCAAATCCCAAACATGGTGGCACGCGGTTTGATCTTTTTCTCGATCAAAGATCATATAATCTCCCGCTTTTTATAAGGATATCTAAATGGATGGAATTATCTTAGCCATCCATCCAAAATGCGTGGATGGATGGCTGAGATCTCCCAAGTTCTTTTCATTGATCAATAGAGACCATCCATGATCAAGGGGAAGATCCAAGCTCGATCTAACATGGACTAAAACCAAACTCAACCCACACCATCTAAAGATAAAGAGCGGCAAATCCAATGGTCAAAAGTCCATGAGATTGAAATTTATTTCATAAATCTCCACACCACATTGAGTTTAATGGTCAAAAAATCCCGTACCTCACAGGCTCGATTGGAGAAGCTTAGTCGGGATGAAGCCTCGAAGTTTTGAGCACTTGGGTTGAGTGGATCTTCCTGGGTCACCTCCTCCTTGTGAGCTCAATTTTGATTTGGATCTCCCAAAGAACTTGGAAGAGAGCTTGGGAGCACCAGACTTGGCCTTTTGATGAAGCTTGAAGAGGGAATTGAGTGGAGTTTAAGTATGGAGAAAGTTAGAGAATGGATTGAGCTCCCATATTTTCACTGTTCAAAAACCAAGAAATGGGGAAATGGCAAGAGCTCTAGGAAGCTAGGGATCACTCTCTGATGGCTCCTAAGTCTCACTAGTACTCAAGCGAATTCAGGAATGATGAATTCAAGTTTGTTTAGGGGGAGTATATCTCCCCCCTTGAAAGATCGGATGGTCATCAATGCTCTTGCCATTTTGATCCAATTGATCATAGATAGTGGGTTGTTTGATCAATTAAGAGTGTGCACATGGTCGATTTGATCCAACGAGTGGATTGCCACCCTCCCATGTGCTTGAATTAAGTTTGAGAGGGAGTTTGAATTTTACATTTTGACCCATAGAGTCAGGTTTGGTCTAGGGACCAATTGGGCTGACCCAAACTCATTGGGTTGGGTGCACCACTCTCCCCTAGGTCCCCTTGAGCTTTTAGGAAAGGCTCAAGTGAATGTGAAGAGGGTATGACCAAATTACCCATGGATTAAGCCAAAATTTATTCTATGGCCTAGGGTTAGAATGGTCATTTTGTTGATTTTCCACTTTGGATATGTTGGGTATGTGGAGAAACTAGGTTTGGCCAAGTTTCATGAGATTTGGAATTCATTTGATAGGGTTTGGCTCATGTTGACCCATTTAGGTCAAAATGGGTCAACTTGGGTCAAGTTGACCAATAGGTCAAATTGGGTCAAACCAAGGGTTGGGTCAAGTTCATATGACAATTTGAAATGTTTTGGTGGCATTCGTTTGATTCAATTTGGTATGGTTTTGAATTTGGATCATATGACTTCATTTAGGTCAAATGGGTCATGTTGACCTATTTGACCCATTTGAACTATTTGAGGTAGGCCAAGCGTAGGTTTAGGTTAGGTTAGTCATATGGAGTGTATTGGTATCTTTGTTTCCAATCATTTTGGTTAAGTTCAAATTTGGCTCAACATGACCCTTTGGGTCATGTTGGGTCTAAGATTGGCTGGCTGGAGGTTGGTGATTTGGTCAGACTTGGATGAACTTCAATCAATTTGGCTTAGATCAAGTTTTGACACATTTTGGCCTTTAGGTCAAAATGGGTCAACTTGGGTCAAGGCCAATTGGCTAGGTTAGGCTCAAATGTTAGCTTGGTCAAGTTCAAACATAGGTCATGAGTGAACTTAGATCAATGGTTTCAATCAATTTGGCCTATGGTAGAATTTGGCTATGTTAAGTTTCATTTTGGGTTAAGTGTTGACTTGGTCAACCCTTAGGTTTGACTTGGTTTGACCCAATTTGATTGATTGATCATCCCATGATGATTATTGATCATGATGAGAGCGATATATGAGTTTGGTCAATCCAATTTGATTATGATTAAAATTTGGCTCATAAGAGTACTTTAGGTCACTTTGGGTCAAGTGAGCCTAAGTGGGTCAAATGGCTTGGTCAAAGCTTGATTTTGAGTGATCTTGTATATGGACTCATGATTGAAATATAAATCCGTTTACAAGTGATTTGAAGTCAAATGAGTTTTGATCCATTTGACAATTTCATATTCATAGGAAGAATATGAAAGGGTTTTGTCTTTGATTTTTGAACTAGGTTTTGATTATTTGATTGAAGTTTGGATATATATATATATATATATATATATGAGCTCATGACTGTACGTTGATTGAATCATGAGAGAAAAATCAAGAGTTTGTCTTGATTTGAAATTGATTTGGCTAAGATCAAGATTTTGACTTGAAAGGCTTAGATTGGATTTTGAGTTGATATGACTTTGATTTTTGGAATTGATTTTGATTGTTTAAATTTATATTTCATTTATATAAGTGAATATAAATGAGAATATAAATGGATCATGAGAAAATTTCAAGGATTTGAAGTGGTTTAATCATGATTTATGTTAAGTCCATTAAGAAGGATTTAAAGGACCTAGGAAAATTTTTGGAGTTTGGAGATTGAATTTTTGAATTTGATTTGATTGATTTACATTTATATTTAATTTATATATGTGAATACAAATGAGGATATAAATGATTTATGAGAAAATCCCATGAATTTGAATTGATTTAGATCATGATTTAAGCTAAGTCCATTAATGGAAAGTTAAGGACTTAAGGAAAATTTCATCAATTATTTTTTCAATTTTGAATTTAGTTTGATTGATTTGAATTTATATTTCATTTTTATATGTGAATATAAATGAGAATATAAATGTATTATGAGAAAATCTCAAAAATTTTATTTAGTTTAGATCATAATTTTAGGTTAAGCCCTTAAAGGCAAGATTAAGGACTTCGGCAAAATTTAAACTTAAGAAATTTGAACTTAAGAAATTTGAACTTAGGAATTTTTGATGAATTTTGATAATGGGTTTCAATCATGGATTTCAATCATATGGAGTGGATTTGAGTTTGGAGAAAATCAAATATAATTGATTTGGAGTTTGACTTGAAAGAAGGAAAGTGATGAATGGTTTAAAGAGTAGGAAGTTTTCCTAACACCCCTAAGGCATGACCCATTCCTATGGCTAACTCTTATAAGTCTCTAAGGCTAGGTTGAATGTCCACCTAATCACTATATGTTTCTTAAGACTAAGGAACTCTTAAAGTTTAAGAGGAGTCTTATGTCGAAGATGGAGGGGTTGAGAGCTCATTCTAAAAATGGGGTCAACAAAGGACACCCAATAGGCGTGGTGTGGCCACTAGGAATCTTGGTGTTGGCCGAAATGATCAACAGAGATCACAAAACTAACAGAAATAATCTATCCTTAACCTAAGGAAAAGAAAGAATCTAGAGCTTAGTGCAATCTGGCTCTACTTATGTCCAAGACATAAGAGAGAGGGAAGAATCCACTAAGGGATAGAATGTGAACCTTCCATAAGGGAAGCAGGTTCAAGTCATCCATAAAGGGATGAAAGGTTTGATTTGATTCTCACTGAGGAGAAAAATATTTGAATTGTTCCACTTGGGAAGAGGGTTGAATTTGCTTTAGGTTTAGTTAGGTTTAAATTTTTAGATGAATCTTATTGGTTTGCAATTAAGCGCATGGTAAGAGAGCCTAACTAGATTTATCAATCCAAAGAGGTAGTCTACTAAACACATAGTACGACTAGTCAACCAAAGGGATGCCTTTCAATATGCAGTTGTTGTATTAGGAAGAAAGAGTAGTAGACTTACATCCTCCAAGGTAGAGATCAGTTGCTGGGTTAATCTATTGGCAAGATAATAAATTGAACCCAACCTAGGACTGACTATTGAGTGAATGTCGCTGGGGGACTTAGATCAACTCAAAGATTGTCAAAATTAATTTTATTTTTTAGTTTTGTTTGTCTTGATTGTTATGGATCCCATAGGTTTGCGATGAACTACATCGAGTAGGGGCTATGGAAGCCTAGACGTAACTTAGATTTACCAATTCAAAGGGAGTAGTCTACCAACCACAAGGTATGACTATCCAACCAAGGAGAAGTGCCTTTTGGTATACAATGGACAAGTCTTAAAAGAAAGCATAGGGACTCGTATATTCTAGAAATAAGGAACCATTGGGGTGATTGGTTATTTCGGGCAACAAATCGGACCCGACCTTGAGCTGACAATTGAGTGAATGCCACTGTGGGACTTAGATCAACTCAAAGATAGTGAAGGATTAATTTTATTTTTAGATTTATTTTGTATTCCATTGGTTTGTATTGGATCACACTGAGAAGGAGCTTATATAAGCCTAGACCTATCTCAGATTTACTGAAATAAAGGGAGTAGCTTCTTGGCCGATGGGAGAACTATCCAACAAAAGGAGTGCCTTTCAATTTACAATGATCAATTCAAGGGAAGAAAGCTCGGGGACTCACATCTTCCACTAGAAAAGACCACTGGAGTGATCAGTTGCTTTGGGCAACAAATCAAACCCGACCTGAGGCTGCCTGTTAGTTTGACACAATCATGCTAGAAAGAATGCGTCATAGTCTTACATCTTCCAAAGCATCTGCTTGTGGAAAAATAGATTGAACCCAACCTAAGGGCGACTACGGGTGTCGAGGATTTATCTAAACTCGGTAGTCAAGCAATTCCTGGGGAGTTACTCTACCCTAAAGATAGGATGCCTGCTTGGGAGAAGGGGCCCTTTGGGGGCTTGAATTCCTAATCTACAAGTGAATTAATTTTTGTTTGTTTGTTTTAGTTTGTTTTATCATGGACCATGTTAGTTTGCGAAGGATCAAACTAAGAAGGAGCTTATAGACTTATCTCTGATTTCTTGAACCGAGGCGTTGAATAAATTTTCCAACCACATGGGTGGCTACTAGGAAAGGGGAACTGTCTGATCCAAAAGTAACTCGAGTAGTATCTAAATGGGGTTGCAAAGGACTTGAGTCAAATAAAGTGCTCGCAGGGGATGGGGCCAGTAAGGGCTTAATCCAACACCATGGAGAAAATGACATGGCTAGTCATAAATCAATAGGTATTTGATGCCCAACTTAGGGAGAAAGCACCGGGACTCATATCTGCCAAGAGTGGTGTACTCACCAGGTGAGTCATTATCAGCATAGCGAATATCAACCAACCTAAGGTGCCCATCAGTTTGTAACAATCAACCTAGGAAGAAAGCTCAGGGACTCACATCCTCCTTTAAGGAAACTGACTGCTGAGATAGTCTATCTTCGGCTCGATAAGTGCTATCCACCTAGAGCGACTACTAAGTGAATGTCACTGGGGGACTTATATCAACTCAAAGGTAATTAAGAGGAAAGGATCCTCTTAGCAACTTATCCTAAACCTCAAATATACTCAACCTAGTTAGAGCATGATGGCTAGTTCAGAAAGAAAGCACGGGGACTCACATCTTCTTAAACACTGGTCAGTGAAGACTACCATATTAATAAGGTGCTCATTGGTTTGCAATGGTCAAGTTAAGAAGAAAGTGCAGGGACACACATCTTCCAAACAAATGACCACTGGGGTGACATACTACAGAGGTAATATGTAGACCCGACCTAGAGCAGCTACTAAGTGAGTGCCACAGTGGGCTTTCTCCCACATCAAGTAGCTCAAGACAAAAGATTTGTGTTTGTTGTTGTGCATGTGTTAAAAGGAATAGGATGCCTCTGGGGGACTCTTACTCCTACCTTAAACACACTAGGAATTTGATGAAATGATGCCGCGGATGGCAAACAGGATTCCCATTAAGAAAAGATGCCATTTGGGTTCTCTCACACCTATCTTAGTTATGTTAATCGAAATAAGATGCCTCTCAGGTTCTCTTACACCTATTCTAATAGCGTCAGGAGATTGTGTATGTGTTGTGAAAAAAGGATAGGATGTCTGTTGGTAGAAAATTCTTATAAGGGAATCGCCTTTCAAATCTGTGGGGAGAAAAGAAAGAGGATACCCTTATAAAAATTCATCTTAATAAGATGCCACGTAGATGCGTAGATGTACTTATTCAGGTGATCCGGTACGTCATCAAGGTATACTGTACTATCTCGAAAGATAGAAGTCACTACCCTTTAATGGAATTAATTATCTCAATAAGGACTCCTAAGGACGATGGGTCTGCATATGTACTAGAGATTCTTCCCCTACTTTACATGATAGAGTAAAGTAGGGTTTATTTTAAATCGGGTTCATTTAAGTTCCCTACAGGGACAAGCCCCCATAGTTAATTACATCCCAAAGGACAGGATCCTTTAGAAAAACTCTCGATTAAGGTAAATGATCATTATCTCTGAAGATTTCAATAGGAAGGACTATCAATCAATTCGTTTATATTTTTAAAAATCAAATGGGATTGATCAAAAGAGGGAGTTATTATCGAAGCCAAAATGGGAATAAGTAGGAGATGCTCACGATGCTAGGAGGCCTAGTGAACATTTCAAACTATCTAATAGTTGGGCTTTACATTTTAGAAATTGATTTAATTTATTTGAGTTGCATTTTTCATTAGAATTTTAGGACTTAGGATTCCTTAACACAAAATTAAGGAAATGCCTAAGAGGTGAGGAATTATGCTTATGGCTCATAAAGGGGAGAAGCAATCTCAGAACCTAAATCTAGGGAGCTTCAGCGAGGGCCAGAAGCACAACCTAAATCTAAGGCAAAAATAGGTAATTGGTTTTCCTCCACAAGAGAAGACAAATCACCTGATAGCTTGGACTTACAACCACCTGAGGGTGATCGCCAACTAACTCCTCCTATAATTTTAAATACATGTTGGCAAGTATTTATGCTTATGCAAGATAGCTAGGCTATTTTTATTTAGA
Source organism: Cymbidium sinense (assembly GCA_021442155.1). Classification (NCBI taxonomy): domain Eukaryota; kingdom Viridiplantae; phylum Streptophyta; class Magnoliopsida; order Asparagales; family Orchidaceae; genus Cymbidium; species Cymbidium sinense. The sequence goes on from CM038216.1 coordinate 22,107,425, forward strand.
AAGAAGCTAAGTCCTTAAACTCACTCCCTAAAAAGACTAGATCATGTAAAGGGACATGCTTTAATGACCTAAATCTAATGTATTTCAAATTTTATTTATTTTATTTTTGGAAAATCAATTTAACTCGGGCTACTAGGACTTTTATGACTAGTACATGAGAAAATAGATTGTTGGCCAAAATCAACTAGAATTTTAGAAGGTGAGTTTCCACCACGGCCCTCAAAGGTCAAGCCGGGTTCTATGGAAAAGATGGGAGCCCTCAAATCAAGAGTGAAATAAGATGATGTTGTGCATGATATTATAAAGAAAACAACTCATCCAACTAAGGGGTTTCTAATTCTTTTATCTTGATTTTAATCCTAAGCTTTAGGTGATGTTATGAATTATTTAGTTTTTATTTGAATTATTAAGTTGGGTAAAATAATTATTTTTTCCTAAAGTGCCTAATCCACATCTAGGCCATACATAAAGCAAGGAATAAACTAGGAAAGCATGCCACTTAATGCACAAGTTAAAAAAAACAGCAATCAATTTATAAAATTAGTGCAAAAGAATAAATGGTCGTGGTGGGCACCCACAAACCCAAAATATCAAATTGGCTCTACCCTTATACAACCCGTTTGTGGTCTTCAAGCTTTATTCTTCTGTATTTTTTCTTCTTTCTTCTTTCTTTCTTTTCTTTCCTTCTTTTCTTCTTTGGATCTTCCTTTGGATGGTTGAATGTGGATGCTCTAAGGCTTCACATGGTGCATAAGATGGGATCTTATGACCAGTGTTCATCCTAATCCACATAATAAATCATTCCAAATCCTAAATGTACAAATTATTACATAAAAAGGGAAAAGCATAAATCTAATTAGCACCTATAAAATAAAGGTTAGTCAAATCACAGTACATAAATCCCAAGCATGTATATTAGACTTATCACCCTACACATGGGTGACTAGCTCCACCTAGCCTATGGATTATGCTAAGGGGTATAAGCACTTACAAGCAAGAAGCATTTATATATTTATTTATGATAGTGCCCCTTTAGCACAACCCCCTGCATAAAAGAATAGTTAGACTAAGCACGCCCTACCATTCATTCTAACATACACCTAACATCCATCTAAAACATTCATCATAAACAAAAACATAACATCAAACCATGCACCCAACCTAAAGCTAGAAGTGGTGACTTAAAGCTAATGTGTGCTTTGAAGGTTTGTGTGGCATGCTTAGCTTAGGACTTAGGTTTGAATTTTTTAAGTGTAAAGACATGTTCAACTTAGAGGAGGGTTTCATTTAAGTTTTTTTAGTGATTTTGGGTTATTTTATTTCATATTTTAGTTTGGTTTAAGTGAAACCTACAATTAATTAAATTATAAAGAGAGAAAGAGAAGAGAACTTCTCTTCCTTCCCTAATCCTTAAGTAATTTCTAAAGTAAGTTCACATTTTAATTTCATTTATGTTAATTTTTGATTAAATCTTTAATTGAATCCTAAGTTTAGATCAACTCTAAACAAACCTACAAAAGAAAGGTATTTTAAGATTAAGAAAAATGAATCAAAATTCACATAACATACATTACTTCAATTCTTTCCCAACATATATAACATGCATATGGATGGACCCTAAGCATATCTATACATGTAAATATGAAAATTAACACTTTATGATGCATGCTAAGTATTTTAAAAATTTAGAAAAGATTTTCTTCTCCAAAATTTCACATATTTGCATGAAAGTAGGAAAGGCATAAGTGAGTACAGTGCCATTGTTAACCAAAGGTGTAAGGTACAAGACCTACTTAGGGCTACTTAAAGCCTTACAGCCTCGTGGTTGTCCAGAAAAATATACCACTTTCCTTAAGTACTAATATGCATATAAAAGAAATAAAGTGGAAAAGAATACGCAAAAGTTTGCTTAATGGTTTTGTTTCTGTTTACGCAATTTATTCATGCAAATGTAGGAAATCCTTCTTAAGTGAGAGCATTGGTATGAATAGGGTTTGGAATTAAATATGTGTTGGATTCTTTTCAAATGAACCCTACATCTTACAAACCCATATTCAAAGCTATGCTAACATAAGAAAGAAAGGAAAGACTACACTAAACATGCTTTATAATTTACCACATGCAAGCTTATAATTAAATTATAAGAATTGCACACTTTCAAATTTGATATTTCAGTTATAGATTTTGAAAATATTTTGGAATTAGTAGTGATAATAGCCACTCATATTTTACTTTAGCCAACACATGCACATTTGACATAAAATAAACAATTTCATTTTAAAAATGTGAAAATATGAAACCATGGATGCATAAGTCATATGGCATACAATTTAACATGTTGGAAAAGATCTAAATCAATGTAATCACATGAACAAACTCACTTTACTTAATTCCTAAAGACATTCTTAAAGAATGAGAAAACTTAGAATAAATCAAAGTGAATTTCAAAATGATTTTGGTTTGTTTGAAGTTTGATTTAATTTTAAAGGGGCGAGATGAATTTGCTATTCCTAACCCATTCTCACATTTTTTTGTATTTTAGTTTAATCTTTAGATAATTAAATCCATTTTTAAGTGTTAATTAGGTTAAGGTATGCATTAAGTGACTTAATCAACCCTTACCTACACCACCTTAGAAAAATTAACTAAGAAATTATGAGCAATGAGATGACATAAAACCCACAAGGTATGTAAATTTGCAATGCACCTAGTAATGAAAAGGCCTAATGCAATTTGGCTCACAATTAAAAGTTAATTAAGTAAAGGAGTTTAGCTTAATTACTTTTAAAACATCCATTCACACTTATGAAAGGGGTTTTAATTTTCTTAATTAGACTTTGGCTATTGAACACCTAAGAATATACCCAAGGTAGATTAATTAAGTTATGGAGGTTTTTTAGAATTTTTAAAATTATTTAAAGGGGTAATTAATGAATTAACCCTTAATAAGAAGGATTAAGGAAAGAAAAGGGGTTTAGGAATAGCTTAGGGAAATACCCCCAAAATTATTCCACAAACCCTACCACTGGATCTAACCTTAATCCAACTTAAACATAGGAAAATCCACTAATTATATCTTAATTACCCTTACATGAAGGAGTAATTAGGAAATGAGTTATCCTCTAATCCCTCAATAAATCTCAAGAAAATTAGGGGAGAGAGGTCATCCCCAAAATGAACCCTTGAATTTTTGAGATTAATTGGTGCTTAATGGGAATATAACAATTAACATTCCCAAAGAAAACCAAATTTAGAAAAAAGGAAATCAAAATACATTGAAAATTTTTAGAAAATTCTAGATGAATTATCTATCCAAGGCATTTTTCCTTTATTTTTCTAATTTTTCTATGTGAGTTATAATTTTAGAAGCTATAGATTAATTAGGAATTAATTAGTTAAATAATCCCGACATGTGGTACATTACTTTTATTTTAGCCATCCCATCAAAGATGGATGGTGAGGATACACCCGGTTATAAATTCAAAAATTAAAAATTTGCTTTAATTTTGTCATCATCTAAAATGCACGAATGGATGACTGAGATGGGCTGAGTTCTTCCTTGAGGAGGAATGTGAGCCGTTCACAATATAAGGGAAGATCCGAGCCCAATCCTTCATGGATTCAATCAAGATTCAACCCACACCATCTAAGGAACCAAAGTGGCTAATCCAATAGCTAAGTTCCTATGAGATGAAAATCCACTTCACAAAAGACCAACACCTCTTAGCCTAAGTGGTCAAAGATTCACTAACCTCGTTGGAGGTGATCACTAGTACTGATTCTTGGAGAAGCAGCTTGAGATGAAGTCTGGAAGTTTAGCACTGAGATGGAGTGGATCTTCCACTCACCTCCTCATTTTGAGATTTGATCCAATTCAATCTCCTTACCTTTAGAACTTGGGAACCAACTAGGTGAGCTCAACTTGGTCACCTAAGTGTAAAGAATTGGAGTGGGATCAAGTGTGGAATTTGGAAATCAAGGTGAGCTCCCGCCATGCAAAACCAGGAAGATAATTCAAATCTCCTAAGGGCCTTGGGAAAGCTCTATGATGTTTGCTAAAGCTTCTTAGACCTCAATCGCGTATGAGTGTATGAAAATTTTAGTGAATTGAAGGATTATATCTCCCCTTGAAGGATCGAACGGCCGACAATGGACATGTCATTTTGATCTAATTGATCATAGGCTGAGGGTTGTTTGATCAGTTAGGAGTGTGCACATGGTTGGTTTGAGCCAAGGAGTTCATGTGCATTCAATTGAGGTTTGGGGGGAGTTTGAATTTTCAATTTCATGCCTATGGGTCGGGTTTGGTCCATGAGCCAAATGGGTTGACCCAAATCCATTGGGTTGGGTGTCGTACTCATCACTAGGTCCCTTTGAGGTTTTAGGAGAGCCTCAAGTGTTTGTGATGAGTGCATGACCAAAATACCCATGGGCTAGGCCAAAATTTATTCTATGTCCTAATGGTATAATGATCATTTTGCTATTTTTTCAATTTGGGTATGTTTGGAATGTTGAGAAAATAGGTTGGGCCAAGTTTCAATGGATTTGGAATCTATTTGATAGGGTTTGGCTCATGTTGACCCATTTAGGTCAAAATGGACCAACTTTGGTCAAATGGACCAATAGGTCAAATTGGGTCAAACCAAGGGTTGGGTTAAGTTCATATGATCATTTGAAATATTTTGGTACCTTTGGTTTGGTTTAATTTGGTATAGGTTAAGTTTTGGCTCATATGACTCATTTAGGTCAAATGTTGACCAAGGGTCAAGGGTAGGTTTAGGTTAGGTTGGTCATATGAAGTGGATTGGTATCTTTGTTTCCAATCAATTTGATTTAGGTTCAATTTTGGCTTAACATGACCCCTTTAGGTCATGTTGGGTCTAAGGTCAATTGGGCTAGGTTGGGTCTAGTTGACTTGGTCAAGTTCAAGCATTGGTCATGAGTGAACTTGGATCAATGGTTTCTATCAATTTGGCCTATAGTGGATTTTGGTCATGTTAGGTTTCATTTTAAGTTAAGTGTTGACTTGGTCAACTCTTAGGTTTGACTTGGTTTGACTCAATTTGATTGATTGATCATCCCATGATGATTGTTGATCATGATGAGAGGGATATATGAGTTTGATTCAATCCAATTTGGTTAGGATCAAAAGTTGGCTCATGAGAGTACTTTAGATCACTTTGGGTCAAGTGAGCCTAAGTGGGTCAAATGGCTTGGCCAAAGTTTGATTTGAAGTTGATTGATCTTATATATGGACTTATGATTGAAATATATATCCATTTAGAAGAGATTTGAAGTCAAATTAATTTTGATCCATTTGAAAATTTCACATTAAAAGGAAGAATATGAAGGAGTTTTCGGTTTGATTTTTGATTTCAGTTTTGAAGGGATTGAAGTTCGGATTTATTTATGAGCTCATGATTGTAGGATTGATTGAACCATGAGAGAAAATCAAGAGTTCGGATTGATTTGATTTATTTTGGCTAAGTTCAAGATTTTGACTTGAAAGGCTTAGATTTATTTTTGATGTGATTTGAGTTTGAGTTTTGGAGTTTGTTTTGATTGTTTGAATTTATATTTCATTTATATATGTGAATATAAATGAGAATATAAATTGTTCATGAGAAAATTTCAAGAATTTGAAAGAGTTTAATCATGATTTAAGTTAATTCCATTTAAAGGGAATTTAAAGGATTTAATTGAATTTTTAATTTGAAATTTAATTTTTGACTTGGATTTGATTTATGTCTATTTATATTTCATTTATATATGAGAACATAGATGAGAATACAAATATATTTTGAGAAAAACCCATGAGTTTGAAGTGGTTTGATCAAAGTTTAGGTTAAATCCATTAATGAAAAATTAATGGATTTAAGAATTTCAAGCATTTTAATTTGGAAAATTTTGTCTTGATTGATTGAGTTATATTTATATTTTATTTATATATGAAAATATAAATGAGGATATAAATAAGTTTTGAGAAAATCCCATGGATTTGAATAGGTTTGATCATGATTTTGGCTAAGTCCTTTAATGGAAAATTAAAGGAATTTAGAAAATTTTCATGAATTGTTTTGAAATTTTGAATTTGATTTGATTGATTTGAATTTATATTTCATTTATATATGTGAATATAAATGATAATATAAATGGATCATGAGAAAATTTCAAAGATTTGAATAGGTTTAGCTCATGATTTTGGCTACATTCTTAAGAAAGCGTTAAGGACTTAGGAAATTTTTACTTAGGAATTTTTGATGGATTTTGATCATGGGTTTCAATCATAGATTTCAATCATGGAATTGATTTGAGTTTGAGAAAATCAAATAGAATTGATTTGGAGTTTGACTTGAGAGAAGGAAAGTGAGGAATGGTTTAGGCTAAAGGGTAGTAGATTTTCCTAACACCCCTAAGGCATGACCTATTCCTATGGCTAACTCTTTCTAAGTCTTCTAGGGCTAGGTTGGAGTGTCCACCTAATCACTAGATATGTCTTAAGACTAAGAAACTCTTAAAGTCTAAGAAGAATCCTAAACCTAAGATGGAGGTGTTGAGAGCTCATTCTAAAAATGAGGTCAACAATGCCACTGGGGGACTCTTACATCTACCCTAAACATGTCACGGCGGATTCGCAAGACAAGTAAACAACACTTCAAAAGAAGAGAAGATTTGATGAATGGAATCAGATTTTGTTCTTTTTATTAATGATTATTTTCAAACATGATTTGTTTCATGGGTAATATTTCTTTAGATATAGCCCATTAATTGGAAGCATCGGGTGTTCCCCTTTACAATCAATAAGTTGATAAGATCCTCCTTGGTAGGCCTTCTCTATGACATAGGGGCTTTCCCAAGTGGGTTCAAACTTGCCTCCCATCTTTCAATGGGCAACAATTGGTCTCCTTATGACTAACACAAGTTCTCTTACTCAAAAAGACCTAGGGCGGACCAGCTTGTTGTGAACTTGAATCATTTTGGCCTTGTATAACACAAGGTTATGGCACGCCCATTGACAACTTTCCTCCAAACCTTCGAGCTCTTCTAACCGTAACTTTGCATTTTTCTCTGTAGTGATCTTGTTACCCTACGCTATCCTTAGTGAGGAATTGAACTTAAAGGTAGAACCTTGACCCATACACTTGAAAAATAGGATAAAGTGAGTCGAGTGTAGTAGCCCAAGACTTCAATAAACTGCTCATTCCACTATCATTTATTATCATCAAGAGTCTTCTTCAATATATTGATGAGAGTTTTATTGAATGCTTTTGCTAAGCCATTTGCTCTAGGGTAGTAGATGGTGGAGTATCTCCAATCTATATTGTGTCTTCTGGTGAAGCTATTGATCTTCATGCTTTTGAATACAGTACCATTATTGGATATGATTTGTCGAGGCACCCTAACCCTATATACAATATGGTTCCTGAAAAACTGAAGCATATGGTGAGATGTGACCTCTCTTAGTGGGATGGCTTCCTCCCACTTAGAAAAGTAGTTAGTGGTAGCTAAGATGAATCGATGACCCTTGGAAGATAGAGGATCGATCGAACCCACAATATCGTTACCCCAACACTCAAATGGCCATGAAGCCAATGTTGGGTGCAAAATGTTGTGTGATTGGTGGAGGACCATACCGAATCGATGGCATCTCTAGCTTATCCATACGCTGATCATCGGCCAATAGATATTCTTGATCTTCATCTTCATCTTCGACCGATTGATGAGCTCGCATGAGAAAGTGTAACTCGCCATAATGCCATGGGCGTATGTTTGTCTAAATAATGTAACCACATTTGGTCAAAGGACCATGGTATAGGGTGCCATCAACAAGAGCAGAAGAGACTCATGTTTTACCCGATGGGCTTATGACTTTTCTTGAGGTAGTTGTTCGGAATCAATGGTTGCCTCCAATCTAACTCTTGTCCATTTTGGCAATGATAACCTCCCCTTCAAGAGAAAGTCTCGATGAGTTCATCAATAAGGGATAGGACTTGTCTATTTTGGACCCTTATTGAAATGGACTCATCTTCCGACATGCCAACTTTTGGCAAGTTTTGCCAAGGCATCTAATGTTCTCTACCGTGAACTTTGTAGATGGTGACTTTGGGAATTTAACTTTCATGGTATACTCATAGTAATGATGAAGCTTGGGCTTGAGGACTGGTAGGATCGCACTTGATGACCAACCGAGAATCCCCAAAGATGTTGATGCTCTTGACATCGATAATGATGGCTAACCTGCATCACAATCAAAGCCTCATACTGCCTTCATTATTAGTTTAGGGGTTGAAAAGATAGTATGAGAATATCATCACATAACGATTCAGAGTTAGAAGAACTATTCCTATCCCTGTCTTTCTTGGGAGAATAGATCATGGTGTTTCACCTTTAAGAAAAGAAGCAGCACCATCAAAATACATCTCCATCGGTTGCCTCCTAAGTTCATGATTTGTTCATCGAGGAGATCATCACTAGAATCGAGGAAGTGGGTGTGCCGCTAAGAAATGCTAGTGCGCATCCTTTATCACATGAGGGGTACAAATGTGATATCAAACAAGAGTATCATGGACCAATGAGCAAACATCCGGCATGTGCATGAGGTAATCAGAAGTGGATTTTTTCAAGAGAACAAGTTCACCTTATGAGAAAGCATGTAGTGACGTAGCTTTTAGGAAGTAAAGATCAAAGCTAGACAATGTTTCTCAATAGGTGGATAGTTTGCTTCAGCAGGAATCAGATGATGGATGAGGTAGTAGAGTGCACTTTCCTTCCCTTCATCATTGGCTTGGGCCAACAGAGCACCGAGAGAGTCATCTAATGCAATGTAAAGGATTAGTGGCCCGGATAAGCTAGAACTAGCACTTTAGTACTTTGATGTCTTTGAAAGCATGCTGGCACTTGACATCCCACTTGAACTTGGCATCCTTTTTGGCAAGTGCTGAAAATGGCTTGCATCTCCTTGATAGGTTAGAGATAAAGCATCTTAGATATGCCAGCCATCCTTGAAAGGATCTGAGTTGAGTTAAACTCTTAGGAGGTGGCATTTTAAGATAGCTTTAATCTTTTCAGGATCTATTTTTATTCCCTAGTGTCGAACAACAAACCCAAGGAATTTCCTTGAAGCTACTCTGAATGCACACTTCAGGGGATTCATCTTGAGGCTATATTACCTTAACCATTCAAAAACTATTCTCAAGTCAAAGAGATGGTCTTCCTTTTCTAAGCTTTTCACTACTAGATCATCAACATAGCACTCAATCTGATGATGGATGAGTTCGTTGAAGATCTGAGTCATGTTGGTATATGTAGCAAATATTTTAAGGTGAAAGACATGACCCTATAATAAGATTTCGACGGTTCAAAAGTAGTTTTCTCATCTTCAGAGACATCTTGATTTGATATATGACCATCCATGAAAGAGAAGACTGCATGAGATGAGGCAATTTCCACCATTAATTCTGGTATAGGAAGAGGAAACTCATCCTTAGGACATGCCTTATTTAAGTCCCTAAAATCGATGCATATGTGAATTTGGTCATTCTTCTTCTTAACATGACATAACCGTAGGATATTTTTCTTCCTCGATGAAACCAAAGCATTGATCAATTTTTTATTTAAATGACTATTGTTCAATTTCTAATCACATGCATCTAGGAGCTTTTAATAGGGTAACATTAGATCTATTGAACTACTACATCAAGAGATAATCCATTCATAACTCCATGTGAAGCCTTTAAACTCACAATAGCCTAACTAAGTCATTAGTTTCTTCTTCATTCAAAGAATAAACTTATGTATGTCGCGTGGATTTTCTTATCCAAGGTTGATTTCTTTAAGCTTGTTGATTATTGAATGAATCTCCTTCAAATTCGGTGCCTCTTTGACTTGGAGATCATCTAAATCATTTGAAGTTTTTAAACACACATTCTCAAGAGTTGGGGATGTGAGAAGAAACTATCGATTCCAAATGGTTGGTAACAACTAGTAATAATCTTTATCATGACCCCTACTTAATCCTAGTCCTGCTCTAGATTATGCTTCCCTGCCTGTATTGTTCCATAGCTTTTCGAAGTATTCTAACCTATGTTTGGACCATGTGTGAGGAACTAAACCTTTCTATATAAGATTTTGAACACAAGGCAAGTAAAAGTTAAAAGGTAATTCCATTAATTCTTTAAAAGTATCTTCCTCAAGCTCTATGTCAACTTCAGGGCTTGAGGATGATGATCCCAAAAAGAACTTCTTCTGCTTGATGTCACTAGAAGACTTAGGGACTTCCTTAACTACTAAACCTTCAACTTTCGAGATGTAAGTGAGGTAAGAGTTAAGGTTCCCAATTGTTCTAGTTTCACATAAACCATTCAAATACTTTGCTTTGCTTGGAGAGGTCTCATCTCTCTCTGATCAAAAGTCACCTCCAATGGAACTCAAGAGGGTTTGGTATACTAATCAACTCATCCGATTCCAAGTGAATAGAGTGGGTACTATGAACTAGAACACCTCTATTGGTTGAAGGCCAACTGGGGGTCTTCCACCTCTAACTGCTTTATTTCGCTTTGTCTCTACTGAGAGAGGTTTATCCCACCCACATATCCATATGATGGAATGAACTATGGGTGGAATGTGATATGTGGATCTACTTCTTCTTCAATTCCTCTTTCTTGTGTACTTGGACTTTTATTTTATTTTTTTCATTTTTTTATTTTTTCTTTTGCTTCATTTTCTTTTGTTTTTGTGTTTGCATTTGAATTTTATCTAAGTTCACGAGAAAGGGTATTTTAAGGAAGATAGTAGGTTACATCCTCATAGATCTCAACCTCTCTAACTGAAAATGGTTTTTCATCCCTGTTGACACGGTACTCAATTCCATCTTTTTTTTGAACTTGATGCACCGATGAAGGAATGATGGAATGATCTTGTTCTAATGTATCCAAGGCCTACCAAGCTAAGTAGTGAATGAAGTATTCGAATCAATGATGTTGAACTTGGTTTCAGTCTTTCAGTCACCGATCTCCAAAGGTAACACTATAGAACCTAAAGCTCACTCGCCTTGATCATTGAATCCTCTCAACAATATCCTATCTCCTCAGAGTGTAGAGATGTCGATCTTCAAATAGGCAAGGAGGTGGTGAGTCTGAACTTGTCCATGTCCAGCAGATGTATAGGGGATGGTTGTGCTCAAGTCCCAGGAAGAAGGTCTTCATCTGTGAAGGTCATCCCTTGGGCTTCTTTTGCATAATGTGCTTCCTCACTTATAGCGGTCAGCTGAGCTAAGCATATTTCAAGATCAAGGAGAGCCTTGATTAGTGATTCCCTCATCTCTTTGGATAAGACAAGGGCATCATATATGCTTAGCTTAGATGGCAACTTTCTTAGATGAGAAAGGACATTGTAGTCCACCTTATTGGTCTTCACAAGCATATCAAGGGTGGAGCATCTTGTGGAAGGGCTTCTCGATCTTGACCAATGACTTGTTTCTCTATCTTGAGGTGCTTAGGAGGTAGAACCTTGCCACTGGAGGTTGACTTGGTAATCTCTCTTGAGGCAAGGTGGTGGAAGGTTCTACCTGCACTTCAGCTCACCTATAGCTTCTCCTATGGGACTCTCAAAATCAAATGATTCCAAGTCTATCTCAAGAGGTGAACCCATAGTATTCAGAGTTGGAAAGTCCAACTCTGAATCAGAAAGAGGAAGATCATATTTGTTATAGTTATTTAGACTTGAAGAGATATCATTAGGAATAGAAGAAGATAACCCATGAACACAGATGTAATTCAAAACTTTATTCTTCAATTTCTTGGAATTATTTGGAGGTACAAAGTAGAAGTCAAGTAAAGTGAGTGGAGTAAGGGATTTGATGCCCTTATCCGATACAAGAGTTCTACTAGTAGAAGAAATAGAAGAGCTAGCTGAAATGGAAGAAGTCACCGTGTGGAAGTTGCTAAAGGGCGGAGGCGGACACGATCGATGTGCTAAGGGCTATCCCGGTGACACATGTTGTTATTGCTACTTCTTCGAGCTCCCACTTTCTAGAGTTGGCAACTTGCAAACCTTCCTTGGTGTTGGAGGTTTGAGCTGACTCAGACACCTACAAGGAAAGCTTCTTGATCTTTTGAATTATTTTCTTAGAGGTTTTGGACAAAGAAATGTCCCAACCTTCTTTGGTTTTGGTAGGATCACTTGTATCTCCAAGGATTACCCTAATGGAATTGGAAGGTTATTCCACATGGTATTCCTTTGGGATAACTACAACACCGATCTTGAAATATGTTCAAGCGGTCCTTGAATGTAAGCAATCCTCCAAAATGTGGCCTAGCATGTGGTAAGGGCAAAAGTTTGGATCATGACTTTTGCCTACTTCCTCAGTCTCTAGGCTCGGGTAGCTAAAATTTGGTTTCTTTAAGAGATTCTTAAAGATGCTCCTGATTACCTCCCTCTTAAAAGAATAAGGTTTATTTAACTTATCTAAAAGAGTAGGTGGACCATAGCTATCTGGCTGCAGATATGCATGTAGTTTCTGGTGGTGGTATGGCGTGCTATCTTTGGTGGAGGCTATGGTGGATGGGGTTGCCTCGATGTGGTGGCAAGGAGAGGCTCAGGTCATGGTCTCGTGATCTCTGGTGGCTACTTCCCTTGTCACAACGCTTACTACTCAGTTTTTCTCATAAACCTTTATGGCTCTACTTGGCAAGATCTTGAAAAGGCAACTTTGGCCTCTCCTTGTAGACTAGCCACCTTATTGATTAGCTTCTCAAATGTCTTGATAGTGAAGCCCTTAAGCATGAAGGTGACCGGGCCATGGATATTCTTCAAAAGAATCTTAATGGCATGTTGCTCAGACAGCTGTGGTTCACACTTCATACTTAAGTTACACCATTATAGAATATAATCAACAAGGGACTCACCGGGGAGCTATTGTGCTATAATGAGATCACCTACAGTAACCCTTTACTGAGCTCCAGCAAATCTCTTGATGAAGAGTTGCTCTAACTCACAAATATCTTTCTTGAAATTGGACATACCAATCAAAAAAAGCATACTAGGCTACTAAAAGTCAGAAAAGTAAAGCATCGTTGCCACCTGCGTTGCAACAACTAGCCCTAAAGTGAGCTATGTGTTACATTGGGTTTCCACTGTCGTTAAAGCTTTTGAAGGAAGGAGGCATGAAACCCTTGGGATATTGGATAGCATCGAATTCCTCTGGGTAGAGTCTACCCTTTGGAATCGATGATCCTCCCCTTGAGCCAAAGCTTCTTCATGCTCAACCATGGATTTTATATCTTTTTTCTTGTATGGAGGTACTTTCACTACCTTCTTATCTGACTAGTGCTACCTTGCTCAATGGGAGGTAGAGTCTTATGGGTCCAAGACATGCACTAACTGTGGCGTCATTTGTGGTAGGATGGACTGGGTTTGTTTGAAAAGCACATTTCTGCAAAGTCACATCCGTGCCATCCTATCAATGTGCTCATCCTTTAGCTTCAACTGATGTCAGAGGTGTTGGATGGATTCTACAATGTCCTCTTGATCAACCTTATCACCTTCCATGGCCTATTATTCCCTAAGAAGAGATCCTCTAGTGTCAACCATACACTCCGGTGAATCCCCATCAAGTCATCTTCATTGGGATCAAGCGACTCTCTCTTCATCAAACGCATACCCAAGATCTCCTTCTTTTGTAAAATAATGTGCAATTATCTCATCTAAGGAATGATCTAACTCGAGTACAAATAAGTGGTGTGATCACTATCATGCGAGGCACGAACCTCGCGAGTCAATCTTGTGGACTATACTCACTGATGAATGACACTCATTTACTTGGCTATAAGAGGGTAACAATCTAGGATGTTCCCACTGCTGAATTGCTCATCACGGAATATATAATAACTATCACCATCTCCACATATATGGGTGGAGTTGGTGAAGGAACGACCACGATGCTTGGGTGCCACTCTGCACCACTAGGGGCAAGGTTAACAAGAGCTCACCCTACCACAATGGGTGTGTAGAAGGTGGGATCCCTTGGGTGGCAGATCACCAATGGGATGCTTTTCCCCCTTACGCCTTCATGGCCTTAGATGGAATGGAGATGTTGTAACTATCTGGCGATGGCGGTGAGGGGTAGAAGCGATGGGGTGGAGACACCGACTCTGCATGAACTGCCCCTCCTGTGGTGGTAGTCCCAGTGAGAAGAATACTATCAGTATGGTCGGCATGGGTAGCGCAGAAATCAATCAAGTAGAAGCGGTGATAGAACCTCATCTCTCTCTGCTAGTAATGTGGGTTGTATGGGCCTCACGGACCCTCCCCTGATGAATCTTCTTCCCTACACTGTGGGGGATAACAGATCAAAGATCAAACTGAATGTCAGACTCTGAGCATCCATATACTCACACGGCGTGGGGCTGAGGCTAGCATGACCTCTCTCAGAAGTTATGGGTTGAAACTACACCCGAGGAGGTGTGAGCAGATCCTCGGCATCCTCTCTGATCCCAGAGAGGATGGGCGTTTTCTATAACCAGTGGTGAAATGATAATGGGAGACTCATCTATGGCTAATCGAGCTGTTGCCACTAGCTCTCTAGCTATCCGAGTGTGATACCACTTGATCATACGATTTTTGTTCCTACATTGGGTGCAGATAAGATGGGAGGAGTGTGAGATAGACCCATACTCAAATGTAGGGGAGGCAAGCCCAGAGACCAGGGGAGCCTTACCCTTAGAGGGCACATATGGTAGGGTACTAGCCCTCATTGGGGCAACATGAGCAACTCAGGATGAACCAACTGTATACTAGTACTATTGGCACTATAACGAAATTTGTGGTGCATAGCTTTTCTCTTGATGAGGAGACATTCAAGGTAAGTCTATCTTGATGGCCGGCTTCGCCGGTCACCTTGGTCCTATGTGGTGGGGAATGCCCTCACAAGTGATCTAACTCCCTCAAATTCGGCCAAATCAATGGGTATGGTCCATGGAAGTCGGTGATCTAAAGCCAGATCCATATTGTGTGGGAAGGTAATGACAAACTTCTGAGAACTGGCCATTTCCAAAATTATAGTAGACTGAAATTGAACTGTATAATACTGACTGTAAAGGCTCTGCAATGAGAAATGAACTTGTATTGGATTTCTATCTCTATAGATTTTTGAATTTTGAATTTGAAAATTTGAACCCGCGTCCAACAACTTAGAAGTGTTAAGTGGGGTTCAAATAGATTTGAGAAGATTGATTGAAAGAGGAATTTGAATATGAATCAAAACTTCAACAAATTTAGGTATGTTGAAATATGGATTCAAAATTTTTTATAAGGATGCTTCCATAGGTTCACTGTTTGTTTTGAATTTGAATTTTTGATTTAAGAACCCTTTCCTTTAACAAATTTAGGTATGTTAAAGTAAGGGTCAAATTGATTTTATTTTTATTTGATTGTTTTGAAATTTTACTTAGCAAATTTAAGTATGTTAAGTGAAGTGTTTGAGAATGATTGTTTCTTTTTTTGTGAATTTTGTTTTGATTTTGGAAAATTTTGGAGTTCTCACTTAGCAAATTTAAGTATGCTAAGTGAAGAATCCAAGTGTGTTTTGTTTGATTTTTTTTTTTAAAATAAGATTCTTATCAAATTTAGGTATGCTAAAAAAATCCTAAGTGTTTCATTTTTGTTTTGATATTTTGATTTTTTAAAAGGGTAGGATCCTTAGTAAAGTTGGTATGCTAAGGGAATCCTAAGTGTTTCATTTTGTTTTTGATGTATTTTTGAAAGTGGAGACTTAACTTTAGCAAATTTGGTATGCTAAAGAGGAAGTCACTTGGTTTTGAAATGGAAACACTTAGCAAATTTGAGTATGCTAAATGAAATTCCAAATGGTGTGTTCAAAATTTTGATTTCATTTGGTTTTGAAAATGGAAACTTCTACTTAGCAAATTTGGTAAGCTACGGAAACAAGTTCCAAAGGGTGTTTTTAAAAAATTTTGTTTTGACTTTGGAAACTTCACTTAGCAAATTTAGGTATGCTAAATGAGGTTCCAAAATATGTTTTGAAAAATGTTTGATTTTGGATTTGGAAACTTCACTTAGCAAATTTGAATATGCTAAATGACATTCCAAATATACGTTTTAAAATTTTTGGATTTTGGATTTGGAGATTTTACTTAACAAAGTTAAATGAAATTCCAAATGTGTTTAAAAATTTTGAAATATGATTATTGATTTTTTTTATTTCAGATTTGGAAACTTCACTTAACAAATTTGGGTATGTTAAATGAAGTTTTAAATGTGTTTGAAAATTTTTGAAATATGATTGTTGATTTTTTTATTTTTGGGTTTGGAAACTTCACTTAGCAAATTTGATTATGTTAAATGAATTTCCAAATGTATGTTTGAAAAATTTTTGTTGGGTTTTGGACTTGGAGACTTCATTTAACAAATTTGGGTATGTTAAATGAAGTTCTAAATGTGTTTTGAAAATTTTGAAATATGATTGTTGATTTTTGATTTTGGGTTTGGAAACTTCACTTAGCAAATTTGATTATGCTAAATGAAGTTCCAAATGTGTTTAAAAGTTTTTTGTATTTTGGATTTGGAAACATCACTTAACAAATTTGAGTATGTTAAATGAAGTTCCAAAATGTGTTTAGAATTTTTGAATTTTGGATTTGGAGATTTCACTTAATAAATTTGGGTATGTTAAATGAAATTCTAAATGTGTTTAGAATTTTGAAAGTATGATTGTTGATTTTGGATTTTGGATTTGGAAACTTCACTTAACAAATTTGAGTATGCTAAATGAAGTTCCAAAATGTGTTTTGAAAGATTTTGAAATGTGATTGTTGAAGTTTTAATTTTTGAAAAGGAGACTTCCATTCAACAAATTTAGGTATGTAGAATGGAGATCAATCTTATTTTTGAAATATGAAATTTTTTTTTGTGTGTGATTGTTGCTTTTCTTTGAAAGAGAGGAATTCCAACTTAAAACATATGTGAGATATGTTCAAATGATATTTCCCAAATGATATTTTCTTTTTAGTTGGGAATGAAATCTTCATTTAACAAATTTGAGTATATTAAATGAAGGTGTTCATGTGTACTTTTTTTGAAAATTTTAATTTTGTTTATAAATGAACTTTCCATTCAATACGTGTGAGTGTATTGAAATAGAAAGATTCATGTGTGCTTTTGAAAGCTCTATGATTACGATTGTGATTTATGGAAAAGATGTCTGTTCATGTTATTTTGAAAATGACATCTTCATCAAAGTGCATTGAAAGAAGATGTTCATTTGTGCTTTTGAAAAATATTATTAGTTTTATTTTTGAAAATCCATACATGTACCAATTATGTGAATTGTTAAATGAGGGTGGTAAAATTTTGTGGAAAATATTTTATTAAGTACATTTTTGAAATGGTGCTTTTTGAAAAGCAAAGTTCTTATGGAAGATGTACTTTTGTCTTTATTATTTTAGGATGAACCTTTCCTTATCATGAAAATGATAAGGAGGAAGTAAAATGTTCTCTTTTTTATTTAGATCTTTTCATTTTACCTATTGGAGAACCTAAAGGACGTTTTAAGACCAACAAAGAATGCGGTCCTAAAACCTAAAGATGTTGGCTAACTCAACTCAAGAATGAAATGAGCTAAGTGTCAATGGAAAGAAGGATAGTCTTGGATTCATACCAAAGTACAAACCCACTATTGATACTCAAAGACAATGATCATTTACTAAAGAAGGAGAGAGTAACCATCCCCAGCGGAGTCGCCAGAAAAATCTATGGTGAATAAATTTCTATAAGGAAGTCGCCTTTAAAATCTATTTGTGAGAAAAGAAGACTATAGAAATTCATCTTTAGGATGCCGTAGATCCACGATATACTTATTAGTGATCGAGTACATCATCAAGAAATGTACTATCTCGAGAGACAGAACTCACTACCCTTTAATGGACCTAATCACCTCGATAATGACTCCTAAGGATGATGGGTCTACATATGTACCAGAGATTCTTCCCCTACTTTATATGAAAAAGTAAAGCAGGGTTTATTTTAAACTGGGTTTGTTAAGTTCCCTACAGGAGTTATTATCGATGCCAAAATGGAAGGTAAGTAGGAGATCTCCATGATGTTAGGAAACTTAGCGAGCACCTCAAACTATCCTATAGTTGGGCTTTACATTTTTGAAATTGATTTAGTTTATTTGATTTGCATTTGTCATTAGAAATTTAGGACTTATGATTCTTTAACACAAGATTAAGGAAATATCTAAGAGGTGAGGAATTATGCTTATGGCCCACAAAGGGGAGACGTAACCTCAGAACCTAAATCTAGGGAGCTTTGGCAAGGGCTGAAAGCATAACCTAAATATAAGGCAAAAATGGATAATTGGTTTGCCTCAAGAGAGGACGAACCACCCGACAGACTTACAATGGCCTAAGTGTGGCCGCCAACTAACTCCTCCTACAATTTTAAATACATGTAGGCAAGTATTTATGCTTATGCAAGATAGCTAGCTGTTATTTATTTAGAAAGAGACTAAGGCCTTAAATTCACTCCCTATAGAGGCTAGATCATGTAAATGGACATGCTTCAAATGACCTAAATCTAATGCAATTTTAATTTCATTTTTTTTAGACAATTATTTTGACGGGCTAATAGGATTCATATGACAAATGCATGAGAAAGAAGGTTATTATCCAAAATCAGCGAGAAGGGGGGAGGTCAGTTTCCACCATGGCTCTCAAAGGTCAAGCTAAATTTCTCTGGCAAGGTGGAAGCCCTCCAATCAAGGGTGAAATAAGATGCATTTGTACATGATATTATAAAACAAACACTCATCCAAATAAGGGGTTGTTAATTCTTTTACCTTGCTTTTAAACCTAAGCTTTAGGTAAGGTTATGAGTTGTTTAGTTTTATTTTGAGTTGTTAAGTTAGGCAAAAGATTTTTTTTTCCCTAAAGAGCCTAATCCACATCTAGACCATACATAAAGCTAAAAAGAAACTAAGAAAAGTATGCCACTTAATGCAAAAACTAAATAAATCATCAATCAATTTATAAAGCTAATCACAAAAAGAATAAAAGGTCATTGTGGTCGGGCACCACCACACAAATCCAAAAATATTAAATGTAGGTAGTCGAGCTCTACCCTTATACAACCTAGATTATAAATGAATTAAATTACAATTAAGCAAGAAATTTATTATTATGGGGGTCTTTAAGCTTTATCTTTTCTTTCTTCTTCTCTTCTTTCTTCTTCTCTTCTTTCTTCTTATTTTCTTCTTTCTTCTTCGGTTCATTCTTTTGGATGGTTGGAAGGTCGATGCTCCAAGGCTTCACATGGTGCATAAGATAGGATCTTATGACCAATGCTCATCCTAATCCCCATAATAATTATTTCAAAATCCTAATTGCACAAATTTACATGAAAAGAAAAAGTGGAAATCTAATTAACACCTGCAAAACAAAAGTTAGCTAAAATAAACCACACAAATCCCAAGCATGTATATTGGACTTAACACCCCACACATGGGTGACTAAGTCCACCCAGCCTATTGGATTATGCTTAGGAGTGTAAAGCACGTGCAGGCAAAAGCAATTATATTTTTATTTATGATAACGCTCCTCAAGCACAATCCCCTGCAAAAAAGAATAGTTAGACTAAGAACATCCTACCATTCATTCTATGAGCATACACCCTAATATTTAGTCTAAAACATATATCACAAAAAAAAACAAACATCAAATCATGCACCGACCTAGCCTAATGCTAGAAGTAGTGACTTAGGTTAATGTGTGTTCTTTGAAGGCTTGTGTGGTATGCTTAGCTATGGCTTTAGGTTTAAATTTTTTAAGTGTGAAGAACATGTTCAACTTAGAGGAGGGTTCATTTAAGTTATTTAATTATTTTGAGTTGATTTTATTTTATGTTTTGATTTGGTTTATGTGGATCCAACAATTAATTACTAAGTTGTAAAGAGAGGGAAAGAGAAGAGAACTTCTCTTTCCTTCCCTAATCTAAATAATTTTTAAAGTAGATTCACAATTTAGTTTTATTTAGGTGAATATTTTGATTACATATTTTGATTAATCCTTAGTTTAGATAAACTCTAAACAAACCTATTCAAAAAAAATCCATTTTAAGATTAAATAAAATGAACCAAAATTCACATAATACATATTACTTCATTTCTTTCCCAACATATATAACATGCATATGGATGGACCCTAAGCATGTATATACATACAAGTGAGAGTATTTAACACACTTTATGATACATGGTAAGTAATCCATTTAAGAAAAGTTAGAAATTAAATATGCATGATTTTTCTTAAGTAGAAAGGGGTTTCCTTATCCAAATTTTCACATACACACATGAAAGTAAGAAAGGCATAAGTGAGTACAGTGTCATTATTAACCAGAGTTGTAAGGTACAAGACCTACTTATGGCTACTTAAAGCCTCACAACCTCAGGGTTATCCAGACTAATATACCACTTTCCTTAAATACAAACATATGTATAAAAGAAATGAAATAGAAAAGGAGAATGCAAAAGTTGTATTAATGAATTCATTTTATTTATGCAATTTATGCATGCAAGTATAGGTAACCCTTCTTAGGTGATAGCATAGGGATGAATAGGGTATGGAATTAAGTAAGTGTTGGGTTCTTTTCAAATGAACCCCACATCTCACCGAATTTCTATTCAAAACTATGCCAACATAAGAAAGAAATGAAACCTATGTTAAGCATGCCTTTATAATCTATCACATGCAAACTCATAATTAAAATATAAGTAGCATACTTCCAAATTTGATATTTGATTTATATATTTTTCAAACTAATTTAGATTTAGTAGTGATAATAGCCACTCATATTTTTACTTTAGCCAACACATGCAAATTTGACATAACGTAAACAATTTCATTTTTTAAATTTTGAGTTTAAAAAATATGAATGCATGAAACCACATGACATACAAATTTAACATGTTGGGGAAAGATTCAAAGTAATGAAATCATGTAAACAAGTTCACTTCACTTAAATCCTAAAGACATTCTTATGTAATAAGAAAGTTCAAAATAAATCAAAGTGAATTCAAAGTGATTTTTGTTTAGTTTGAAGTTTGATTTAATTTTAAAAAGGTGAGTTGAGTTTACTGTTCCTAACCCATTCTCACATATTTTTGATATATTTTTTTTATTTTTTAGATAATTAGATCCATTTTGAGGTGTTAATTAGGTTAAGGTATGAATTAAGTAACTTAATTAATCCTTACCTACATCACCTTAGAATAATTAACCAAATAATTATGAGCTAATGAGATGACATAAAAACTCACAAGTAATTTAAATTTGCAATGCACCTAATAAAGCCTAATGCAATTTGGCTCTAATTAAAGTTAATTAAGCTAAGGGATTTAGCTTAAGTAATTTCAAAAACACCCTTTCACACATATGAATTGGGTTTTAATTTTCTTAATTGAACTTAGGCTATTAAACACATAAGCATCTACCAAAAGTAGATTAATTAAGTTCTAAAACTTTTTAGAATTTTTAGAAATTAATTAAGGGGATAATTAATGAATTAACCTTTAATTAGGAGAAGATTAAGGAGAGAAAAAGGGGGTTTATGGAATATCTTAGGGAAAATATCCCAAAAATATTCGATAAACTTCCTACTTACTGGATCTAACCTTAAGAAACCCTAATCATGAGTTAAAATTACTAATTACTCCTTAATTACCCTTAATTACATAAGGAGGGTAATTAAGAAATTCATATGCCATTCTTGTAATCAAGCCTTTAATAAATCCCAAGAAAATTAGGAGAGGCAAAAGTCATCCCCTAAAACATACCCTAGAAATTTGGGATTAATTAGAGGAAAATATAATTTAAAACCCATTAAAATTAATTTCAAAATATTCTAGGTTTAATTATCTTTCTATAAGATTTTATTTTATAATTTTTTGAATTGTGTAAAAAGAGTTATGAATTTTAGAATATCCTTAAGTTAATTAGAAATTAATTAAGGCATTTAACTAATCCACGTGCGGCGTGGCAGCGATCAGCGCTTTACGCCAGCCGTGAAGGGGTTACTTAAATGTCAAATCCCAAACAGTAGCTGGCGGCGCACGCGGTTTGATCTCTGTCTTCTGATCAAAGATCAGACGGCTAGAGATCTCCCGCTTTTTAAAAACAAATAATGAATATCTAAACATGCAGAATTATCTCATCCATCCATCCAAAATGCGTGGATGGACAGCTCAGATCTCTCAAGTTCTTCCCCTTGATCAACAGAGAACATCCATGATCAAAGGGAAGATCCAAGCTCAATCTAACATTGATTCAAACCAAACTCAATCCACACCATCTAAAGATAAAGAGCGGCAAATCCAACAATCAATAATCCATGGGATTAAAATTTCTTTCACTAAGCTTCACACCACATTGAGTTTAATGGTCAAAAAATCTCATACCTCACCGGAGGTGATCACCAGTGCTCGATTCCCTTGGAAAAACTTCGTCTGGTTGAGGTTTTGAGCACTTGAGATTGAGTGGATCTTCCAATGGGACACCTCCTTTTTAGCTTGAGCTCAGTTTTAATTGAATTGGATCTCCCCTTACTTCAAGAACATGGAAGAGAGCTTGGGTGCACTCGACATAGTCTTCTGATGATGCTTGAAGAGGGAATTGAGTGGAGTTTGAGTATGGAGAAAGTTGGAAAATGGATTGAGCTCCCCTATTTTCACAGTTTAAAAACTGAGAAATGAGGAAATGGAAAGAGCTCTACGAGGCTAGGGATCACTCTCTGATGGCTCTTAAGTCTCACTAATACTCAATTGAATTCAGGAATGATGAATTAAAGTTTGTTTAGGGGGAGTATATTTCCCCCTCGAAGGATCGAATGGTCATCAATGGTCTTGTCATTTTGATCCAATTGATCATAGGCAGTGGGTTATTTGATCAGTTAAGAGTGCGCACATGATCGATTTGAGCCAAGGAGTGGATTTTCAACCTCCCATGTGCTTGAATTTGAGTTTGAGAGGGAGTTTAAATTTTGCATTTTGACCCATAGGGTCGGGTTTTGTCTAGGGACCAATTGGGCTGACCCAAACCCATTGGATTGGGTGCATCACTCTCCCCTAAGTCCCCTTGAGATTTTAGGAAAGCCTCAAGTGAATGTGAAGAGGGTATGACCAAATTACCCATGGATTAAGCCAAAATTTGTTCTATGACCTAGAGGTAGAATGGTCATTTTGCTAATTTTCCACTTCAGATATGTTGGGTATGTGGAGAAACTAGATTTGGCCAAATTTCATGAGATTTGGAATTCATTTGATAGGGTTTGGCTCATGTTGACCCATTTAGGTCAAAATGGGTCAACTTGGGTCAAGTTGACCAATAGGTCAAATTGGACCAAGGGTTGGGTCAAGTTCATATGACCATTTGAAATATTTTTGCGGCTTTGGTTTGATTCAATTTGGTATGATTTTGATTTTGGCTCATATGACTTCATTTAGGTCAAATGAGTCAAGTTCACCTATTTGACCCATTTGACCTACTTGAGGTAGGATAAGGGTAGGTTTAGGTTAGGTTAGTCGTATAGAGTGGATTGGTATCTTTGTTTCCAATCAATTTTGGTTAAGTTCAAATTTGGCTCAACATGACCCCTTTAGGTCATGTTAGGTCTAAGGTCAATTGGGCTTGGTTAGGTCTAGTTGGCCAATTGAGGTTTTGGTCAAGTTGCACAAGTGGTTTGGAATGGACTTGACCCAAATTGTTTCAATCAATTTTGCTTAGATCAAGTTTTGACATATTTTGGCCCTTTAGGTCAAAATGGGTCAACTTGGGTCAAGTGGCCAATTGGGCTAGGTTAGGCTTAAATGTTGGCTTGGTCAAGTTCAAAATAGGTCATGAGTGAATTTAGACCAATAGTTTCAATCAATTTGGCCTATTATGGAATTTGGTTATGTTAGGTTTCATTTTGGGTTAAGTATTGACTTGGTCAACCCTTATGTTTGACTTAGTTTGAACCAATTTGATTGATTGATCATCCCATGATGATTGTTGATCATGATGAGAGGGATATATAAGTTTGGTTCAATCCAATTTGGTAAGGATTAAAATTAGGCTCATAATGGTACTTTAGGGCACTTTAAGCCTAAGTGGAACAAATGCATGGTCAAAGCTTGATTTGAGCTTAAGTGATCTTGTATATAGACTCATGATTGAAATATAAATCCATTTACAAGTGATTTGAAGTCAAATGAGTTTTGATCCATTTGACAATTTCATATTCAAAGGAAGAATATGAAAGGGTTTTGGCTTTGATTTATGAACTATGTTTTGATTGTTTGATTGAAGTTTGGATATATATATATATATATATATATATATATATATATATATATATATATATATATATATATATATATATATATATATATATATATATATATATATATATATATATATATATATATATATATATATAACTCATAATTGTAGGGTTGATTGAATCATTAGAGAAAATAAAAATTTTGGCTTGATTTGAAATTGATTTGGCTAAGTTCAAGATTTTGACTTGAAAGGCGTAGATTGGATTTTGAGTTGATTTGAGTTTGACTTTTGAAATTGGTTTTGATTGTTTAAATTTATATTTCATTTATATAAGTGAATATAAAATAAAATATAAATGGATCATGAGAAAATTTCAAGGATTTGAAGTGGTTTAATCATGATTTAGGCTAAGTCCATTAAGAAGGATTTAAAGGACTTAGAGAAATTTTTGGAGTTTGGAGATTGAATTTTTGAATTTGATTTGATTTATTTATATTTATATTTCATTTATATATGTCAATATAAATGAGGTTATAAATGAGTTATGAGAAAATCCCATGAATTTGAATTGATTTGTTGATGATATAGGCTAAGTCCATTAATGGAGAATTAATGACTTAAAGAAGATTTTAAATTGGGAATTTAATTTTTACCTTTGGTTTGATTTGTTTATATTTATATTTCATTTATATATTTGAATATAAATAAGAATATAAAAGAATTATGAGAAAATCTCATGAGTTTGAGATGGATTGATCAAGTGTTACGCTAAGTCCATTAATGGAGAATTAATGACTTAGGAAATTTTTAAATTAGATATTTAATTTAAGGATTTTATTTGATTGATTTATATTTATATTTCATTTACATATGTGAATATAAATGAGAATATAAATGAATTTTGAGAAAATCTTATGGATTTGAATTTATTTGGATCATGATTTAGGCTAAGCCACTAATGGAAAGTTAAGGGCTTAAGGAAAATTTTATGAATTGATTTTGAATTTTGAGTTTAGTTTGATTGATTTGAATTTATATTTCATTTATATATGTGAATATAAATGAGAATATAAATGGATTATGAAAAAATCTCAAATATTTGATTTGGTTTAGATCATAATTTTGGGTTACTTCCTTAAAGGCAAGATTATGGACTTAGGCAAAATTTGAACTTAGGAATTTTTGATGAATTTTGATAATGGGTTTCAATCATAGATTTCAATCATGGATTTCAATCATATGGAGTTGATTTGAGTTTGGAGAAAATCAAATATAATTTATTTGGAGTTTGACTTGAAAGAAGTTTTCCTAATACCCCTAAGGCATGACCCATTCCTATGGCTAACTCTTCTAAGTATCTAGGGCTAGGTTGAGTGTCCACCTAATCACTAGATGTGTCTTAAGACTAAGGAACTCTTAAAGTCTAAGAGGAGTCCTATGCCTAAGATGGAGGGGTTGAGAGCTCATCCTAAAAATGAGGTCAACAACTATTCATCAAAGCTGGGAAGAAACTAGGAAAAATATGTCATCTTAATGCACAAGCTAAACAAACATCAAACAATTTATAAAGCTAACACAAAAGAATAAAAGGCCTTTGTGGTCAAGCTCCACAACACAAACCCAAAAATAAATTCGGTAGTCGAGCTCTTCCCTTATACAATCCGGATTACAAATGAATTAATTACAATCAAAAAGGAATTCATGTTATGGGGGTCTTCATTCTTCATTTCTTCTTTCTTCATTTATTCTTTTCTTTCTTCTTTCTTCTTTCTTCTTTTGGCTTGGTTGGAATGTGGTTGCTCCGAAGAGTTCACATGGTGCATAAGACATAGTCTTATGACCAATGTTCATTCTAATCCCCCATAACATTCATTCCAAATCTTAATTGCAAAATTACATGAAAATGGGAAAAGTAAATCTAACTAAAACCTGCAAAATAGAGATTAGCTAAGCACACCACACATCCCAAGAATGTATATGAATAAATTAGACTTAGCACCACACACATGGGTAACTAAATCCACCTAGACTATTTTTGGATTATGCTTAGGGATATAAGCAACATGCACAGCAAAAATATTTATATTTTTATTACAGTGCCCCTTAAGCACAATCTCCTGCAAAAGATAATGATTAGACTAAGATCATCCTATAATACAGTCTATGCATATGCGCCCTAACATCTAGACTAAAACATCACATCATAAAACAAAATCAAGCATCAAACCATGCACCGCCCTAACATTAAGCTAGAAATGGTGACTTAGCCTAATGTGTGTATCATTTAAGGCTTGTGTGGTATGTCTTAGCTAGGCTTTAAGGTTAGAATTTTCTAAGTGTGAAGGATTCAACTTAGAAGTGGTTTTATTTAAGTGATTTACTTAATTTATTAATTTTATTTGATGATTTGATTTGATTTGAATAGACCTACATTTAATTACTAATTATTGTAAAGAGAGGAAAAGAGAAGATGACTTCTCTTTCCTTCCTACCTTAAGTAATTTCTAAGGTAGATTTATTAATAATTTTTATTTAGTGAATGTTTTATTAAGTATTTTAATTAGTCTTAAGTTTAGATTTGCTCTAAACAAACCTATTCAAATAAGAAAGGCATTATAGGATTAATTAAAGTGAATTACTATCACAAAACACACAATCATTTATTTCTTTCCAACTTGTGTATCATGTACATGAAATGATCCTAAGCATATCTATACATGCAAATGTAAATATTTAGCACACCTTAATGAAGAATGTTAAGAGATGTTGCTTAAGAAAATTTGGATATTTTATGATGCATGACTTTGTTAAGTAGAAAAGAGAGGGATTCTTTTATCCATTAATCAAATGCACATTTACATATATGAAAGACATAAGTGAGTACAGCGCCATTATTTTCTATACCAAGGGTATAAGGTACAAGACTTTCTTAGGGCTATTTAAAGCCTCGCAACCCCGGGATGTCTAGACTAATATATCACTTTTCTTAAATACATGTGCATGTACAAAAAAAAATGAATGGAAAAAGAATCATGCAAAAGGTTTATGTTTGTTTGTTTGATTTTAGTTGTTTAATTTATATGTGTAATGTGAAGATCCTTCTTAATTCATGACATGGGAGTGCATAGGAATAAATTTAAGCAATTATTATATTCTTTTCAAATGAACTATACACTTTGCAAATTCTATACAAACCATGTTAAGAAAAGAGAAGAAAATCACATAATACATTTTAAGATATATTCACATGAAAGCTTATAAATACTTATAAGTAGCATACATTCATTTATAGTCTTTGATTTACAAGCTCTGAAAATAATTTTTGATTTAGTAGTGATAACAGTCATTCATATTCTTACTTTAGCCAAAACATACAATTTGACAAAAAAAAGAAACATTTCTTTTATTTTGATTTTTTAAAAGGAATGAATGCATGATTTCATATGATAAACCATATTTAACATGCTTGGAAAGAAATAAAATGATGTAAGCATATGACTTCATTCACCCTAATCACTTCCTAAAGACAATCTTATGGAATAAGATCATTTAAAGTGAATCAAAATTGTTTAAAGAATTTTTTTTAAAATTTTTTAGTTTGATTTGATTTTAGAAAATGTGAAGAGGTTTGCTAGTCCTACCCTATTTCCCTCATGTGTATGTTATTTTAGTTTAATTTTTAGAACCATTAGATTGATTTTATGTTTTTTTTAGGTTGAGGTGTGAATTAAGTCCATTAATTATCTCTTACCTACATCACCTTAACATAATTAACCCAACAATTATGAGCCAACATATGATATGCAATCACATGGAATTTATATCAGCAATGCTCCTAAGAAAAAAAAGGGGCTTAATGCAATTGGCTCACAATCATTGATTAATTAAGCTAAAGGGTTTAATTAAGTACTTTCATAACCTTCCCACACATATGGGTTGGACATGATTTCCTTAAAAGGCATTTAGGTTATTGAACACCTAAGTATCTACCCAAGAATGAGATTGATTAAGTGATTAAGTTTTTGGGTTAATTTTTTATTTTTAGTTTGGTTAATTAAGCTATTTAATGAAATGATTAAATCATTAATCAATTTATAAATTAATTAAGTTTTCATTCAAATGAAATAGACTTAGGGGAAAAGATTGAAAAAGGCATCCTAATATCATACCCTAAGTCTATCCATTGTTCTAAAATTATTAACAAGCTTAATTAATAAATTCATCACCATTTAATAGGTTAATTAATCATTTAATTATTTAAGGGAGTGATTAGAGATAAAATAAGCAATTACCTAAGTTAATCCAATAATAAATTCAAAGAAAATCATGGGAGGCAGAGGTCATCCCACCAATTAACCCTAGGGAGTTTGGAATTAATTATTAAAATAATTAAATAGTAATTAACATAATTACATCTCCAATAAAACCCAAATTGAGTAAATGTCACTGTTTAAAATTAATTAAACTTAATTTTATATTATTCCCCTTTGAATTATCTTTAAAATGAAGTTGAGTTTGTATTTTTTTTCTACGTTTAGTTATGAATTTTTAAAGTTTTTATGATTAATAGGTCATTAAATAACCTAATTATATAACTAATCCCGTCGGCGCCAAGTGGACCGCCGACACAGCGCACGCTTTCCATGTGGCGCATCAAAATTGGTTATTTAAGTTATCAAATCAAATGCCACGTTAGCCGGCGGCACTACGTGCTTTCCCTTAGACCGTCCAATCAAAGATCGGAAGATCAGGATCAAGCCTGCAGTTATGAAGGGATAAATCAGAGGATCTAATCAAAATAATCAGGACTGTCCATCCAAAATGTGCAAGATGGATGGTCCTTGGTTCATCCCTACCCTCGCCTGCGGGAGACAGAGATTGTCTGTCCTCCATGGCTTGGTCTGAGCTCACTTGAGCTCAAATTGGGCTAGGATTCAAACCACACCATCTAAGAGCATAGAGAAGAATATCTAGCAGTGGAAAATCGATGGGATTACACTTCCCTTCACAAAGGACCAAAGAATTTTGAACCTAAGCTCAGTTTTGATGTATACCTCATCGAAGGCTATCACCGACACTTCCAACCATTGAGGTAGCTTCGTCTAGTGGAAACGAAGTCCTGTTGAAGGTTTGAAGGCTTGAGATGAAGTGGATCTTCCAATCGGCCAAAGCTTTCTTTAATGGCTTGTGATTCTGATCGAACTCTTCCTTCCCATGGCTTGGATGCTTGGAATTTTCTTTGGATGAGCTTGACTTAGTGCCTTGATGGTGCTTGCAAGAGGAATTGGACTTTGGTTGGGTATTGAGTAAGTTGGAACTCTAACTCACCTCCCCTATTTTTGGCTTAAGCAAAATTGAGAATGGGAATCTTAATTGATCTTAAGAATGCTTGGGAAAGCTTGGGGAGTTTCCTCTAAGTTCCTAGGGTTCAATCAAGTGCAAGATCCTTGAATTGGAATGAAATGAGAGGGAGTATATCTTCCCCTACTTGGATTAGATGGTCGTGGGCCTCCTTGCCATTTTAATCAAAAAATAATCTCATAGAATGGGTTGTTTAGATTGTTAGGGATGCCATGTGGTTTGATTTTGGCAGGGGAGTGTAGTGGAGGAGTTTCCCAAGTGTTAAATGAGAGTATGGAGTGATTCCATGTGTTCATTTTCTATTGGGTGGTAAATTTTAGCTTTGGGTTGGTTTGGCTAACCCAAATCCATTGGGTCATGTGCACCACATCCCTTGGTATCCAAATGGACCACTAAGAGAATGTCAAGTGGTCTTGAGTTAGAATATGATCAAATTCCAAGTAAATTTGATCATAGGTTACCATTTGACCTAGGGATAAAATGGTCATTTAGATTTAATTTTGATTTGGGCATATTTGGAATGATTGAAAATGGGTTGTGCCAATTTTTAATGAATTTGGTGTTGATTTGATATCATTTGGCTCATGTTGACTCATTTAGGTCAAAATGGGTCGACTTGGGTCAAGTTGACCAATTGGTCAAATTGGGTCAAACCATGGGTTGGATCAAGTTCATATGACCATTTGGAGTGGTTTGGTATCATTGGTTTAGTTCAATTTGATTTATATTCAGTTTTGGTTCATTTGAGTTCACTTAGGTCAAATGGGTCAAGTTGATCAATTTGACCCAATTAGGTTAGGTCATGGGTTGGTTTAGGCTTGGTTAATCATTTGAAATATTTTGTAAGTTTTTGGTTTCAATCAATTTTGGTTTGATTTGATCTTGGCTTGATTTGACCTTTTAAGTCAACTTGGGCTCAAGGTCAATTGGGCTAAGCTGGGTCTAGTTGGCCAATTGAGGCTTTGGTCAAGTTCAATAAGTGGTTTAGAATGAATTTGACCCATTGGTTACAATCAATTTGGCTTAGATTAAGATTTGACACATTTTGATTTTTTAGGTCAACTTGGGTCAACTTGGGTCAAGTGGCCAATTGGGCTAGGTTTGGCTCAAATGATGACTTGGTCATGTTCAATCATTGATCATAAACTGGATTAGAACAATGGTCTCAATCAATTTGGCCTATGGTGGATTTTGGCTAGTTTAGGTTTCATTTAGGTTAAGTATTGACTTGATCAAAGGCTAATTTTAAATTAAATTTAAAATTAATTTAAATTCAAAAAAATTTCTCATAACCTAGTTATATTTTCATTTATATTTATAAATATAAATGAAATATAAATTCAACTAACCAAAACTAAATCCAAAACACAAGTCCAAATCTAAAATATTTCTTAAGTCATTTTAATTTCATCTTATGGACTTAACTCAAATCAAATTCAAATCACTTCAAACTCAAAAGATTTTCTCATAACTCATTTATATTATCATTTATATTTACAAATATAAATGAAATATAAATTTAAGTAACCAAAACCAAATTAAAAACTCAAACCCAAATCTAACCTAAAACCAACCTATACCCTCATGATTTAAATTTGGATTCATGATTGAAGAATTGATTGAGTGATGAAGAAAATCCATGGGTTTAGATCGATTTGAGTTTGATTTTGCTAAGTTTAAGGATTTAACTTAAGAGGGTATATGTTAGTTTTAGGTTAGATTTGGGTTTGAATTTTGAATTTGGTTTTGGTTACTTGGATTTATATTTCATTTATATTTGTGAATATAAATGAGAATATAAATGGGTTATGAGAAAATCTTTTGAGTTTGAAGTGATTTGAATTTGATTTGAGCTAAGTCCATCAGATAAAATCAAAGTGACTTAGGAAAGATTTAGATTTGGACTTGAGTTTTGGATTTGATTTTGGTTACCTGAATTTATATTTCATTTATATTTGTGAATATAAATGAGAATATAAATGGGTTATGAGAAAATCTTCTGAGTTTGAATTGATTTGGAATTTTGGAATTGATTTAAATGATTTGAGAAAAGTCATTTAAGTTGGAATTTGATTTGAATTTGGAGTTGGTTTGGATTTGAAGTTTGATTTGTAAGAAGAAAGTGAGGATTGGGTTTAAGTTATAGGGTAGGCAAGTTTTCCTAACACCCCTAGGGCAAAACCTATTCCTATGGCTAACTCTTCTAAGTCTCTAGGGTCAAGTTAAGTGTTCACCTAATCACTAGAAGTGTCTTAAGACTAAGTAACTCTTAATGTCTAAGAGGAGTCCTATGTCTAAGATAGAGAAGTTGAAAGCTCACTCTAGAAGTGAGGTCAACTAGTAGGTAGACTACCCCTTTGAATTTGAAAATCTAAAATAGGTCAAGGCCCCCCGTGGCTCCTTCTTAGTAGATCCATCGCACATCGACTAGATCCATAAGTTAAATCAAAATTAAAATCAAACAAATTCAATCAAGCTCATATCCCTAATGAATAGGCCCTCAAATAGAACAAATTCAAAATCAACTTCTCTAGTGGAGTGAAATCAAACATAATAAATCAAATTCAAAACCAATCTCCCCAATAGAGTCAAATCACACTCCTCCCTTAGTGGATCCCACATTAAAACAAACCAAATCAATCTCTCCTAGTGAAGCTGAATCAGCAAATCTAAACCAAACAAATTCAACCAGGCTTATATTCCTAGTAGATAAGCTTCCAAGTCAAACATCAAATCAACCAAATTAATCTATCTTTGTGGAACCAAACCAAAATAAATTCATAAAATAAATCAAATTAAAACAAATCCAGTATTCATCCTTAGTGGATTCAGGCTCATATCCCTAGCAGATATGCCCCAAATTAAACTAACAAAACAAATTAAACAAACCCAAATTTGTATCCCTAACGGATCCCCCATTCATAAATTAAATCAAACAAATTCAAATAAATTAAATCAAATTTTCATTACCAATGGATCTTCCTCCTAAACAACTCAAATATATCAATAAAATCTCAATCCCCAGCAGATCTCCTTTACATTTATTCCCTTGGCATAAATCTATCTCAAATCAAATCCAATTCATGTGTGATTCCCCGGCGGATCTCTCTTCATGTCCTTGACATGAAAATCTATTCAAACCAAATCTCCTTGACTCTCTTATGCCCTGAGCATAAGATGAGTTGCATTATATTAAGATCTTGATTATATCTACCTCTTAGTTTAAGAGTAGATAGTGTCCGTTAGCATTTGCATTCCTTTGGACATTGTTGATCATCTCGATCAATGCCAATACGTGTGGTGTGTCGTGTTAGTTACATCACACCTATTGGGGGTTCTTTTGTTGACCTCACTTTTCGAGTGAGGGTTCAATCTTCTCATCATTGATCTATGAGTCTTCTAGACACTAAGAACTTCTTAATCATATGGCACTTATACTGGCTAAGGAACACTTAACCTAAACCTAGAGACTTTAGGAGGATTTACCATAGGATTAGGCTAAACCTTAAGACCCAAGGTGACCTACCCATCCTATGGCCTAAACAAGCTCATGCCTACCTTCTTAACTGAAGCCCAGATTAAACTCAAATTTAATGAAACTCAACAGAAATATAAATCAAATATATTTGAATTGAAATCTAAATCTAGTTGAGGTAATTATGTAGATTAACTCAATTAATTCTTTTAAGCTCAAAATCACCTAAGTCCAAATAAAATCAAATTAAATCAAAATTAATTTAAATTGAATCAAACCAAAAGCACAAAATCAATACATAAACATAAATGAACTCAAAAATAAATTCAAATAAGGTTCAAGTTGATAAATAGGACATTTGACTTAGAGTTAACCCACGTTTACCTCATTAAGTCAAAGCCAACAAACTAAAAATTATCTAAATTAAGTCACTCTAAAGGGTCAAAATCATCAAATGAACATGTTTAAGCATAAAACTAAACAAATCTAAATCAAATGAGATCTCAAATGGGTTGATTGGATCATTTAACCCATTAAGCTCAATTTGGATTAAAATAGATTCAAATCAAAATTAACATCAAGTCAAATAAAACCAATCACTCTAAATCATCATAACCACTTAATCAAACATGATTAGAGCTTAAACACATCTTGGTTGAACCAAACAAAATAGTTACCTCAATTGAACCTAATTTAACCCATTTGAACTCAAAATGGGTCAAATCCAAATCCAAGCCAAATTAATCCAAATTAAACAAATTAATCAATCAAAACCATCATGAATGTTCAATTAAACATAATTAAAGCAAATCCAAAACCAATGAGTCAAATCAGGTTGCTTGAACCCAACCAAACTCATTTGGGTCAACATGAGTTGACCCAATCCCAAATTAACCCCAAATTGAATAAAACACTTAAAGCATCATGTAAAAAGTTAAAATCAAACCTCTATGGCTGAGTGAAACTAAGAGAGAGAGAGAGAGAGAGAGAGAGAGAGGGGGGGGAAACACACAGTCTTGCAAAATCCCCCATCCCCATCACTTGCATTCAATGGAGACTGACCACACAACAGTAAAGGAAGTCTTTGGAGCTAGAATCCAAAGTCCACAATCAGCTATCACTTCCCAATCATTTCCCTGTCAAACTTAATGGTGATTTTCGGCCACCACTAAGGGAGGGAGAAAAGAGGCACTGAAAAGAAGAGATTTTGGCATTAGAGAACTTCTAGGAACTCCAGCAAGCAAGAGAAACCCTTTCTTCACTTTCCTTTGACGAAAAATCATCAAAATTGAGCGAATTCTAGAAAAAATATGGTGGAGGTTCGTGATTACAATGATCCAAAGCAAGACATGAGTCTAGATTCATTCCAAAGCCTCATCTCACATATAATAGTGTATTTGAATTATCTTTTCCACCGAAAATTATCCCCAGTGAGATAATTTTTAAATCTCGTAGCCGGTCGTATGACTACTTATTGATGAGAATGATTGCTTGATTTTAGAAATGTCTCTTAGATATCCCTTACATTCTTCATTTTATACAATCCTAATGTAAAAATTGAAGTTTTCTAGCGACAATGCGAAATCGAGCCCGATCAAACCCCATTCCGTCATTTTCATGATTTATGTCCATTCGGGCATTCATTTTTGTGAAAAGCACTATTCTACCTGTCCCTTTCATTGTTCGGAGGAAGAAAATCCCACCAAGCATCCGATCTCCCATTCAAGGAAATGATCGGCTGAAATTAGCAATAGATTCCGCATCATTTCAGCTTCTGGATCGCCCTATTTGATCTAAACTGTCTGATCCATGATCGGACAGTCCGATCGGAATAGCACACCCCCCCTTTCCCCGCTCATTTGCTAACGTGACATCGTGCCAGCCAATTGCGCGGTGTCGCATGGCACAGCGTGTCACCCAAAATCACGCAGCCAATTGAGCGGTGCCGCATGGCACCATGTTGTCACATCAGTGCAACGCGAAGCTAACTGGGTTAAGTAGGAAAATCTACAATTTTTTGATTTTAAAAATTAATTAAATTGCTTAAAACTTCAAATTTTAATAAAAAATAAAATACTCAATGAAAAATTATAAATAAGGAATTTTTGGATTTGTCTTTTGGAGAGGAATCCAATGAGATCAAAATCTCCAATTTCTATTAGGTATATTGAGCCTAATTTATGTTTTAATAAAAATTAAACTTTATTATTTAAACCAAAAATATACATCATATTGGTTTGAAATTTTTAGTAATTGAAATTAAAGCTAAAATACATCTACCATAAAAATTTCAAGTCAAAAATATTTCTTGATTGGTAGATATTGCATTCTGAAGCTCAAATAGTCTAATTTAGCAAAAATAAATTAATAGACTTTATAAAAATTGTGAAAAATCATTTAAATCAGCTAAAACTTTAGAAAATCATAACAAATCTTAGAAAAATCATAAAAATACAATTAAATATTCATTTCAAAGGTATTTTAGAGGAAATTTAATTACAATTGATTCCAATTAATTTTAAATAATCATTAAGGCTTAATTATAATTTTAATCAAAACTTAATTAACTTAATTAAGCCCTAATTACTTAAGTAATTAATATCAAATTTTATGTGCTAGTTTAATGAGAAGACCTTTACCATAATTTTCTTGGGATTTATTGCTTAGCTAATTATGGGAATTGATCATTTAAGCCTAATTACTCTCTTAATCCACTTAATGGCTAATTACCACCCTAAATAGTTACAAATTAATTAATTAAACTCACTAATCACTATCTAACAGTGAATGGACAAGGGGAGTGGGGTTAGGAGCCCTTTCCTAGCTTCTTCACCTAAGTCCACTTCATTTTGGAAAAAAAAGTTAATTAATATGAAGATTAATTAAGGGTTAATTAACTAATTAAGTGGCTTAACTAATAAAACTGAAATCATAATCACATCAAATAATTAACAATGAAATTAAGATTTCCTCTTTATGTGTTTAATAGCACCTTTAAGGAAATTATGATTATCCCATAAGTGTAAGAAAATCATAAAAGCACTTAATTAGGTTCTATGATTTAATTAACCCTTAATTCTATGACATTTGCATTAGGTCCTTGTAGGAGCATTGCAATTTTATTTCCTCGCATGCTCATGTCCTTTGTGGCTCATAATTAAATTGGTTAATTAAATTAAAAAAGCATAAGTAAAGGAAACTAATTGATTTAATTAAAGATCCAACTTAATTAATTCATAAAATTCACTTAATTACTTTTTCTTAAACCAAATCAAATTACCAATGTGGGAATGGGATTATCACAGCAAATAACTCTTTTTCTATTTAAACTTAATCAAAATCTTAAGTCATAAATTAATTAAAAAGCTTTAGTTTTCTTTAAGTATTTTTATTTGAGATGATTGTCCTTAGGAATTAACTTAGTTGAATGAAATCATGTGTTCATATTTAGTAATTCTTTTCCAATCATGTTAGATATTATATGTCACTTGAATCATTCATCCATGCCTTTTAAAATTAATTAAATCAAATTATTTTTCTTTATCTTAAGCTTGCATGTGCTGATTAATTTAATATGTGTGGCTATTATCATTATTAAATCAAAATCTATTTTCATAATTTACAAATCAACTATAATTTTTGGAGTGATAATAGTTATAAATATTTATAAGCTTGCATGTGTCTATGGCTTAGAAAATGTGATATGGAGTTTTCTTTCTTTAGTCTACATAGATTTACATAAAGTTTGGATGTTAACAAGTGTATAATCCATTTAAAAAGGACACAACATTTGTTTGAATTCATTTCTATGTATTTCTATGTTATAAATTAGATAGACTTTAACTCACATGTATAAATAATTCAATTAAAGGAACTACAACTTTTGCATGATTTTTCGTTCTTGTAGTCATTTGTACATTCATGAGTATTCAAGAATAGTGGGTATATCAAGTCTGGACATCCTGGGGATGTAAGGCTTTAAGTAGCCCCAAGGAGGTCTTTACCTCTCTCCCTTGGTTTAACAATGGCAAAGTATCCTCTTAAAACTTTTATACACTTGTATGTGCATTTAGCTAATTAATGAAAATTCCCTTTTCAACTTTAGCTTACATGATAAATAATTCAATTGAAAGAACTACAACTTTTGCATGATTTTCCATTCTTGTAGTCATTTGTACATTCATGTATATTAAATAATAGTAGATATATATGAATAAAAATCTCCTTTTCTACAAATATACATATCTACATTCATCATTTAAGTGTGTTAAAAGAAATATGTTGCATGTATAGTTATACTTAGAATTAAGTCATATGCATGCTGCATGTGATGGAAAGGAATAACTTGATATATGTCATATGATAGTAACTCAATTAAGTTAATCTTAAGAAGCTTTCCATATTAAATGGAATCATTTAAGGTGAACCTAAACTTAGAGTTAATTAAATCATTTAAGTAAGTCATTCGCTAAAGAGAACTAAATCAAATTAATATGCTTTAAAAAGTGGCTTAAGGTAGGGATGAAAGAGGGCAATCGTCTTTCTTCTATTTATAACACTTAGCTTCTAAGTGTAATCATATGGAATAAAATAAAATTCAAATTAAATTTCTCAAATCAATTAAACAACTTGAAGTGAAATCATCCTTTATGGTTAAATTGAATTCCTTTCGCATTTTGAAAAACATAACTTTAATGCCTAGTAAGACATAACACACAAGCTTTAACACACACATTAGAGCTAATTCACCACTTCCAATCCTAAGTTAGCACGGTGTATATTTGGTGTATATCTTATTTTGTGTAATATTTTAGACTGGATGTTAAGGTGTATGCTTCATAGACTGGATGGTAGGTTGTGATTAACCTAATTACATTTTCTACAAAGGATTATGCTTAAGGGGATGCTTAAAAATAAATATAAATTCTCTCTTTGCAGGTTTCTTAAGCCCCTTAAGCATAATCGAAGTTAGAACATATGGGCTTGGTTACCCATGTGCAGGGTGCAAAGTCTAAACTATGATATAACTGCTTGAGATTGTATGTATGTTTAACTAACCCCTATTTTGTATGTGTAGTTAAATTTACTTTTTCTATTTTTAATATAATTTTGTACTAGGAATTAGGATTAGTGCTATAGGGGATTAGGATGAGCAGTGGCTAGAAGGTTTTGTCCTGGGAGGCCCTGTGATGCCTTTGAAGTGGAGCAAATCAAATTAAAGGAGGAAAGAAGTGAAGTCAAGAAGAATGAAGATATGAAGACCCCCATAACATTCATTCATTATAAATTATAATTATTCTTTTATGTATTGGGTTGTATAAGGGTAGGGCTCGGCTACCCATTTTTCTTTCCAGGGTGTACGGCTGAACCCGATCACACCGGCCTTTTATTCTTTTAAGCAATTTATACATGTTTGATTGATGTTGTGTTTAGATTGCACATTAGAAATAGCTTGTTCTTCTGAGTTTCTTTATGTTTGATGGTTGAATGTATGGCCTGGATACAATTAGGCTCTTAGAGTAAAATTAATTTTTCTACTCTAGTTAATCACTCATAATTAAAGTTTTCTACAACTCATAACTTCACATAAATCCTAGGACATAAATCAAGATAATTAAAAGATTTAGCAACTCCTTAGTTGAATGTTGTATATTTAACATAATACATTCATATTATTTCACTCTTGCTAAAGAGAGAGTTTCCATCCTTCTATGACAGGGGAATGTTTGACCTTTGAGGGCCTCCTTTGTGTAGAAAAATACCTCTTTATCGCTAATTTAGCCCATAACCAACTTCATCATGCATTAGACATAAGAAATCTTATGGCCTTTGTCAAAATGAAGTGTCAAAAATCAATTAAAATTTGAAAAGATTTCTCATTAGACTAAGTCATTGCTCATACCACTCATGCTCTAGTCTCTTAGGGAGTGAGTTTAAGGACTTTAGTTTCTTTCCAAATAAATAGCAGCCAAACTATTTTATGAATCATATGACCAGACTACATTGATTTAAAGCGTATGAGGAGTTAGCTAGCGGCCACTCCAAGGGGTTGTAAGTCCAACAGTCATGTGGTTTACCCTCTCTTGTAAAGGTAAACCTTATGCCAATTTTCGCTTAGATTTAGGTCATGCTTTAGCTTATGCTAAAGCTCCCTAGATTTAGGATCTGATATAGCTGTTTCCTTCGGGCTACAAGCATAAATCCCCACATTTTAGATATTTTCACAATCTTGTGTTGATGGATTACAAGCCCTAGCAATCTAATAAAATTTCAACTCGAATAAATATATCTCTTCAATTTCAAATATATAAATCCTAATTACAGGATAGATTGGAATGATCGCTAAGTTTCCTAATATCACATGCATTTCTTATATTTCCTTTGGACTCCAAAAATAAGTCTTCTCCTTAAACTTTCCCAATTGATTTTCCAACATAGCGAATTTATTGATAGTCTAGCCTTAAAATCTTTGGAGACTTTAATATCTACTTTAATCGAGAGTATTCCTATGGTATTCACATTCCTTAAAATATAATTAACTATGGAAGCTTGCCTCCATAGGGAACTTAACAAATCCAGCTTAATATAAACCCTACTTTACTTTTCAATGTAAATGGAGAAAAAATCTCTAGTATATTTGAAGGCCCATCATGCATTAGGAGTCATTATTGGGTGATTAGGTCCATTGTAGGGTGATGCTTCAATCTTTTAATATAGTACATCATACCTTAATATCATACTCGATCACTTCAATAAGTACCCCCTAAGATCTGCATGGTCTCCCACATCTCAAAAATAAACACCACAAGACCTAAACATAAGATTAATTTAAAATGTGTACTAAGTCATTCACTAAAGAGAAGTAAGTTAATTAACATGTTTTAGAAATGACTTCAGGTAGGGATAAAAGAGAGTAATCCTCTCTTTTTATTCTCTTTATAACACCTAGTTGCTAAGTGTAGGTCAAATGAAATAAAAGAAAATACCAAGTAAAATTCTCAAATCAATTAAGACACTTAAAGTGAAATCACCCTTCTATATTAAATGAAAGTCTCACATTTTGAAAATTATAACCTTAATGCCTAGTTAGAACATACCACACAAGCCTTAATACACACACACTAAAACTAAGTTACCACTTTTAGCTTTATGTTAGGACGGAGCATGGTATGACGTATGTTAGTTTTATGATGTACTATTTTAGACTAGATGTTAGGGTGTATATTTTGTAGACTAAATGATGTAGAACATCATGAGGATCAACAAATTAGAACTCAAGGCCCATTTACAAGATCTTAAGCTAAAGCCCAAGAAAATTCAAGAAAGAAGAAGACTTAGCCCATAGGCCTACTAAGGCCCATTTTATGATTTCATCTTTTTTATTTATGTAATTTTTAATTTTCTTCTAGAAACTCCATGTTTGAAATTTTGCATTTAAAAATTCAAACCATGACATGTGAGGTGGTTGAATCCACATAAAATAATAGCATGTGAAATGGGTGGATGGCATAAAATAATGAGGCAATTTAATACTTCACATTAATGTGGCCACCCACCTTTCCCTCCATATTTTGAATTCTTTTCTTTTGAAAGATGCTTGTAATAGCTATAAATAGCCCCTCTTATTAGAATGAAGGATCTTTTGGCAATTACAAATTTTTGAGTTATTCTTGTGGTTTGAGAGCTTGGTGGCCAAACTTTGGCAATCCTTGGTGGGAGCGCTAGTTATCCAACATATCTTCTTCCTTCACCTCCAATACTCACGTTCTCTCAAACTCATCAAAAGAAAGAACACCCACCTCCATCAAATTTGGTATCAGAGCGAAGCCTGGAAGGAGCAAATTTGATCAAAAGTTTGCTTCAACAAAGGGGTCAACTCAAGTGTTGGACTTGTCTTCAAACTTGTGAGTTTTTCTTGGACTTGTGAGGTTAATTAATTTTCTTTTCTGTGATAGTTTAAAAGCATATTAGTAGCTTGGAAAGATATATATTGCTTGAAATTTTATGGTGATAGCATAAAATTTCAATTAGTAAGCTCCATTATATATTTTAGTCATTTTCCAATTATGTGAAGGTGCGCACCCCCTCCCCCTCCCCTCCAAAAAAAAGAGAAAAAAAAACTAAGAGAGTACCTTGGTGAGGTAGTTCATCACCTAAAGCAACCTAGCCATTAGTGCAAATCAAAATTTAATTACTTGCTTTATTATCTTTGTTATTGTTTATGGTTAATTTTAGAAGTTTCTTTGATTAACTTATGATAACTTGCTTTCTTAAAAGAAAAAAGAGACTTGATAAATTTGAGCATTTTATTTCATTGCATTAAAATATATATATAAAAAAATATGCATGCATAATAATATAAGTGTGTTAAACTTGGTGATTTGGAAGCTAAATAGAACTTTGTCAAAAGACCTAAACTCAAGGAGGCTTGGGATTTAAGTGGTCTTGTACCCCC
The DNA here is from genome assembly GCA_021442155.1 of Cymbidium sinense. Lineage (NCBI taxonomy): Eukaryota > Viridiplantae > Streptophyta > Magnoliopsida > Asparagales > Orchidaceae > Cymbidium > Cymbidium sinense. Next base: position 22,149,048 of record CM038216.1, read on the forward strand.
CTCCTCACCTGGAAGTTCTCTTAGCTTAAAATTTTGCTTTGATTGCATAATTATATTATACTTATTTATTTATTTATTTTATTTTTCATTGGTCCTTTTCATATATCTTTTTTTCTTCCTTAAAAAAAATCTCATGGCACCAAAATCTATCTCTCAAGATCAAGTTGAAAATTTGACTAGATTAGTTGATGCCTTAGATCTTAGGATCCAAGACAATGAATTAAAAACTCAACAAATATTAGAAGAAAGTAAGAATCAAATGCAAGAACTTAAACAACAAATGCAAACTCTTTTAGTGCATCTACAAAATAATAGAGTACCAACTCCTCCTCTAATGCCTACTCAGACTGTGCCAATAGGGATAGATGAAGATTCATATCCATAGAGAAAATCAACCACTTAGAAGACAATCAATTGCTAGAAATTGTGGAAGGGGAGAAAATTATTTTAAGACTATAGAAGACTCTAATGATCCATCTCGAAGAGTTAAAGTAGAAGCCCCAACTTATGATGGTATATATGATCCAAATAAATTTCTTGATTGGTTAGTTCAAATGGATGACTTCTTTGATTGGTATAAAATGGATGATTACCAAAGAGTTACTTTTGCTAAAATGAAATTGATAAGGCATGCTAAAATTTATTGGACAAATACTTTAGCTAAAGAACAAAGATTAGGAAGGACAAACCTCACTTGGATAGAAATGAAAGAAATGTTAAGAGCAAAGTACTATCCTAAGCATCATGATAAGAAGCTACAAAGTCAATTATTAACTTTGAGATAAGGTAATTATCTTGTAAATGAATACTTGAACACTTTTGAAGATCTAGTTTCTAGAACTAATTGTGCTGATAATGATTAGCAATTAGCCAATAAATTTGTTATTGGACTTAGGGCTGAAATTAGAAATGAAGTTGAATTATTTGACGCATAATCTTTAGAGGAAGCATTTTGTTATGCATTATTGGTTGAACAACAAAAAAAATCCGCCTCCCTCTCTAAAATTAAAAGTCAAGTACCTTCCATTTCATCCCATAGATCTACTGTTAGACTAGCCCATCCAAATGGCCCATCCCCTTTGCCTAAAACTTCAATTAAAGGGAGCTCTAAGAACATTAGGGAAGTAATATATTTTAAATGTCATAAAAAAGGTCATATGCAAAATCAATGTAAAGCTCAAATCTTATTTTTAGAAGAAGTTGAAAATCCAATAGATGATAATCTAGAAAGAAGTTTATGATGACACCCCATTATCTGATGAAGAATTGGAATTAACTGATGACCCTCATGTTAATGTGATGTCTTACTGTAATAAAAAATGAGGCAAAATATTGGAGGAGAAAGAACATTTTTAGCATATATATTTTGTGTAATGAAAAGAGATGTAGGTTAGTTATAGATGGAGGGAGTGCTATGAATGTCATTTCAACACATACCTTAACTCGAGCCAACCTAAAATCTAAACCTCACCCTGAACCATTTCATGTTAGTTGGGTAAATCATACATCTCTTCCCATCACCAATGTGTTTAGTTCTATTAAAATAGGAAGCTATGAGGATCAAATTTGGTGTGATGTTCTCCTATGGACATTGCTCATATTCTCTTAGGGGCGACCTTGGCTATATGATATGAATGTTATTCACTATGGTAGGGAAAATACTTATGTTTTTAAACATAATAATAAGACTATTAAACTCCTACCAATAAAGTAGTAGAAAAAGCACCCTCCATAACACCACACAAAATAACTTCTGACTTGCAACCTAAGCCTCTATTGAAGAAAAATGCCAAACTTCAATTAATTATCATAGAAAATCTTGCTATTAGGCCTAATACTATCATTTCTGATCCTTACTTTAAAACACCTACTCTTTCTCCTTTGACCCCAAAGATAGAAATAATAGGTTTTGGCACTTTATGAAAATAATTTTTTGATCCATTTCTTCTTCACATATTACATGTAAAAGAAGTCATACCAAACTCTAATGAGACTCACATACTTGCTGTGGTCTCTTCTCTTCTTTCTAATTTTAATGATATTGCACCTAATGAGCTACCTCCTCTAAGAGACATTCAACATGCTATTGAGTTCTTACCCGATTCTCAACTTCCTAATCTTCCACATTATAGGATGAACCCTACCGAGCATGTTGAGATTAAAAGACAAGTTGAGGAATTATTAAGAAAGGATTTTATTCAAGAGAGTATTAGCCCTTGTGCAGTCCCAGCATTATTAACTCCGAAGAAATATGGAACATGGTGAATGTGTGTTGATAGTCAAGCAATAAATAAAATTACTATCAAATATAAGTTTCCTATTCCCCGATTAGATGATATGTTAGATTTAATCTCAGGAGCAAATTTTTTTTCAAAGATTTATCTAAAAAGTAGATATCATCAAATTCAAATTAGATCAGGAGATGAGTGGAAGACGTCTTTTAAGACCCCTGATGGACTTTATGAATGGCTTATCATGCCCTTTGGACTTTCAAATGCTCCTGGCACATTTATGAGATTAATGAATATTGTTCTTAAACCATATATATGTAAATTTTTGGTGGTGTATTTTGATGATATTCGATTTTTTAGTCCAAGTGAAAATGAACATCTACAAAATCTTTGAACTACTTAGACAAGAGAAATTATACATTAATTTAAAAGTGTTTCTTTTGCAAGTGAGGTAATCTTTTTAGGCTTTATTATATCCACTTGGGCTTAAACCGATCCTTCTAAAGTGAAAGCAATCTTAGATTGGCCACCACCTAAAGTTTTCTTGAAGTTAGAAGCTTCCATGGTTTAGCCACTTTTATCAGATTTATTAAGAATTTTAGTACCATTGTTGCTCCAATATATACTAAAATTAGATAAATCTTGTTTGACTCCTAATGCACAAAGGGCCTTAGAGCAAATTAAAGTTTTTATCACTTCTACACCAATCCTTAGGCTTCTATATTTTTTGAAAGCCTTTGAAGTGACATGTGATGCTTCAGGAATTGGGATAGGTGGAATTTTAAGTCAAAAGAATCATCCTATAGCATTCTTTAGTGAAAAGTTAAATGAAGCTAAACAACGATATTCCACTTATAATAGAGAGTTTTATGCTGTAATTCAATCCTTAAGGCATTGGCGACACTATCTCTTACATAGAGAATTTATACTTAATTTTGATCACCATGCCTTAAAATTTATTAATACTCAACGAAAATTAAGTCATAGGCATGCAAAATGGGTTGAATTTTTACAAGACTACTCTTTTGTTCTAAAGCATAAGCACGGTGAGAATAAACTCGATGCTTTATCCGGTAAACCTAATAATTTCCTCTTTATAATTGAGAATCTCAGGATTTGATAGAATTAAAGATGATTATATTGTGTGCCCTGACTTTCACCTAACTTATCTTGAACACCTAGATAAACCAATAACTTTACAAGGGACATTCTTGATAACAAATGGATATTTATATAAAGGAAAATAATTATGCATTCCTCGATCTTCTCTTAGAGAATTCCTTATCACTAAGCTACATGCTGGGGGTGTAGCTGGTCATTTTGGAAAGGATAAGAACATATGTTTATTAGAAAATAGATTTTATTGGCCTTCATTAAAATGAGATGTTCAAAAATTAGTGGCTCAATGTTTAATTTATAAATAGGCTAAAACTATCAAACAAAGGTCTGGACAATACACTACCTTACATATTCCTTATAAGCCTTGGGAAGACCTATCAATAGATTGTATTCTAGGATTACCTAAGACAGCTCGATGACATGATAGTATTTTTGTTGTAGTGGATAGGTTCTCAAAAATGGCTCATTTTTTACCTTGTTCAAAAACAAATGATGCTTCTTATATAGCCAAATTATTTTTTAAGGAAATAGTGCGGCTCCATGGTCTCCCTTTAACCATTGTTTCTGATAGAGATGTTAAGTTTGTCTCATATTTTTGGAAAATATTATGGAAATTATTAGGTACCAAATTAAAATTCTCTTCTGTCTTTCACCCACAAATTGTAGTAGTTAATCGTACCTTAGAAAATTTGCTTAGATGTTTGGTAGGTAAAAGTTTAGGAAATTAGGATTTACATTTACCAACCTCCGAATTTGCCTATAATAGTACTATATCTAGAACTACAAAAAAATCATCATTTGAGATAGTCTATGGTCAAAACCCACGACAACTAATAGATATAGCAAACCTACCATCTCATGTATTTTCTGATGCAGCATTCTCATTTGCTAAAGATTTTCAAAGCTTCCATGAAGATATAAGAAAGCAAATTACTATAAGTAATGATAATTATGCTTCTAAGGCAAATCATAATCGTTCAACGAAAGAATATAAAGAAGGTGATTATGTATTGATTAGCATTATTTGCGTTATCAAACTACTAAATATAAGAAATTACATGCACGAGCTTGTGGTCTATTTAAAATTCTCAAGAAAATTGGAACTAATGCTTATCACCTTGATTTACCTACTAATATGTTCATTCATCCAATTATTAATATTGAAGATATTCTATCATATGAAGGAAGTAGAAAACCTTCACTTGTTCAGCCTAACTCTTTAGTAGGAGATATAGTACCGTACTTGCAGAAGCCCTCTTCCTTTGAAGTTGACTATATTATCACCGAGGAAGCACCCATTAATCCAGCTTCTGAACATCATTTTCTAGTTCGTTGGAAGAATAAGCCACCAGTTGAAGACACATGGTTGACCCGTAGTGATTTGGAGACTTTAACACCACAATTAGTAGAAGACTTCTTAGATTTCAACTCTACAGAGCAGAGTTCAATTAAACCCAGGGGAATTGATGTAGAACATCATGAGGATCAACAAATTAGAGCTCAAGGCCCATTTACAAGATCTCAAGCTAAAGCCCAAGAAAATTCAAGAAAGAAGAAAACTTAGCCCATTAGCCTGCTAAGGCTCATTTTATGATTTCATCTTTTTTATTTATGTGATTTTTAATTTTCTTCTAGAAACTCCATGTTTGAAATTTTGCATTTAAAAATTCAAAGCATGACATGTGAGGTGGTTGAATCCACATAAAATAATAGCATGTGAAATGGGTAGATGGCATAAAATAATGAGGCAATTTAATGCTTCACATTAACATGGCCACCCACCTTTCCCTCCATGTTTTGAATTCTTTTCTTTTGAAAGATATTTGTAATGGCTATAAATAACCCCTCTTATTAGAATGAGGATCTTTTGGCAATTATAAATTTTTGAGTTATTCTTGTGGTTTGAGAGCTTGGTGGCCAAACTTTGGCAATCCTTGGTGGGAGCGCTAGTTATCCAACATATCTTCTTCCTTCACCTCCAATACCCACGTTCTCTCAATCTCATCAAAAGAAAGAGCGCCCACCTCCATCACTAAATGTTAAGCCAATATTAGCCTAATCACATTTTCTGCAGGGGATTGTGCTTAAGGGGCGGTTAAAAATAAATATAAATGTTCTCTTTTAAAGGATTGCTTAAACCCCTAAACGTAATCCAAGTTAGGATAGGTGGGCTTGGTTACCCATGTGCAGAGTGCTAAGTCCGAATCATATATATAATTGCTCGGGATTGTATGTGTGTTTAGTTAACACTTATTTTGTAAAAGTAGTTAGATTTACTTTTTATATTTTTAATGTAATTTTATATTATGAATTAGGATTAGTGTTATGGGGGATTAGGATGAGCAGTGGCTAGAAGGCTTTTTCTTAGGAGGCCCTATGATGCCTTTGAAGCAAGCACATCTAAATCAAAGAAGGGGGAGATATGAAGAATAAAGATATGAAGACCCCCCATAGCATTCATTCATTGTAATTTGTAATTATTTTTTCATATTTTGGGATATATAAAGGTAGAGCTCGGCTACCCATTTTCTCTTTTTAGGTTGTACGGTGGTACCTGATTGCACCGGCATTACAGTAGCTATAAAATGTTTGATGTTATGTTTAGCTTGTGCATTAGAAATTACATGCCTCTTCATAGTTTCTTTATGATTGGTATTTGTTGTATGGCCTGGATGAGATTTAGCTCTTAGAAAAAATAAATCTTTTACCCAACTACATCTCCTAACTAAAGTTTTAAATAACTCATAACCTTACATAAAGCCTAGGCATTAAATCATGATAATTAAAAGATTTAGTAACCTCTTAGCTAAATGTTGTATGTCTCACATCATGCATACATATTGCTTCACTCTTCCTAAGAGAAGGTTTCCATCGTTGCACGATAAGGGAAGACTTGACCTTTGAGGATCTCCTCTGTGATAAAAAAAACACCTCTTTCTCGTTGATTTAGCCCATAATCTATTTTCATCATGCATTTAGGCATAAGAAATCTCAATGCCATGGTCAAAATGAAGTGTTAAATCCAAATAAAATTTGAAATGATTTCTCATTAGATTAAGTCATTATTCATACCACTCATGTTCTAGTCTTTTAAGGAGTGGGTTTAAGGACTTTAATTTCTTTTTAAATAATAACAACCCAACCATCTTGCAAAATCATAAGACTTGACCACATGGAGCATAGAGGAGTTAGCTTGCTGCCACTCCGAGCAGTTATAAGTCCAGTAGTCGAGTGGTTTACTCTCTCTCGTAGAGGTAAACCTTATACCCATATTCACTAAGATTTAGGATGTGTTTTAGCTCTTACTAAAGCTCCCTAGATTTAGGATCCGATGTGATTGTTTTCTTTGGGCTACAAGCATAAATTGTCACTTATTATGCATTTCTACAACTTTGTGTTGATAGATTATAAGCCCTAGTGATTTAATAATATTGAACTCTAACAAAATAAATTCTCCTCACTTTTAAAATTATAAAGCCCAACTATATGATAGATTGGAATACTCACTAGGCTTCCCAGTATCATGAGCATTTTCTACTCATTCCCTTTGGTTCCGAAAATAAGTCTTCTACTTGATATTTCTCATTTAATCTTCTAATATAACCAATTTGTTGATAGTCTAGCCTTGAAATCTTTGGAGATAATAATTGCCTACTTTAAGCGAGAGTATTCCTAAAGAACTCACATTTCTTATGATGTAATTAATTATGGACGCTTACCTCCATAGGAAACTTTAAAACTCAGTCTAATATAAATCATGCTTTATTCATCCATGTAAAATAGAGAAAAAATCTTTGATACATTCAAAGACACATCATGCCTTAGGAGTCCTTATTAGATGATTAGGTTAAATTAAAGGGTGATATCCCTATCTATTGAGATAGTATATCATACCTCAATATCATACCTGATCACTTCAATAACTATCTCCCGAGTGCGGGTGTTCCCCCACACACACGCCTAAAAATAAACACCACAAGCACATACAAAAATTTAATATATTGAGCAGGCATATGCACAAGTATTTGAAATGAAATCTCTTTGATCATGTGTGGTGCGTCAGATCTTAAGAGCCACAAGCGTGCATGGGTGATGGTGAGATTTTGCATTTTATCACGATGAGGCGTGTATGCCTTCAAACTTGTATAATAGCAATACAATATATTTTTCACATTCAAGTTATCCTTCAATTGAACACTTTTTCATATCAGCATAAAATGGTTCTCTTCCATAAACCAATGCCCATTTTTCCCTCTCTTCAAATAGATTGGCCAACCATTGGTTATCTTTGAGATCATAAGTTTCTAACATTGCTTTCCACTCATTGCAGTCTTGAAAGTTTATATATATATATATATATATATATATATATATATATATATATATATATATATATATATATATATATATATATATATTATTTTTTTGCTTTCACCATGCAATAATGCATAACCAAAAATAACAGCCTGCTTATGATGATTCACACCAATAAACTGTGCAAATGGCCTACCATAACCAAAAATATTTATGAGCTGAGTCAAAACAAATTACATCACCGAAGTATTTAAAATTTGACAGACTTCGCATCAACCCAGAAAAAGTTGATCAAGTTATCGATATCATCAGCTTGAACTGCATAGAAGAATGATGAGTCTTCATCCAGCATCTTCTGTAGGTATTCAAGTGTAGCCCCAACGCTGCCAATTAGCTCAAATTTAATTTGTTTGGACCTTAGACAAGACTTGCTATCATGCTTCTCTTTCCATCTAGCCGAAGCCGAAGGGGAAGAAAGACGAAGGTTTCGAACATCGATATCCTATCGCCAAATTTTTGATGGAAGAAGTGGGAAGGGAGTCCGTTTGGCTTGGGTTGTTCGGCCAAGAAGAGAGGAAGAGAGGAAGCTCATGTACTCAGGTAGCTGTTCGGTTTGTAGCCGTGACGGACGGGAGGGAGCTGCTCGTTTCCTCGACTAGGACGGATAAAATGGGAGAAGAGTCTCCTCTGGCTGCTCAACTCGCACGGACGGGAGAAGAGAGGGAGAGAGCTGAATTGTGGAGAAAACGAGCACCATCTGAAAGCTGTGAGGCCCATAGAGAAGGAGTTAGTCGGAGTTCTGGGCTTGTTCGGCTCTACTGCTGTCGTCGGCGTCGTCACTCATCGGGCTCGTGCTCTCTATTGCGTGTGAATTGGAGTCGAGATCGGAGTGTCACTCAGCTCTATGGAATGCAAACCAAGACAAATCATAAAGAAGGGATGTGCGGCACTCAAATAGGATGAGCCTGTGAATCCTCCCTTAGGGTTAGATATGAGTAAGTATATATAGGTAGGTTTCCTCCCTTTTTTATTTGAGATAAAATAAATCCCAATTTTGAGTTTTTTTTTTTTTGTGATGATGCTATTATATAGTTAATATATATATTGAATTGAAGTTATTCTGATGTTTTGGAAACAACGGCGTGGTCCGTTTTATGATCGGAGGTCATTTGGTTCAAGTCGACATCAAATCGAGTTAATTTCAATTCAAAATTGCACGTTGCCATTTCTGATTACTCGATACTCATGCAAACTAGTCAGAATTGAGCAAGAATATTCTCATTTGATAGGCTTCGACATTTTGACGCTAACAGTGTGATAAATTTCATGAACGGAGGTCGTTTGGGCATTATCGCAACCTCCTGACTCTGATATGCGTGTGGCGCGTCGATGGAATTTTTTCTTGATCGGTCAACCGTCGAATTGTGCAATATGTATGTTTTGATCAATTTTGACATTCTGAACGTGATGGCGAAGTTCGTTCATCAATTGGAGATCATTTTAACTGATTTTTGGTGATGTTGAGTGTATTTCAGCTCCGATTTATGCAATGTTCCATTCGAAGTCCATCGAATTTATCTTGTGAGCTCGACTCGACTAATGCAGCTATGGGCTCCAAAAATTCACCACCGACCTCTCACATTGAAGGAGAGTATGGCCTAAAATGTTGGTTTAATTTTCAGAAGGCAGATGGAATAGTAGATAAGACACTACCCAGAGATTTTATCCTTATTTTGTGAGAACTTTAGATCTAGTTCCTAGTTTCCTATAAGCACAAGCATCTATAGTTAATTACCCCTCTTAATGCTTGGAAAGAACTTTCGATTAAGACTAGTCATTAGATTGCTAAATGCATAGCATATGATAGCAGCATGTGGAGTTTAAAATTTGGGATTTAGAATTTATGAAATTCATCATCATTAGCTTAAAGCAGATGGTTGGGAAAACGATGACGTGCCCGATCTAGATCCCATAGTTCCGTCATCCCGGGCTATCGCGGTCCCTAGTCTACTTAGTCAGAGGAGATAGTCAACCCAACTGACCGAAGGATCCTTGCCAAACATGGGTTACATCGTCAAAAAATTCTTGTAACTGGGTGGAATGTGTCAGGAGACATGCTTAAGTCTACCTTTGACATGATTTCTTGCCTATTAAGTGTACCATGATTCACAACTAAAAGGCGGCCATTGCATCGCTGATCATTGATCGTAATATAATGGTTTCATTTGGCGAACCACCCCGTCGAGGACTCTTGGCGTGCATCATATGTGGGCCTAAGCCGTAGTTAAAGGACACGGGCCACGTCCTTACTAGTGTGAGATTGATTGAGAGTGAACATAGTAGAACACTTGATTTGACTTTGACTCTTTTGTGAGCTAGAGTTTTTTTAATTTGTCTCCTCCGATAAATAATTACAGAAGGTGGATTGAGTTTTATCTTTAAGTTCTTTAAAGATTGAGCTTCATTTAAACATTAATAGCTTAGTGATATATTAAATTTTACATTTAGATTGATACTTAATTTGAGTTAATTTGATTTGAAATTAGAATCACATTTTGATGGAAGTATCCCCTCTGGTTGAAATCTCTATTCAACATAGCTTTCAATGGGGTGGGTATATTGTTTTAGATCATGTTGACTATATTAGTTTAATAATAGAGGATCAGATCTACTGTCATATGACAGAATTAACTTCTCAGATGTTTCACTAAGTTGAATTTTTTATAATATTATTAATGGATTTTTAGGTTTTGTTTAATCTAAGACCAAAGGAAGCAACCGTCAGACACTTAAATCTAAACATTCAGCATTGTGTTGGGGCCCATGTGGGTGTTTAGTAATTTAGGTAATTTTTATTTATGATTTTATATTTTTCATTTAAATTCAACAAGCAGCTTAGCACTTTTCAGATATTAAAATTTACACTTTAAATCTCCATGTCCGATCATATGCAGGTATTTTTAGCTTAAAAAATTTCATCTAATCAATGAAATTATTAATTTTAAAAATCATAATTAGAATAAGAATTTTCTAATTTTTTATTGAAGGAAGCTCCTTCATTCATACAAAATTTAATTTAGTGTTGTCTTTTGTCTGCTTGTATGAAGAATTACAGATCCGGTAGCGTTTGTGGAGCAAAATTAGATTTATATTTGAACTCAAAAGATTATATCTTTGCTTGTCTTGTTAACAAACATTTAACTCTCTATTAATCATCATATTCAATTTTTGTTCTCCCCAAGCAAGCTATTATATCTTCTTTAGGCAAGCTTATCCAAATTGAAACAGTTTTGAAATATAAGTCAATTATTCCCTAAGAAGTATTGAATATACTTGCTAATAAGTTATTTAGTTTCAATGAGAATCTTTTATGAAGCTCATCTTATTTTTGCTTTAGCTTGAAAATAACACTCAACAAATCTCTTATGCTTCAAACCTGACTTTAAGCGCAAGACCCAAATGATCATTTTAAAGGCTACATTCATGACCAATCATGAGTTGCCTAATTAAATTTTTGCTTATAAGAAAGTTACCAAATTTATTGCACACTTTTTTCTCAATTTAGAATTGGATATTTAGACTTACCACTAATCATTTGTCATTTAATATTCAATTAAGATCTTTACTTCATTTGATATTAAATATGATTTGTTCATATAAAAAGATTTCATATCTAATATGAATTTATCCTCAACTCCAGGTCAAGTTTCATATTTATTTAGTAACTGGACTTCAAATTTATCTTAAGTCTCTTATGAGTTTAGTATTAGCCTCCCTAAGTTTCAATTAAGCTTATTTAATTTTGAAGGGTTTGGAGAAATGAGAACTCACTTTACCGTTTCAATTTAAGTCATAGAGAATTGCAATTAAAGCTTGTGAGTTTAGTATTATCCATCAAACCCCGTCATTGCACTTAATTATTAAGTTTAGGTAAGGATGGGTCCCACATTAACTCTTTCCCTCTCTATAAATAAGGCTAAGGGAGGGCCTTCCATTTCGTATTGTTTGCTTGAGAGGTTGGAGGACTTGAAAAAGAGGGAGAAGAATTTCGACTCAAAGCTTAGGTAGACTTTCAACTTGCTTAAACTTTTTTTTTATAAGCATTCTTCTTTTCTTCTCTTTTTTTTTTTTTGACTTAATGTTTATTTCCATATTCACCTTGCATCCCTTTTTTTATTTAATTTGAGTTCAAATAATTTTCATTTAGATTTGTTTAAGTCCTAAAAATTTAACAAAATTATGGCGATTCGTGTCATCCCGTAAATTTCTCAGCTGTTTTGGCTACCCGTCATCTGAAGCGTGGCATTGGTGTTTTAAGCCGTCAATTTGAATTTCAATCTCATTATGCCCTGATGAACATAACGATGCCTTCAATCACCTACATAAAAGCAAATACATAATATTTCATACACATTCAAGCCCTTTTCTGTTTAAGTCTAAATTTCGATAGCATTTTGGCGTCGGTGTCGTTCTGCGTGATACATCGAACTATTTTGGCGTATCTATCGCCTAATGAGCGTAGGATGGTGTTTTGAAGCATTGGTGAATTTGATCGTTATCTCGATGAGCGTAATGAGGCATTCAATCACCGTAAAAGCGAATATATATCAAATATTCTTCTTTTTTTTCTAAGTCTTATATTTAGTCAAAATTTTGGCGTTCGTAAATTCATCTGATTTTGAACTCAATACATTAAGCATGCAGTGTGTCTTTATGCTTGCGGTCGATTCGTCTCGCGTCACAATGAAATAACGACTTCAAACCTGCACAAAAAGCAAACACATATACATGCATATGATTTTCACACATTTTCAAAAATTACTTCTTGCAATCTTATGTTCTATTCTGGATAAGAGAAAGAGGCTATTTGGCTATAGGAATTGAGCAGGATTTAAGTCGGATTTAACTTGAATTCAATCAAACGGTACTTTTGGACAAGTTAAATCCGTTGCTTCGGTAATCCGTTAAAGTCGCTTTAGCAAGTTAAATCCAGATTTACTCAATCCTGTTGATAGAAAAATTTACAGGATTTAGAGAAGCAGATTGCAAGTTAAATCCGGATTTACTCTATTGTCGGTAGGCAAATTTACAAAATTTAGAGAAGCAGAGGCACGGGAAAGAGGGTGGGGGGAAAGAGCGATTGGAATATCAAGCATTGGCTTCTTCAGCAATCGAGAAGGGGAAAGAGATTGAGGGTTTTGTTTTAGGGATCAAGTGTGCATGAGTGCTTGCAGCTCGAAGGAGAGCGACCAAGTGAGGGAGATCAGGCATATTGAAGGAGTAGAGGCTTACAGTTTTAGAGAAAGATGGGCGAATGCTTGCGGCTCGAAGAGAGACGAGATGAGATGGAGAACCCGTGCGACTTGCGGCTCAATCGGAGAAAGGAGAATGAGAGAGTCGAACGAAGAAGGGCGAATGCGGTTTGGTATGGAATTGGGAAGGAGAATGTGTGCGGGTGGAGTTTCGAACGAGAGGAATTTGTGCGGTTGGAGGATTGTTCGGTTTTGAGGGAAGAGTAGGAGGGAACGGTTGCTCAACTGGGAGGAGGCGGGATCGGTTGCTTGCATGGGGCTTTTGGCTGAGAACGAACCGAACGAGAGGGAACGATTGTCGTGCGATTTGGGAAAGAGCCGAGGGTCAACAACAGCATGCATGGAGCTCAACATTAAACAACAAATTTTAGGCGCATAATTTGTAAAAAAATTAGACTCTTCACAAAATTCCAAATATGCATACTTCTCTTTGATGTATATATTTGAGGCTTTAAAGGTATTTATCACCTAATGCAAAACACAAGATTCAGAGGAACCATACTCATGGACCTATGGCTATGCCTCAAGATTTAAATATTCATATTTATCTAATAAAATTTTAAATAATTTACTCGAATAAAAAAAACGTAATTCTTACATATTTTCATTGTCAAATTAAAGGAGTTGATAGGTTGGTAGAAAACCTGATATCTATTTTTTTCCAACATAATATATTATAAATATTTTATCCATTGATATGGCTCTCAAAATATGACTAGTCAAAGCACAAATCTTGATGTCGAAAGCGATATGACTTTGAGTCAACCGTCGAGATCAAGACTTAAAAATCATCGTTGGAATCTTTGGGGCATTAAATCCCAAACAACTCTCAAATATGGAGTGTTTATAGTCAAATCGGCGTCGATGGCCGGATCGAGCCTAAGATCTCATAATTGACTTCATTTGGGCATCCAAATGCTCAAAATACATCAAATGATTGAAGGAATCATCAGCCGTCCGTCGAGGGGAGTGGTATGGGCCTTTGAATTTCAAGACTCCTCCCATCTATAAATAGACCTTCATTCCTCACTGAAGGGAAGAGTGAAAGAGGGAAGAAGAAGAAGAGGCAGTGAGGAAGAGGAAGAGTCAAAAGGAAGAAAGGAAGAGTCAAGAAAGGAAAGGAAGAGTCAAACAGGAAGAAGAGGAAGAGTCCAACAAAGAAGAAGAGGAAGAGTCAAAGAGGAAGAAAAGGAAGATTCAAGAGGAAGAACAGGAAGAGTCAAAGGAAGAAGGAAAGCAGAGTGAGGAGGAAGAGAAATCAGCAGAAGATCCTCCAAGCAAGATCGCACCAACAGGTCGCCTCATCGGCACCATCGTCATTAATTGTCTGCGTATTCACCTGGATTCTCATCTCAAGATATAATTCTGGCGATCATTATTACGGTTGTTATTCCTCTCACTAATTGTAATCCGTTATCAGGAAAACTTGTATACATAGTGGAAGCTTTTCTTATGCAGTGGTTTTCCCTCTTTTGAGATTTTCCACGTTAAAATTCGAGTGTCTCTTGTTATTTCTTTAATTACGTGTGTGTGTTCTTCAAACAAATTTAGTAAATTTTCACTCTACTGGTTTTCGCATAACATCCATAATATTCTTAAAAGTATGTATCATAGGGTTCATATGCATCACATTAAGATGAATTTTAAAGTTCAAGATTGAATATTATCATGGGATGCAACGCTATGGAGAAGACAATGGCAATAAGAGTGAAAGAGACGGAGAAGACTTGGAGGCAGCTACAGCGTAGATGGTGGCAACATTAAAGGAGGTAAGCAGGAGGGTTGCCTTCAAGTCGGGGAGTGGACTGGCCAGAAGAAAGTCGCAAGTGGGAGCCATTTTCCCCGGCGGTGGCAGCATCGGTGGTTGTGAGGAGACATGTCCGCCAAAGCAGTACCCATTGATGATATCTCTGTAGGGTCAGCTCCTTCGCCAAGAAAATGTGATATGGTTAATAAGTTCATTAAAAAATTTCACGGGGGTCTCAGTAAATCTAAACCTAGTGATCGCCATTAAAATGTCTGGAGACTTTAAATTCGAACAATGAGTTATGTGTGACCTCCGTGCTAGAACAAGAATGTCCTTGGGGGAGAAATTATTATGTGTAGAGTATAGCATCGTGCCATTTGATCCTGTATATAGCATTTACATGTATACTATGTATACATATTACTCCGCACATAATAATTTCTAGTCTTTGGGGACGTGGTGGAGTGCAGTATAAAAATATATTGTAATGTCATTTGAGAAATGTATTTTTATAACATTTTAAAAGGTTAAAAAATTATATTTTTAGCATAGTATAGTGATTACTAAAAAGGTTTTGATTTATAGTGGCTACTAAAAGTTTTGATTTGATTTTTTTAAAATAAAAATATATAATATTTGCTATAATTTCTTCTGCAGTAATTCCACAACTATATTTTCATACCACTATAAGTGTCCTAAACAAATCCTGAATCATTAATACTTCCTCGGTTCATGATAAATTATAACTTGAAAAAATAATGGAAACATTTTTAAGGAAAAAATGTGTTTTATAAAAAATGTTAAGATGTATTTTTAAAATGAAAAATATAACATAAATAAAACTTCAAGGAACAAAATAATTATTTAATATTATAAAATACTAAATTTATTTTTTACTAACGTAAACTAATTTTTTTTTTTATGATTACTCATCCACTCCGATCTTCTAATTCTAGAAAACAAAATCAATAACTCCCAATATTTTTTTCTTTATGATAAGTGGAGCTAATAATTTAGAATATTGGAGTATGTTCAATGGCCGCATAAGTCGTGTTTAAGCGACACTTAAATTTGTTTAAGCACCAAACAAACTTTCCCTTCTTAAGCATATATTTTGCCATCTGCTCTATCATTTGAGGGACTTTAACAATTATCATTAAAATCTTGAATTCAAATCTTATCTATAATATAATAAAATCTCATCTTAAAAACTTATATAATTAAAAAAAAAACATAAAGTTTAACCTTGCCACTTCTAAGCTTGCCTTTAGCTAAGAGCATCACAAACTCATTTGTCTCTCAAATTTATTTTGGTGCATTTAGGTACATAGCATATAATCTTATATATTGACATATGTAACATCTAAAATTTTATTATTATATTAAAAATAACATCATGGTTACTCTTTAAAGAAGGAATATACCTTCTTATGCATAAAAAAATTAATATTTCTATAAATATCAAAATTTAGATGTTAGTTATGTAAATGTATAAGAATTGTTTACTATGTATATAAATTTCTTATTCATTTTCCTCGCCACTTCTAAGCTTGCCTTTAGCTAAGAGCATCACAAACTCATTTGTCTCTCAAATTTATTTAGGTGCATTTAGGTACATAGCATATAATCTTATATATTGATATATGTAACATCTGAAATTTCATATTTACTTAAATAGCATCTAGAATTTTATTATTACATTAAAAATAACATCATCATTACTTTTTAAAGAAGAAATATATCTTTTTATGCATAGAAAAATTAATATTTCTATAAATATCAAAATTTAGATGTTAGTTATGTAAATGTATAAGAATTGTTGCTATGTATATAAATTTTAACAATTATCATTAAAATTTTGAATTCAATTCCTAATATAATAAAATCTCATCTTAAAAACTTATATAATTAAAAAAAACATAAAGTTTAACCTTGCCACTCCTAAGCTTGCCTTTAGCTAAGAGCATTCAAAACTCATTTGTCTCTCAAATTTATTTAGGTGCATTTATATACATAACATATAATCTTATATATTGACATATGAAATATCTAAATTTTCATATTTACTTAAATAGCATCTAAAATTTTATTATTATATTAAAAATAACATCATCATTATTTTTTAATGAAAAAATATATCTTTTTATGCATAAAAAATTAATATTTTTATAAATATCAAATTTTAGATTTTAGTTACTTAAATGTATAAGAATTGTTCACTATGTATGTAAATTTCTCATTTATTTAGTTATGTACATGTTGTCATTTCACATGTACTCTTGCATGTGACATGCAAGAATTATTATTATTATTTCTTTGGCTATTTATGTTATTATTATTCAAAGGTTATTCAATATGGTAGTTGGAACATTATCTTAGATTTTAAATTGTATCGTCTTGTTTGTTCGATAATTAATAACTGATTTGTTTGTGATATGTATGAATGATGAAAATATTAATGGGAATGCCGCCAATTTTAGTCAAGTAATCATCATTAATGATCACAATCAATGAACAGAATGATAAATTTAAACATTAATTACAATTTTTATTGATGGTTTATTATAATGATTTGTTAAATATAATATAAACTTAGTCACCTCTGATTTGTTGACATATAATATATTTAAAACATTTAACTGTAAAATAATTATAGGATATTACATTTTTATGATTAATTTTTAAGAAAATTAATGGTCTGTTTGTGTTCGTTAAAATTATATGAAAAAAATAGTTGAGGAGGTATTATAGAATATACTGTTATTTAAAGTTGTGATGGGTAAATTTTTTTTTTTTTTTATAAAAGTCAAATCATAGCATTCTAACTATCATCGTAGGTAGCAGAGTTATGTTGGATAATATAGTTTTCTTATCATAGATTCCTCAAAACACTAAAATATAAAAATACAATACCCTCATAGCAAGATTACGATGGTAGATCGCCATACACGCCCAAACAAGGCCTAAAATTAATGTAAAACTTGGCAACTGTGGCACGATTGATAGTAGTGGCAATCAATATGATTACGAGAACTTGTGTGATGTATTGACCAAAATTTTACATTATATTCCAATTGCATCTAGACAAATTTTTCGATGTTTAGTTCAATTCATAACTTTTCAATGAATGGATTAAATTAAAATGTCAAACAAATTCAATAGATTCAAACCTACAGATTGAATCTAGTAAGAATAAATTCCTAATCAATCAATATCAATTTTCATGATAAATTTAATTTTCTTTAAAATTTCTATCCATTTTTATGATTAACTGTAATCTAGCTGCTAGGCGATGTAAAGTTGAATTGGAATAGATTTCTACTTATACTTTCTTGATTATAAAGTTAATAAGATTAATTTTTTATTAATATTTTTTTTGTATTATTATAATTATATTTATCTTTTAGACACTGATAGTTTTTGTATTTACAGTACATTAAGGAATGGAAATTTTGTTAATATAAATTTTAACTATAATATAATTTTTTTTTAGAAAGGTGCTTTCTAATTATTTATTTAATGTGAAATCTAATTTTAGTTTTTTTTTTTATGATTTACTTCTAAATAGCACTATTATTCATTCATATTTTTTATGATAAAAAATTGTTATATTTATAAATATTAGACATTAAAAATTAGATATGTAATATATAAGAACTATTTGTTGTGTATGTAACTCTCTCCATGATATAAGGGATTGCCTGAAACCACGCGAATAATTACGGTTTGCACATTCGCCACCCCGCGCCTGAAGCTACTGTTCGTACAAACTGATTAACTCTCCTTTCATGCCCTTTTTGTAACCTTTGCTTTCACAGTTACTTCAATTTTATTTATCTTTGCATTAAAAAGGTTTAAAAGAACTTCATATTAATTAAATTCTGCTTTATAATTTCATTTGTATCGTCTAATTCAATAAAAAGGTTGAGCCGAACTGTGGAGTCGAACTAATACGATAATAATGAAAAGAGGCATTATTTATTGAAAAAAGCCGTAATAATGAAAATATCTTTTAGAGAATACATTTTTTATTAATTTAATACATATTATACAATTTTTATGTATTTACATATCTAAAATCTGAAATTAAATATTTACTTATTTAATATTTTAATAAGTTTAAAAAAGTGTATTTTATTTTTAAAAAATAAGTGATGATGATATTTAGATGTTAGAATTTTAAATACATAAAAATTGAAATTTAGATGTTAAATTTTTAAATATATAAAAATTATGTGATATGTATATAAATCTCTCTTTAATTTTTTATAGCATTCTTATTATATTTAAAAAATCTTCTAAAAATTCCTCTGAAGAGCTCATGTTTCGATATCAAATTAATTAAAAATAGAGTAATTATGAGCGAGTTTTGATATTCCGACAGAATTATGTGGAATGGCATCTCAGGGTTCATTTTGAATTGCTGTTATTTTTAAAATTTTGCAGTAAAATTTTTTGCGTAAGAGTAATTTTTTAAAAAATTGTATTACAAATTTTTTAAAAATATATCAAATAATTGATTTTTTTTTAATAGTCATCAAATTTTAATAATTTTAATTCTTAAAATTAAATTTGTACTATAAATTTTTTAAAAAAATAATCAGAAATCTGATAATCAAATGTACCTAGCAAGAGCAACTAAAAAGCTGCCCCCAAATTCACGCTATCGCGAGGTTTCGCCGCGGAGTGCTGTTATCGGGTTGGTGCTTATCCATCTCCATGACCAATGACCCGATAAGCCCGTTGGGCCATAAATGCACATATTTGAGTATGCGGACTCCCGCACGTCAGTGGAATAGGTTCAGAAAATTGCGCCATGATCATCGGGAAGGTACAGCCAGTGGACCCGGGTAATTTATTTTCAAAGGAGGCCGTTCGCAACCCGAAAAACGACCACAGTTTGTAACTTCAAGGCAAATTTTAAATTCGAGCGCACCACTAGTTTCATTGGCCAGTCAAATTTATTGGTCCAACTGCACCGAATTGAATGGACCCCTGTTCTTTATTTTTATTTTTATTTTTATTTTGGAAAATTTTAGAGGAATGGAGCCTGTTCTCGCAGATCCCCGACAGCGATTTGTCGTACGTAGCATTTTCAACAGACATCTTAGACTGTACTGCGGGAACATTATATGCAGATGGAACGCTTAATTGGAAAAAAAAAATTGGTTGTGAATGAATGTCAAAATTAATAAATTAAAAATCTTTAATTTTTATGTATCTAAAAAATATTAATATATTTAGTATAATTTAGATATTAGGTATTGAATTAATACATATAAATCAAATAAAGCTGTATTAAATATATCTTAAATAAGAAATATTTATTAAATACAATTAGATATTTTCTTTTTCAACGTTCAGCCGTTCTTAAAAAAAAAAAAGCTTAAATAAAATTCAAAACAATTCCGTTCCGCAGGAGCAATGGAACTAAAACTAAGTATTAAATAATGCTTTCCTTGGCCATTGGCCATTAGCTGAGCGACTACCATTCGAAGACATGATGAGGGCTCTCAGTGTGCTGCTGCTCTGCCTCTTCTGCGCCAGCAGTGCTATTCCAGCTCAAGAACTTGATGGTTTTCTCTTTGAATCCCCCTTTTGCTTGATCCTTTTGAGTTTAAGATTATTCTGCTTGGTTGCGGAGTTCAATGCTTGCATTTTTTTTGGTTGGTTAAGTTCGATTTGAGCTGTTTTTTTGTTGAGAAGTTACCTCTCATGTTTCACTAACTGGCCGCTCGGCCTTGGGAACAGAAAACTCTTATGAGACATTTTAGGTGAAGAAAGCTTCGAAGGCTCATTTAGTTAAAAAATGCCAAAACTTAATCTAATCTTTCATCAAAAATGGAGTGTTGTTTCTTGTTAGCTGTCTATTATCACTTGATAAAGAGGAAAACGAATAATGCTTCACCGCCTCCCCGTAAAAAGATCCACATTTTAAAATGTTTTTTGTTTTGTTATAAAAAAAAAATGTTCAACAGAATGCTGATGAGTGTAGGTGTCTATAGCTGTAAATGTTGATAAATATAGTTTTTTTACGCTGTTAAAAGTCCCTCCAAATTCCATTTCTGGAACAATGCCCGCTCCATAGTTGACCATTTGCTTTGTTAGAAATGTTTGACGAATCTATCATTTGTTGAGCCATTCCATATTGTCCTGAAAGCAGATCTGTAATATTTGTTGTATCTTTTTTATTTTATGGAGCAGAGTTCCTTCTTAATGGAAGCTTTGAAATTGCCCCCAAACCTTCTAAGCTGAACAAGACTCGGATTCTGGGCAAACACTCCCTCCCCAACTGGACAATCCATGGCTTGGTTGAGTACATCTCCGGCGGGCCTCAGCCTGGTGGAATGTACTTCAAGGTGGCTCACGGCGTCCATGCCGTGCGCCTCGGCAATGAAGCTTCAATTTCTCAGAACATAACCGTTAAGCCAGGCTCTTTCTACTCTCTGACCTTCGGCGCGTCAAGGACCTGTGCACAGGACGAGGTGCTGAGAATCTCAGTTCCACCGTACTTTGGCGATCTCCCCCTTCAAACCCTTTATAGCAGCGACGGAGGAGACACTTATGCTTGGGCCTTTAAAGCGACCACTTCAGTCGCTCAGATCATCTTCCACAACGTTGGCGTACAAGAGGATCCTGCCTGTGGCCCTCTTATAGATGCAGTGGCTATCAAGGAGCTTGTTCCTGTCACTCCTACTAGAGGTAATTGATCCATGGATGCTTCATATCTGAAAAGTTAAATTGGTAATGTGTTTGGTATAAAGAATTGGAATGGCGTAGATCTTACTATAGGTGCCTAAAGTAATATTAATGCAAATTAAATGAAGAAACTTCACAGATTAGGTATCCATTCTATTATTTTGAAGAACTTACATACAAGCCACACAATATTTATGCATTTATATTTCTAATATTAAAAGTTTTATACAACAATAATAACAACAACAAGCCTTAATCCCACTAGGTGGGGTCGGCTGCATGAATCCTTCATCTCCATTGTGTCCTATTATGTGTCAAATTCTCATTTAATTCAAGATATCAAGATCATTTTTATACATCTTAACTTTTTTGTGCCTATCTCTACCTTTCTTAACATAAAGAAATCTAATGCATCTACTCTCCTAATCGGGTCATGACGGCCGACGCTTTATATGGCCAAACCATCTAAGCGATTCTCCTAATGATCTACCACTAAGCTCTAACTTTTTTCCTAACATACTCATTTTGCATTCTATCTCTAAGAGTAAAGCCACTCATCCATCTGAGTATCCTCATCTCTGTAACACTTAACTTAATCTTATGCTTCTCTTTTATTGAAAGTTTTATGATATATAAAATAAGATTGATATCCTTATGTGA
The DNA here is from genome assembly GCA_021442155.1 of Cymbidium sinense. Lineage (NCBI taxonomy): Eukaryota > Viridiplantae > Streptophyta > Magnoliopsida > Asparagales > Orchidaceae > Cymbidium > Cymbidium sinense. The sequence goes on from CM038216.1 coordinate 22,171,130, forward strand.
TCTAAAGTATACATGTGATGTGCTCAGATAACGTGAATAAATAAGTATGGGTTGTGTTGGCAGCATTACATAAATGAATACAAACATGTTGCCTTGTATTTGATTCTTTATTTCTTAAATGAGAGGTTGGAATGGGCCAGACCAAGAGACTGTTCTCTTCTTAGCGGATACCTTTAGTTGTGATTTCATTCATGAAATTAAAAGGTTGGGGTTCTACCGGATATCTAGGGTTTTGTTTGACCTTGGAGTCTTAAGTTGGTAGTGTTTTCTTTACAATTTGAGTATTTTTTTTTTTACCATTAAGCTTACTAATTTTTAACTTAGTTGACATTAGAGGTCTGTTTGGGATCATTTTTCTATTTTATGTTTTGTTTCAAGTAAAACATGTTTGGTTGTAATTTTTGTTTTTAAAAATATTCAAAATATTTAAAAACTGTTTTGAATGTTTTTAAAAATAATATTATTTATTTTTAAAAATAAAATATACATCAAACAAAACCTAAACATCCCCTTAAGATTTGTTTTTAAATAAATCATACTATTTTTTAAATATTTAAAATAAAGTTTGGATGCTTTAAATAACCATTAATCTTATTTTATTTAAAATCAAAATATCGATAAAATAAAATGAAGTCAAAGAATAAAAATGATCTTTTAGTAATGTAGAAAAAAGTTTAGATTTTTTTTGGGATTAATTTTGTTTTGTGGGCTATTTTAATTTAAAAATAAATAAATTTATATTATTTTTAAAATATTTAAAAAAAAACTTTTTGGAAGTTTCTTACTATTAAACATGTTTTATTTTGAATTAATATACAAGCAAAATCAAATAAAAATAAAAAATAAACAATAAAAAACAAAATTGATCTCAAATAGCCTCTTGGGGATAGTTTTGGTCATCTGATTTGATTAGTGTTGACTAAAAATTCGACTCTAAATTTAAATCAATAATAAAATTTTTACAAAGGCCTTTTTCATTGCTTTACAACATGATATAAAAGGTAATCTCAGTCTTCATGGTACAAGTTTCTAATCCCATATTCTTATTTCATATAGGCACTTTTAGTTTTCTCTTTTCCTGGATTCCCAAGTTTACATTTGAAAATTGCTTTCTAAAAGCAGCTTTTAAAATAATTTTTTTTTTAAAATTGCTTATTTAAATAGTTTCATTTCATCAACTTACCATCCTCTTTCATGGAATGAAGCTCATCCAAATGAGCTCATAGTGTCATGTAGACAAGGTTTTGTAAAAACTTATTTTATTTTGCAGGCAACTTGATTAAAAATGGAGGATATGAAATAGGGCCCCATGTCTTCAAGAACTCATCATCTGGTATTCTCCTCCCTCCAAAGCAAGAAGATGCCAATTCTCCGCTTCTCGGATGGATAATCGAATCCCTCAAGGCTGTGAAATACATCGACTCGACTCATTTCTCTATACCTTTTGGCCAATATGCTGTCGAGTTGCTCGCCGGGAGGGAGAGCGCAATAGCTCAAATCGTTCGAACCATCCCTAACAAGGTCTACAACCTCACCTTTGTCATCGGAGATGCGAAGAACGACTGTCATGGATCGATGCTCGTCGAAGCTTTCGCAAGCAATAGCACAGCGAAGATTCCCTATAATTCTGAAGGAACTGGTAAGTATGTGCCTGCAAGTCTCAAGTTCAAGGCATTAGGGATAAGGACAAGGGTCACTTTCTTCAGCTCATTCTACCATACTAAGTTAAATGATCCTGGTACCTTGTGTGGACCTGTTTTGGATGAGGTTAGGTTGTATCCTGTGTCCTAGTTTGGCTATCTTTGGTGTGAGTTCAGGTTTAGTCTTGAGGGATTTACAGAAGTAATATTGCTGTGAACTCTGATTAAGTTAATCTGCCTTTGGTTTCTATGTTTAGTATTACTATTTAGTCCATGTAAGCCGCCGTTTAGCAGAAGGTTGTGAACCAAATGAAACTTGTTATGGCATATTCATGCTACATCTACCTGTAAGTTTAAATTTGTTGATGTCTACCTTTGCTCGAGTGAACTTGACTAGAATGAAAATTATCTTGTCCTGCATTGCTCTTTGTTGGGAAAACTTATTACACTGAAATTGTTTGATCGGCTGTTGCCTGATGTAGGTAATAAATTTTATTTTACTTCATTTATTTTATTTTACTTCATTTATTTTATTTTATTTATTTAATAGAAAGTAAAATAAATATAAAATAAAATTTTAAAGGATTTAAAATATTTGATTATTTTTTTGTATTTTAAAACCGTTCAAATTAGTTGATTTTCATATTTTGCTCTGTCCTGTTTTGATTTTAATTAGGCCTTTATATAATTTTTATATAATTATATATCTAATACTTAAACTTTCATATTTATAAAACTAACCTAATCTTTCATATTATATTAAAAATAAGTGAAATGTATTTTTTCATGCAAAAAAGATATTATATTTATAAATATTAAATTTTAAATAATACATATTTAAATTCATAAAATTTGCATGTTATATATATTCATCTTTATTTTTGTTGCCACTACCGCTTATGGTCGCCTCCATTGCCTGACGTGCTGTTTCGATCGTGGGTGGGAGTCAATATAGTGAGGCATTTCAAAATCTTCAAGTAGGCCTTTATATAATTTTTCTATAATTATATATCTAATACTTAAACTTTCATATTTATAAAACTAACCTAATCTTTCATATTATATTAAAAATAAGTGAACATGCAAAAAATATATTATATTTATAAATATTAAATTTTAAATAATAATACATTTAAATTCATAAAATTTGCATGTTATATATATTCATCTTTATTTTTGTTGCCACAACCGCTTATGATCGCCTCCATTGCCTGACGTGCTGGTCGCGTCATTACGATGGTTGGTGGGAGTCAATATAGCAAGGCATTTCAAAATCTTGAAGTTTATTTCATTTTTCTTTTGCTTTGTATCAAATATTAAAGAATGAAAATGTAAATAGCCCCTGACAAAAGAATATAGTACGAAATAATTCTAATTGAAGTATGATGACAGCCATGTCATGAATGCTATTTTGAAGAAAAATCATATACAATATCACCGAACAAAAAATATATATATCCTGCTATATACATGTTAGCCTACATTTCTCCATCATCAGAGCTTGCAAACATGCTTTGTATCCGGTTAGCGTTGGCAAACAAATTAATATCACAAGACAAACGCAAGCATTGCCATACAAGGAATAGTCAAATTCTTATATACAAAGAGTGACCAGATGATCTGAAGGACTTACAGCGGCTCCTCTTCAGTTTCCAGAGCGAAGATTGTCATCAGATTCCTGAGCATAAAGAGAGAATATATCGACTGGAGCGCTGGTGCAATTATAATTCTGGCCTTCAAATCTTCGATTAGTTTCATGATGCCCACGATGATCAAGGTAAATCACTATGACAGTGATGTCATCATGGAAATGTCGCCTTACTCCTTTTTCTAATCTTTTGATATCATCGTATTTCATTTCCCTCTTCTTTGCAGCCTTGTTGAGGGCTTCTCTCACCAATCTCTTTGCTATGCCCTGCGTTGAACTTTCAATATTAGTGAATATAAAAAAAAAAGGTAACGGTTTGTAAGAGATCATTGAACTGGAAGGGCGAGAGAACATACTGATCTTGGGCTCTTGAAGACTATCTCCACAGCAGCTTCATCACTTAATTGTTCCCAAAGACCATCGGATGCAAAAATCAAGAACAAGTCATGTGTTCTTAATTTGCGCATCCGAATAGATGGCTCGGCAGTAATGACAGGCCGCTTCAGAGGGACGACAAACTGATTGAAGAGGGGGTCTCTGCTGAACTCAGGTTTCTTCAGGTATACATCTCCAATAGACCGTGATACCTAAACAGGCCAAAGGGCGAAGTTTAGGTAGTAATCTAATAGATGGAAGAGGCAAGGAAAAGAGAAGCTGCAGATGTAGTACAACTACCATAAGGATAAACGTTTCTGGAAAACATAAGGATAAACGTTTCTGGAAAACAAAAGGATAAACGTTACATATTCCAATAGTAACCTAGCCTTTCAAAATAACCGCTACGTAGTAAAAGCTCCAATTTTAAACAAGAATGTTGGAACTTGTGATACAAATTCTGTTGGGTGAGATGAAGCTCCAATTTTAAACAAGAATGTTGGAATTTGTGATACAAATTCTGTTGGGTGAGATGAAATGTTCACACACACATATATTCTTCTACTCTGTGCCGGTGATTTTTCTTGTCTAATATTTTCACGTATTACTCGCGTTGCTTCTTTTGTTATTCATCGCTCCTATTTCAGAACGAAAAATAACAATTTTATCAATACACAGTTCTACAGTATTGGAGACATTCAATTACCTAATGTGAAAGCCACTTCCAGCTAGTTGATAGATTTGTCTGCCAATGCGGATTGCGAAGTGTCAGTATCACAACTTTCAGTGTTCAAAGAAGCTGTCATTTGTAGATCAAATAAGTCTTATTCTTTCACGCATGCACTTACGGAATAACATTCTAGGAAGAGACGTAGGAAAAGAACGTGATACTTTGATATAAATTAAACAGGCTATGAATGAAATGCTCCGAATAGCAACTCATGCATGAGTAAGAAATATAAAGGAATCGAGGATGGAATTTCATATAAGATGAAAAATATAGAGAGAGATAGGAGGGACCTTAGAGAAAGAAAGATCTTGGAGGAAGAGAGATGGGAGCGTAGGAGAAGGGCTAGTTGTGGGTTTCAAAAATTACATGCGTAAATCGTTTTTTAGGATTTTTTGCAACATTTTAGCAATATTTGAGCAAAATTTGTAATCTCTTCTAGATTATGTCTTATAAATCATGGCGTTGGCTATCTCATTAGATGAACCGCATATACTGAATAAATAGACTTCCATCTTTAGACGTCACAAGTCTCCAGGAATAACAAGTGCAGGGAATATGAAAAACCATGAATAGCACGGTCTCCATGGATAACTTAAAGCCATCACCCCTGACAACAGTTCACCAAAGTACAAGTAAACTCCGGATTTAAACACCCATCAAGAAACACTACCATGTGAGTGCAATCCCACAGGGGAGTCCATGGCAATCCACCAAGCTCCAACCAACCCACGGGATCTTCCGGTGGGTAAAAATAAATATTCATGGCGTTGGTAATCAAGCAATGCTAGAGGACAATTTTCACTAACTTCCATGGCCAATTCTAGTGGAGCTTTTCGAGGAACTCACGCATAGACAAGTTAACATCATCCTAGGAAGAAGTTATAATATGATGAAAACTGTGTTGGTGAGAAATTTGCATCGAGGGAGATCCATTATGAGTAGCCTAATGGATTTTACAATAACAACCAAGAAAAGGATGCACTGATTTTTTTGATCTTGGGCATCCTCACTGATTAAGAACAATGGAAACAAAGTAAAGAGAATTCACAGAAGAGAGGGAAACAGCTGTACAGACTGTTTATCAAACCAAGCATCTAATGGTATAAAATACAATTCGCAAGCTTTGTAGACCCATGGATTCTATGAATAGCTAATGCTGTGGATTAAACAACCAAAATATGGTTGACCTTTATACTTAATGGTACTAATAATTAGACCTGACAACCTGAAAAGAACTTGATTCGAAAAAATCGGGTTTGGTTTGACCCGAATTTTTCGGGTTGGGTTTAAGTTGACCTGCCAACTAGAGATTAACCCGATTTTGACCATCAAACTTAATGTTGACTTAAATTTCATCCAAAATATATGACTAAACCGGTCAATCGAACTGAGTTTGAGTTAGTCAGGTTTTCATTGATTAGGGTTCGAATTAGGATTTCAACCTGTATAATATTTGGGCTGATTTCGGGTCAAATAATTTTGGGTTGATCAAATTTATGTTCAAACTCAAACCTAACTTGTAAACCCGAATTGACATCCCTATTTATACTTAAATGCATGCTTCATTGACACCATCACATTAAAGAAATATATTCCTGTGGGCTCCAAAAATTCTCCACCTCTAAGAGAGTGATGATTTTGCCGTAATTTTCAAAAGAGATTTAAATAATAGACACTACCTAAAGATTTGGTCATTTGAGGACTTTTAGAGGTGTGTTCCTATAGCTCTATAAGCATAATTACCCAATAAGTGAGAGAACTTTCGATTAAGGCTAGTCGTTAGATCGCTTAATGCGTAGCGTATAATAGTAGTATGTGGAGTTTCAAAATTTAGATTTATGAAATTCACTATTTTAGCTTAAATCGGATGGTTGGAGGAATGATGACGTGTCCGATCTAGATCTCATTACGCTATCCCAGCCATCGCGATCTACTTTAATCGAGAGGAGGTAATCTAACGAGGGCGATTCTCATCAACAATGACGCCATCCAAAAAAATCCTCAGAACTGAGTTTGTCAAAGGAGACAATCTTAAGCCTACTAATACGTAGAAATTGTTGACCTATCAAATATACCCTAAGATTTGCAACTCAAATACCATGGGGAGATCCGCCACGATCATGATCGTAATATAATGAATCGATCAATAAAACCACCGATCGAGGACTCTAAGAATCGCTTATCCGGGGCTTAAAAAGTCACGCAAATGAAGACAAGACCACGCCTTTCCGGCGTGAGATTGATTGAGAGTGAACATAAGAACACTTGATTGACATCGAATTTTGTGAAGTTTTTTATCACCGACAAACAATCATAGAAGGAGAATAGATTGAGTTTGATTTAAGTTTTTAATGATAGAATTTCATTTAAACAATTTCATATTGATATTTGATTTGAGTTAATTTGATTAAAAAAATTGATTAATTTGAATATGTTTAAGAGCTTTAGATCGACAACTCGCTTAGCAGAGGATGATTAGATCTACATAGAATCAATTTCGATATTTCAAATTCAAATTATTATAGGTTTTAGATTTTGTTAACTAACTCCCCAAGACTAAACCGAAACAACCCGAAGATCCTGACACTTGAATTTAAACATTCAACAGAATGTCCCATTCTGTAATTAAGACTTTATGTAGTATTTATTTCTTGACATGAGATTTGATTTTCATTTAATTCCAACTTAGGCAGTTTTCTACATTAAAATTTGACTAAATCAGACCAGAAGACACGCAGGTGTTTATAGCTTAGCTAATTTTATCTAATTAATGAAATCATTGATTTTGATAATCATAATTAGAATAAATTTTTTTAATTTTTGATTGAAGGAAGCTCTATGAATTTTGTAGATTTTGATTTAGTATCGTCTTAAAGTACTGCATCCAAACACATTACGAATTGAATATAAAGATATCTTGCAAATATCCAATTCATTAATTGAAAGCTTTAACAAACTTTGAAGCACTTGGACAAGGCATATAGTTACTTTAAAATATATGTAAACATTCATTCTCTTGTTCAAACTCTTACATGTATTTCAAGATATCTAGATCAAGAAGTGATCATTAAGATATGCACGAATATTTGTTTCTTTTAAAATGCTATGTAAATTTTAAAATATATAAAGCAAGAATATTTGCCTTGAAATATACCACATCGATAAGCTTTTCATATATACATATATATCGACGTCCAATGGAAACATATCTCATATGAAAAGTGTCACATCATTAAATTTAAAAGCTTACACAAGTTTTACACAAGTGAATGAAACTACGAATCACTTCGAAACATGTGCAATTACATTTCTTTGAAGTTCGTTACATGCTTGTTGTTGAACTTTCAATTTCATTATCAGATTTATTTAAACTTCTCTTTTTTTATCTGCTTTCAATTCATGCATGATTTGAACTCTATTTAAATTATCTTTAAAGAGGCATGTTTATACATATCGTGATTCTTGTTCTTAATGAGCTATTGAATCAACATAATCTCATTTGAAATCGATATGAATTCCATCATCATTTGAAAGCTAACACTTTACACTCGAGTCGTTTGGTGCATTTAGAAAAGAAGTATAAATAATTCGAATACTTTATGTTTGGTTATGTAAAGTAAATACACGTAAACTATATTTTACGTTTGGTTGAAAGATATATAAAGTAAAATAAATACCATTGTAAATATTTTGAATGAATGTAAAGTAAATATTTGTATTAACACCTTATTATATGTAAATTAATTATAGAATTTATTCACTTAATTAAAGTATTCAATTAAAAATAAATATTATCAAATAAAATATAGATAAAATATAAATAAAATTTTTTTCTAAAAAAATAAATAAAATCAAATACAAATAAAATTTATTTGAATATTTAATTATTAATAATTAATTTATAAATTTTCTAAGATATTAAAATAAAATCAAATATAAATAAAATTTATTTCGAATATTTAATTATTAGTAATTAATTTACAAATTTTTTAAGATATTAATTATTAGTGTTATAAATAAATAAAATTTGAATATTATTATTTTATATTAACATAATGACCCAAATTTAATATATATATATATATATATATATATATATATATATATATATATATATATATATATATATATATATATATAATTTTATTACTATATTAAATATTAATTAATTAATAGAATTTTTATTAAATAAATTAATCATCAAAATTTAATATTTATTTATTAAATTACTTTTCTTTAATAAATAGTTTAATCATTAATTATTTTGTACTAAATAAACTAAATTTTAATAAATATTTTAATTTTTTTTATTTATCGTGAAACTATTTATCATTAATTTGAATAAATATAATTATATTTATTAAATCTTAATTAAGCTATAAAATATTTATTTTAATTAAAATTAGAATTAACTTTACGATTCAGCAATTTCAAAAAAAAAATTAAAAGGAAAAAAAAAATAATTGCTTTTCCCACGTTCCTCAAAAAAGAAAAAAAAATTTCCTTTTCAGCTCATCGCTCACCATCTCAAGGTGTATTTGAATACGCCGTTGAGATTTCGCTTACACTAAAAGAGCAAGGAAATGAAATATCAATTTTACATTATGATTACATTACCGTTGCATCAAACACCTAAAAGTGAAATGCCAGATTTGGATTACTTACACCAAGTTTGAACCAAACAAATTCTCAATGTATTTTATTTAACTTCTATTACTCAAACATGTTATAACCGCTTAAACCTTCATTAGAAAAGTTATGAAATATGCCATCATAATAAGTCAGATGATTGTTTTAAGCAAACTATCAGACTCGCTATAAAATCTTGTATTTCTTTTATGCATTTGTAACTTCACATTTGTTATGCTCAAAATTTCGATTGAAGTCTTTTATTTAAATTACATTTAGACTCTTTGATTATCTCTTTTTTCATTTTATTTTCTAAGTCTAAAAAGTCAACAAAATATCAATCTCGCCATCCCACGTGGGATGATCGAAAGTGGCTTTCTGATGCCTTCATTATAGTGATGGATGCTCTTACACCACAAATACCACATCCACTCACGCCTTACGTACGTCTTCAAACTGCAAGAAAGAATGCAATGTGTATTCATTTTTTTCTAAGTCTAAAATTAGATAAAATTTCAAGAACCTTGTTTGTGAGTACATCTAACTGGATGCGGCTTACTCAAGACGCTCATGAGCTGAAGTGTCTGACACGCATCTTTCATCTCGTACGCCTCATGAGCACGACGAGGCCTTCAAACCTGCAAAAAAATACAAGCATGTATATATATCCACATTCATATATCCCACATGTTCTGACTCATTTTTTTGCACGCTACAAAGATCGGCAAAGAGAAGGGATTAGGCATGTCGAAAACCAAGAGAAGAACCTGCCTCATGACGGGTTTCTTCTTCAATTACGACGAAGAGAAGGGTCATAAAGGGGACGAAAATGGGAGGCAACACCGAAAACCGAAAAAAAAAACCGCCTCATGACGGTGTTGCCTCTGCCAACAAAATGGAAAGGTTTTGAGAGGATTTCGAAAACCGAAGAAGAACTCGCCTTTTAACGTGTTCTTCCTAGTAATAAAATCTAATAATGAAGTGAGGCGCCAAAATGAAGAATAACCTCATGACGTGCTCTTCCCGTGTCTAGAAGGAGATCATGGGAAATGAAGTAGGAAATTCGGATTTGGAAAATGGGGGAATTTTCGGATTGAGCAAATGAGATAATCTGAAAATCGACTTTCGGTTTTGGTGAAAATGAGGGAAAAACAAGAGTGGATTTTCGATTTTGGTGGAAAAGAGAAAAATCGGAGAGCCGATTTTTGGTTTTGGTGGAAAAAGAGGGAAATAGGAGAGCCGAAGTAAATTTGAGGGAAGGGGAAGATGCAATTTCGATTTTGTGTGAGGAAGTACGAAATAAAATTTTCTGTTTTTTTTTTTTCTTTTTGTGGAAATGAGGGAAGGAGTGAAATGGAGAAGGAAGAAAAGGAAAGAAGAAAAAGAAAGGAAAGAGGAAGGAAGAAGAAAGAAGATGTTTTACCTTACCCTTTTTCGGTTTGGAGGAGGAGAGGAAGAAAGCTTTGGATTTTCGGATTAGGGCAATAAAAAAAAATCGAATAAGGGAGGAGGGGAGACTTGCCTTCGGTTTGGAGAAGGAGCGGGAAGTCCTTGCGTGGGAACGGTTGGAGGAACCGCGGAGGAGGCAGCTCTGCAACCGAGCGTGAAGGAGAGCGCTGGTCGCGAAGGAGGCTGGCTTGGTCGAGTAAGGGAGGGGAGGCTTGGTGAGCCGTGAAGGAAAGAAACCGCAAACCGTGGAGGAGATTAGGCCGAACGGTTTAGTCGAGTGAAAATGAGGGGATTTAGGTTAGGTTTTATTTTTAAATTGATTAAACGGCTTTAACGTGAATTTTATGCCGATAAAATCTCATGGGCGATATATATATTAATCTTAACTTTTTCCAATGTTCCGACGTAAATGCTTAACGGAGACCATTTGGTCAAGTCGACGCCAAATCAATCAATTTCACTCAAAATGCGCTGCTCGCCGGCCGCCGACATTCGAAGACTTATCCCAATGAGCGAACAATCTTACTGATAGATTTCGCGTTTTAACGCGGATCAAATTTAGTGAATGGAGATCATTTGGTCTGTGTCACTGAATTGACATGCGGCAGACGCTTGAAGACTCGATCTTGATCGCTTCATCGTCGCGTAATATTTATATAAAAACTAATTTCGACGTTCTCAACACGATACGAAGTCCATTCGATCGGAGGTCATTTTAGTTGATTTTGCGGACGCCCCTGTATTTCAGATTTCGCTTGGGTTGTCATTTCTGATTATTCGACATTTGCACAAACTCGTTCGAATTAAGCGTGGACAGTCTCATTTGATAGTTTTCAATGTTACGAAACTAACAACACGATCAATTTCATGGGTCGCGTTCATCCGCATTTCGACCGGAGCATGCCGACATTCATTAATAGTCGCCGATAGGTCATTAGATTATACAATATTTATATCGATCAATTTCGACATTCAACGCTATACAAGGTGGTCGATCAAATGTGGTTTTGACTATTTTTGGTGACGTCCAGTGAATTTTGCTCGATTGCATCACACCAAGTCAAATTAAACTGGATTTGTGATTTATACACATACGTATCAACAATTCCATAACAGTAATATCGCAATACTAGTAAAAGTGGTTCAAGCTATTAGAATTCCTACATAATGATTTTCAACATAAACTGTATCTAATTGGTCTGATCAACCATAACAAATACTAATGTGATTCCATATGAGATGTGCCACAACCTACAAGGCAGACACGTAGAAGAATATTTTCAGTTCAACATACAATAAAGTATAAGTTTGTGCATCAATTTCTGTGCCACTGTAAATGTAAATATTTATGGTAATGATTGTTCAGAGAGGGGTTAAAGGGTACTAGCTACAACAATCTCCTCTCTATATCCCATGCCACAAATCAAGAAATTTCACATGTCGAACTTCCATGATTTACGAAGAATATATTCTAGATTAAAAAAAAGAAAAAAAAAAGAGAAAGAACCACAAAAAAGTAATAGCATTTGAAAGGAGAATACCAGGTTTCCATGATCGTGTGATAAAGATGTAACGGTCAAGCACAAATGAAAGATGCTAACAGAACCTTATCTTCAAGAATAATGTTGCTTTACAAAATGGTCAGCAATCAGCTAGTTGATAACTCTATGAATCATTTCTCTAAGATATGGTTCTAAAAGAATAAACTTACAACTAGGCATTAGATAAGATATAATCCATTAGACTAAGTCTCCAAGAGGGAATAAATGGACCATCCTTTACTGATCAGAAATAAGAAATAATAAGAATCCCTTGCAGCCTAAAGGCCGTGAATCGAAGACTAAAGGACAAAGAAGTATCAAGATAGAATTAAAAAAAGATGCAAAAGCAATTTTAATGTCAAGAGAGGACAATGTTTGTTTACTATCAACTGCTCTAAAGAAGTCTACAAGCATAACTGGGAAATACAAAAAAAAAAAAAAGAGAGAGAATTTATGAATACCTTAATAATTAAGTATAATAAAGAAGTATGTGTATGTGCCTAACGAACGTCACAGACAAATAAAAAAACTGCTCATGATCTTGAAATGTGAAGACGCCTAGGTCACTTCTTTTTAGCTAGATGATAGCAACCTAAGATGAAATTTAGCAAGACAAACTCGTTCTTGAAACTGCTAAATCTGAGAATAACCAATACATAAAATGAAGAAACCCTACGCCAAAGGCATCCTTAGAAAATCATTGGATAGAGGCAAAAACCTACAATGCTGAGATGAAACTGCACTTTGATTCCTTCTTGTCAAAGCAGAACCAAGATCTTAGAGGCAAAATGAAAAATAAATGATGAATTTCTACATAAAACTGAAGTTAACTCACAACCCAAGAAACAACATTAAATCTTTGAAGAAAAAGTGAAAATAAGGCGCCAACTACAAATCATATTGTTAGGAGATCAATCGCGAAAACTGATTCGAGAGATCCAGAGCAAAACGTTGAATAGAAGCGTATCAAAACACAAGATCACAAAAGACACCAGATTTAACTTGGAAAAACTTGAGAATGGAAAAAAATTATTGAGCCACGCCACATCAAAAAATTCACTATGAAAAAAAACCGAGAAGAATTGTACAAACCATACTTTACTCAAGCATCTCCACACTTCAGTCACTCTAGAGTACTCACTCTTCACCCTTACACAAGAGAATAGCTAAAAGTTCTGAAAAACAGTAGAAAAGCAACTTTAAAATGGACGTTCTGCCTCATAACACTGTGGCACCACGATTCCAATGCTTCGGCACTAGCGCAACTATCCTTCTAGCATTTTTACACGAATGCTAGCACCGTGGTGCTGCTGCTGTAGTGCTAAAATACTAGTTTCTCTATCTCGTGAAATAAGTTCCCTGGTCCTAGCGCTGGCTATTGCAGCGCCAAGGCACTACTCTGTCTTTTTGGTGCAATTCCATCGATCCTTATGCTATAACGTTGTCCTCCTGCTGCTAAGGCGTTGTCTTCACTATCTCTAAAACCAAGACCCCCATATAATAATGCTGAGGAGTTGTAGATGCAACACCGAGGCGCTATGCACCAAAAAAAAAAATTTCGGAAATTGTCCCCTGAACATTAAGCAGGTGGCCCACTGCTCTCTCTGCAACCCCCCCCCCCAGTGACCTCACCACCGAGCTTGGCCGCAGAAATTGAGAGTTAAGTCAATAATACATTCTTGATTGATTGATTCAATCAGGCTCCACATAATAACACATACAAATCTGATAATAAAAAATACCACACATTAATGAATCTTTTATTCACCATGGGTTTACTTTCTATACTATAGGTCCAATATTATAGAAGTAGTAATGAAAGGGACAACCGCATGTTGCTTTACGTGCTCCATAGAGATTCCTATCGGTAATTTACAAAAAATAGTCAGCCAAATGAACTTTAAGCGTACCACTTTATCCATGTGATCACTTGATCAATGTCCTACAACTGCAGAACTTAAAACAAATAATTTCATTCAACGATATCTGACAAATCTCAGATATATATACTTTTGATCAATTGTTCTCTTCAAGTTCATTGGCATATCACAACAAATCCATTCAATCATTAGATTATAAGAGTTTAGGATTTTGTGTCACATTGGATAGGAGAAAAATATGTTGGTGTAGAAATACTAAATGATTTGCCCCTCACCTAAAAATTTAAAGATGGATGAGCTTAATTTTTTGACTTGGAAATAGGTTTGACCCATGTTAGATCCCACCCTCACGTGGCACAACTTCCCTATTGATCTTGTCTTCTATTAAACTATGGTGCATTAGAATATGAATCAAATAAACACGAAGGAAAATTAATTAAATAACTAGTGAAGTACAACAGAGACTCAATTTAGTGTAAGCATGAACTAAATCAAATAAAGACTTAGCTGATTTATACCAAAACAATGCACTGAGAGGTTTCATTTGCAGCAAGAAATAGAAATATAAAGGTGTAACCAAAGACAAATTCAAGAAACAAAAATATAAAAAAGAATACCAAAGCCGACTCACCTGTATAATCCCCTTAATACGCCAAACTCCACGGTTATGCACTACAATGTGGGAATCATCAGGGTGTAGCTCAACCAGCTCCTGCCTGACGTCCTCCTCTGCAACATTATGATCACTAGTCAACCGCTCAGCCACCACCTCTTTTCCATCTGGCGTCCTGCGGCCAAGCACTGCCCGCGAGTCTCCCAAATTCGCAACGTAAAGCATATCCTCCGTAATCGCCCCAACAAGGCAACACGACCCAACTGAAGCAATCTTAGGCCGAGACTGCCAAGACCGCTTCACCAAATGCAAGAACTCCTCCTCCGTCGCATCAAACGCCTTCTTTATCACGTCCGCAGACACACCTCCTTGCTCCAAAGCAAATTCTACCAAATCGAAAGACAGTAGCATTAAACAAAAACAATAAATGTAAACAACAAATCACATATGAGAGCTCGACATACTCACTGTGGAGGTAAGGGAAAAGCCGTGTATTGACGAATCGAGAGGCTTCGGGGCCGCCATGACCATCATAGACGCCAATGAAAGTCACAAATGGAGTAGTGACGACCTGGCCCTGGTCTTCTAACATAGAATTAGCCTGAACGACGGCGATGGAGAAGGCGCCGTCGGCGTGTGGCTTCAGGTCAAGATGCCATAGAAGGCCGTCGCCCCCACCGAACCGCCCAAAGCACCGCTCAAGTGGCCGGAAGAACGGTCGAAGCATCGTCGCTCAATTTCTTGCTTCCGCCTCTGTGCTTTCTTGTATTCGATCAGGTTTGGGAGCTGAAGAAGAGAGCGGTGATTGAAAAGGGTAAGTAGATTTCAGGGCGATGGATATGAAGGGGAAAGATTACCTAGTAATGGTGGAGTTCGCGTAGATAGCGTGTGAAGAGGAAGAAAAGGAATGAGACGCGCAAGTTACGCGGGAGAGGCTATTTATTATTATTATTATTATTATTATTATTATTATTATTTCTTTAATATGACGATGCCATGATGCATTGGGAGGAATGCATGAAAGCTCTGTTGATTGCGGTTTTTAGAGTTGGTTTACAGGAAACTAATCTGGTGAAGCATAAAGCAATGAAACTATTATTATTATTATTATTATTATTATTATTATTGTTGTTGCGTGCTAGAAAATTAATTGTCGTAGAGTAAAAATATTTGTCTTAGTTTCATTATAAAATTCACACACTGTATAAAAGAAACAATAAAGGAATTTTTTGAAAACTAAAAAAAAGAGGAAAATCACTGCCACCAAAGAAAGTTTCTACTATGATCTGTTTTGAGATAAGATCTTCCGATGAGGATTATAATTATATAGAGAGGAATGACGCAATAAACAACGTCGTAATGAAGAGAAGAAGAGATGATAGAATGTGGAGAATCACGATAAACGCAAACAATTACTACAGAAATACGAACAATAACCATGTTATCAAGAATCGGTGCAGAACCGACAATCAATCAAGTGGCCGACGGCACATGGCCGTTTTGGCTTGAATCGCATGGCACGATTTGGAGGATCTTTAGAGCTCTCTCTTCTTTGCTTGGCCTCCTCATGATGAGGAATGGCTATTTATAGACGGAGTGGAGTCTGTCAGAATACACGCAACCAACCACCCTCCAATCTCATGATGATTCCCTCGATCCTATGATGTATTTTGTGTATTTGAATGCTCAAAATGAAGTGAATTGTAAGATCTTTGGCTTTGTTGGGCAAATTTCGAGTCGATTTAACTGAACACTATATTAGAGAACTTTTAGAAATTTTTAACTAATGTCCCAAAGTTTCCGATGATATTTTAAGTCTTTGATCTGCAGTTTGATTTACGATGCTGCTTTCATCAAAATTGTTTTCTTAGAGGAATTTTTAGGGTCATATCAATTATTATTATTATTATTATTATTATTATTATTATTATTATTATATATTTAAAAATATTATGTTTATTTTATTCATTTAATTAGATTTTAGTATAATACATAAATACTGATGGTATGTAATCTAATTAAATGTGCATATAATTAAGAATATAAAATAAATTTAAATAATAAAAAATTAATAAAATTATATTAAAATATTTTGATATAAATTTAATCAAAATAAATGTTAAAATTATCAAATTTACTCTAAAATTAGTATTATTAATGAAGAATTTGTATTCAATTCACCTTAATATAAATCAGATAATTTTTAAGCACATATTGTATTAAGATATCCTGAGCTAATTTTTTGTTTAATTTAAATTAGTAATATATATATATATATATATATATATATATATATATATATATATATATATATATATATATATATATATATATATATATATATATATATATATATATATATATATATATATATATATATATATATATATATATATAATTGAATTTATTTAAAACAATTGTACATACAATTAATTTTAATTAAAACTTGATTTAAGATTTAATAATATTTCATAATCAATTTAAATTTATAAGATATTAAATTAAATTTAAGATTTATTCAAGACTTTTATAAGTCTATCCAATTTAAATTTTATCTTAAAAAAAATAAAATTATATAGCAAATATAATATTTTAGATATATTAAACATATAAAATAAATACGTTTTAATGATTAGTGCATGAAGTTATGATGGCATTCTTTTATTTCTCGATTTATGTGCATTTAATGTTGTTTTGATCATGAATTAAATTGTTCATAGTGTTATTTTATAGAACTTAATTTTTATTATATGAAAAAAAAAGTATTATATGAATTTAGCTCTAGGTTAAGCTTTGCAATAAAGTCAAGAGTAAGGGTTATAAAAGGGGAAGAGAGACATTTTGAGGGTTTGTGAGTGGATCCCCATAACTTCATCCAATATTTATGATTATTTCATTAAGGGCATTATAAATTTTTTATTATATTTTTTGAGTGCTCTAGACTATTCACTTTATAAAGTCTTGTATCTCATAAATTAAAGTTATAATTATCCGCAATCAATAGTAAAATCTTCAATATAAGCAACACAATGTAATCATCAATTGATGAAATATATAAAATTCTTATATATTTTCTTACACTATTCTTCTTTTATGTTTTTTTTTAATCTATTCTCTCCTAAATTTTACCTTCATTATTGTGAAATATTTTGATCATTGTAGTCCTCACTAATCTTCAAAGAGAATGAGAGTGTCTTTGATTATTGATTATTGAGAACTCAATTTGATTAAATAATTTGAAAGTTATTAATGAAATATTTATTTGTGAATATGTTTTAATGAATGCTTTTAGCTAGATTTACTTAAAGAAATTATTATATATGGCTATGTGTGTAGATACACACACACACACACACACACACACAAAGAGAGAGAGAGAGAGAGAGAGAGAGAGAGAGAGAGAGAGAGATTTTGAGGCCTTAGTTTTATTGGATATTTTAGAAGTTATAAGTGAAAGACTCATTATTAAACCTGTCATTGTAATAATAAGGATTACTATTATTAATCCCAAAGAAGTTATGATCTCTAAGGCCTAATTTCAACTACTGATCAGTTTAACATTCATTGAAGAAGAATATAACAAGCAATTGATAATAATTAAAGTTATAAAAATCGGATCAAAACGAATCATAAAAGAGAGAAATTCAAGATTTAGTGGTTCAACTATAGTTTAACTAGGAGTTAAGTCAGATGATGTTGTAAATATTAAAAATGTTTAAATATAAGCTAAATAACATAATAAATCAACTACATAAACACAATATTCATTGTAAGGCTCTTAAAAGATAACATTAACTCTTATCTTGGCCTACGACTATGGCTTCTAGACCTGCCCCTTGGCTTTGGCAAAGCTTCAATGATTCTTAATTTGTGCATGTAATTATGAGAAAAATGCTATAATTACGAAACTTAATTAAAAAAAATAAGGCCTTCAATGTGCAAAAAGAGCTAATGTCATTGCAAGATTATGATTTTGTATATCCATGACTTGTACCTATTATAATTTAAAAATAATATATACATATCTCACTTGATAAATTAGTCAGTATAAGAGATGGCAGGTGCCTTCACTGGGCACAATCTCTCATAAGTGTTGTTGAGACTAGTCTCTGCCACGGGCCAGTTTACTTCAATACCTTTCCCAACCTAAGTTTATCTCTTTCTGATATAAACCTTTTTGAAGCTTTAAAATTACATTTACAGCTTTATGGTTATGATTTTCTCCCAGGTTTTGAAACTATTGCTTTAATTTTCAGAATTCATTTTCGAGTTTTAAATACTTTAAATCCTAGAGTTCAGAAAGCTGTTCAACCAGCCGAACTTTTTGGGAAAAAAATTTGTTGTTTAATAATTAAAGTAGCAATTTCTTCTTGTAAATAATTGATATCATAAAGAGATAAACTCATATTGGGAAATGTGTTGAAGTAAACCGGCCCATGACAGAGGCTAGTTTCTACAACACTCATTAGGGATTGAGCCCATTGGAGGCATCTGTCATCCCTTAGGCTAGCTAAAATAGAGGCATTTAGACCTTTAAAGGGTTAAAGATTTGAATACTATCTATATCATTCCTATATGAATAGATTTCAGACTTACACCAAGATATATAAAATACTTATTTAACTTACACAATGACAGTAAGTAAGAAGCAGGAAGAACAAAGGAGATTATAGAGGAGAATAGGAGAGAAGAAGAGAAGAGAAAAACTGAGCACGCCGAATACATAGATAGAGGCTCCTTAAATAGAAGTGGAGGCAAAGGAGAAACTTTTCTTAGAAGCTAAGCAAAGGTATAATTATTATACACAATTATTTCTGCCATAGAGGGTACAATAATGTAACAACTTTCCAGGTGAAAAGTTGCATTATTTCGTCTGATGGAAATTCTTTTCAAACTGTAAAGTAGATTCCCTTCTGGTGGAGATAATGTCATCCGCTTTTGAGCTGTAAAGTAAAGTGGGTCTGGTGGAGATAATAATGTTTTTCTTTTGTGTTGTAAAGGCAAAGTGGAGGCAATAATTTAGCTGCATTAAGCTGGAATCCATTAATTTTCTCCAGTGAATTCCACCTTGACACCGTTAGAAGACTCGCCACTATCACAGATGTAGATAGGGTGATTAAACACCTTGACGAGTTGATTCTCGTAAATCTTTTTGAGGCGTTCCTTATGCTAAACTTCGTTCTCATGAGGGTAACATCTTTTAATACTCTGAAGTACATCATCAATGATAACTCAAAATGTTGGTAGAATCGGTGAACTGTAAGTGTTTGATGATAGCTTTAATTTGCTTGAGCTTATCCTCAATGCTAATTGAATTCCACCATTTTAAAAGAAAATGTCTTTGAAGGACCAGTTGATTAAAAAGATCCTTTCTAAGAATAACGTTCCAGCTCCAAATCCATGGGATTTGGCAAAAGAAGGCAAGATTTGCCTTGATCATATTCGGATTAATAACCCTCATTTTGGGGGTTGCTTCCATCCAATCATTAAAGATTTCTTTAATCTATTCTGGAAGAATATTTAATTCAACTCCAAAGTAGTTTCACCATCTATAGAACCATGCCGGAAGATCTTTGCTGATAACATCTTTATTCATAATGAACATACAGGAATGTCTTTGTTTATCATTAATAACGAAGAATGCCTTCATCATTGCTTGCATATAACACAAATAATTTATGCTAATCTTATATTATAAATTAGTGGATATAAAAATAGATTTTTTTTCTTTGAATGGTGTTAATCCCCATTCGCTTTGGTGGAAAACTTTCTATATAACGCATTTGCTATATAGAATAGTATGGTTGGTTTGATCACGGACATGATTAATTTTAATACACTTTAATTGTGTTAAAAAATTTTCATAGGTCTCTCTAGAGAGATTAGATTCAAATGGGAAAGGGTTGTTTCCCAAATATCTTTCAAGAAGATCCCACAGATTATTTATTGAATAATCTGAGAGATTAATTTCAATAATATTTTATTTAACTTCTTTTAAGAAGTAAACTGGTTCTTGTACAACGACATATTTGAGGGATGGTGTTGCAGCTTTTGATGATTCATCTTTTTCAACCGTAGTTGAAGAAGAGGTGTCATAAAGATAGGTCTTTAAGTCGACCATGTCAATTGAATCGAATGTCTTTCCATTAGCGGCCACGCGACCTCCGAAAAAAAGAAGGACTTCCTCGGTTAGAGTGGTCATTCTTCCATGGGTGATCCACCTGATCCCCTGCAAGAATTCACGAGTCAGAAAATCAGGAAGAGAATTTTCATTACCTTTAATGAATTCAATGTCAAATCAAGATAGATGTCATTATGATGCAAAAATTTATTTTGAAACTAAATTTTTAACATCTTGTAATGTATTTGATCGATGAACAAATAAGAAGAAAATGTTGATTTAGTAAGTCATCTTGGAATTGAGATGCACTTAATCACGTAAAAGTATTTCTTTTTTGATAATGGAATACTTTTGTTAGGATTCCATCTAAAAAAATAAAACTAATTCTTCTTTAGAATTCTTTCACGCTTTAAGATACCTCCATAGCCTTATCAGAGGCATCGGTTTCAACAATTTTGAAACTAGTGGGGTCCGCAAGATTAAGATAGGAAGATTTTGAACCCTTTTTTTTTAATTTTCGCCTGGTATGAGTATTACCATGGGGGATTCTTTTAATCTATCAAAGAGTGTACATCTTTGGCAAGATTGTGATAGAAATGCTACATAATCGAGAGCTCTAAGAATCATCAGAAGTTTTTATCTAAAATGATATCAGGAAATTTGTTAGCAAATTTAATACTTCTATTAATTGGTATAATAGAAGCATTAGATATATTATGGCCTAAAAATCTTATTTCAGTTTAAAATAATATGATTTTTGGCTCTAAAATAACTAACTCATTTTTTAAAATTAATCATTTAAATATTTTTAAATGGTTAAAGTGTTCGTCAATAGTGTTTGAGAACACAAGAACATCATCAATATAGACTAAAATATATTTAAAATAATCTTTAAATATATTATTCATGATATCAAATTTAAGGTGTATTTTTTAAACCAAAGGGCATTACGCTCCATTCGTAATGTCCAAAGTACTCAGAATCTTTTTTTAATGATTCTTTTATCTAGATCTTCCAATATCCCAATTTTAAATCAAATTTGGAAAATATGTTTGCATTATGCAATCTATTTAATAAATCCCTTTTATTAAGAATTGCATATCTAATCCATTTTAAAATTTTGTTCAACGGCTTGTAATTAATTCCTTTTTTGTTGAATTCATAACATAGAATGCGATACAGCTCCAAGGGGAGTAGGATTGCCGAATTATTCCTTTCTTTAATAAATCAATCTCTTCTTGCATAAAGCAATGTAGCTCGTTCATCCGACAAGAGAGTGGGAATGTCGCTTCATTGAAATTATCAATGCGGAGATCCACTATATGAGTCTTTCTTTCCCATAAAGCAATCTGGTTATCACCACAGACTTCCTTTTAAAATTCTTGGTGGCAATTTTGATTTTTTTTCTTTTAGTTTTGGGGAATAAATTTGATGTTTAATAGTTAAAGTAGAAATTTCTTCTTGTAAATAATTTATATGCATAGACTTATTATTAAGCCTATTCATTTCATTTATAATAATTTCTTTAGGATTGGTGATAAAACGGAATGTGATTTCTTTTTTCCAAAGAAAATATTAAATTTCAGTATCATCAATTCTAGTGATAGGCATTATTTTAAGAAGAAAAGGAGTTCCCAAAATAATTTGTTGTGTCAAATTTTTGACTAAAATTAAAAGCATTTGAATACAAACATCATCTTGACACATGACCATAGATGATAATTTATACTTAATCTGTAAAGACTCACCACGCCTTTAACCGCTAGTTTTTTTTTTTTAAAATATTTAGAAGGAATTATTCCTTCTAGTATACAATTTAAATCTGCTCCACTATCAACTAGAGTAGTTAAATTTGGTAAAATAAATTATTTATTTATAATTAATTTAATGGAAATATATTATTTTTGGTATATTATCTTTTGAATATTTTGTAAGAAACCTGATTCTTGATTAGAATCAGCTTCTATATTTTTAAATGAATTGGGCGTCTTCTAATTTATTTCAAGATCCATTAGATGACCATTCATTGCTCTTTCGCCTTTAATTTCTTGAACCTCTAATTTTAGTTTCTTTAATTCGCCTTTAGTCATGTCAATTAGAAGATGATGAACTTGCCTCATTTTTCTTAAATACTCGATAAGGAGTATATAGAGGCTTGTAATTAAATTTTCTAATTTATCTTTCTTCTTATCATTAAGAAGATCTATAATTTTATCAAAGTTGAATCATCTTCAACTTGTGCTAAAAGTTTAATTAATTGGTCCTTTTGCTTGTGAGTGAGCGTATGCACTGTCATATTTATTATATTTTTATAATAATCTGTCACGTGATTATTTATCGATTTATCAAAAATCGATGAGGATGAAGATGAAATATGATCTTCTTCTTCTTCTGATTCTATATCAGAGGATGTAAGTAGAATTTTCACATCAGGGTTTGTTTTAACCCTTCATCAATCTGAAGTTCATTTAACTTCTTCTTGATAGTGCATCTGTTCACGTAATGACCTGTACGGTCAATATTTGTAACATTTTATTTCTCTTGCCTCTTTGATTTTAGAACGAGAGGGACGAGAATGTTTAGATTTATACGTGAATTTCTCACATTTTTATGGCGTGATTTTTCACGTTTAGGAAAAATAATCTTTTTTGTTTTTCCTTTATGTTTGGAAGGTAACAGACGTACCTGAGGATCATAATTAAACTGATCATAGAATTCTCCAAGCTATTTTCGCTCAAGCAGTCGTTCCCTTTTCATTTGATCTTTTAATTTAAGATCATAATAAATAACCAATCATGTTTTAATACAGGCAGAAATAAGGTTTTCATATGTAAGTATTTCATATGGGATGTTCCATCGTAAAGAAGAGAGTAACTTAACCTTTTCAGTTAGGAAGGGCCTTCAATGAATTTTGTTTCCAATGAAGGCTTGGCATAATAAAGTGTCATAACGCTGCGTAAAAAAATATGTATACCATAAAATGGGTTAAGGATGGACATCTTAATTTTTGGATTAAGGAGCAGTTTTTCTCCTTGATCTCCAATGGATCAAAGAAATGATCTATAATTATTTGAAGAAAATTATAGACCGAATTTTCATTAGGTTTTTGCTATTTTGTTGGAAAATTCTTAGTGTTCAAGTCAATTTCACTAAGGAGGTCTTCCTTTTGTTAAACAGAAAGAAAATTATCCCACCAACCCTTCAAAGTTCGTAAAACCCCAAATAATGCAAATGTGAGGCGCTTGATATGATTGAATGAGCAAACATAAGCATATGATGAAGAGTGTGGATGATCTGATGTTCAGAAAACTCATCGATATTCCATTCATAAAGAGAACTTCCATCATAGGAATTCCTCATGAAATAGGTATCCTCTTCGAATAATAAATCTGGAAGAGTAGATTTTTTATAATAGTATTTTTCCAGATTTTTCTTAGGATAAGAAATCTTCTAGATATCTTGAGGAGGAGGATGTGAATCTTGAAGTTCATGAAAAAGGGCATGAATTTCATCAATATTGGATTGATTATCAGATTCGGTTGAGGATTTATTTGAATCTTCTTCCGATAGGCTGATATCCTCAAGAGCTCTAACATATTTGTCTTTTAAATTTAAAATCAAATTCTAAATATTTTCAAAAGAAGGTCCAAACTTAAGAGAAAGTTTAGGAGGTGGTTGAATAAAAGGTCTAATAATAGAATTTGAACTAGTAGGGGCTTTTTTTGAAGCTCTACTAGTTTCGGGACCCTTTTGTTTAAGAACATGATCAATTTTAAATTCTAAGCTAAATAGATGATCATCAATAATTTGAAGTATATTATTACTATAATTAAGTTGTTTAATTATAGTAATAAATTCTTTTAGAATTTACGGATCAGAATTAATTTTTTTGAATGCAGCTAATTCTAAAGGTTTATCATCCACCATTTTGGTAATGGAAGGAGGATAACATACTTCAATTATTATTTTTCTTGCTCTGTTTGCCATTTTTTGATTAATAAGATGACAATTTGAGCAGATTGAGCATATTGATTGCAGAACCAGACAACAAAAGGAATAGTTTTTCTATTTCTTTTCTCATATTTTCAAATATAAATCATATCTTGAAACATTGTTCTATAGAAGTAAAACTTCTATACCAAGTATAAAGTTATTTGATTAGTGATACTCTCTTACACCACTTCTAGTCTTAGAACTGTTTGAACTCATTAAGAAGTTCATTTCAAATGGAGTGGAGATTGATTTTCTCTCACCGGATGATAAATATTATTGTTTTAGGCTACCGGTCAGGTTTAACCATCCACTTAACTGAGAATGGATTGAAATCCTAGGAAGTGTAATAGATCGATGAGGGTTGAATCTTTCTTCAACATCGCCATCAGCCGTTTGAATTATTTGATCGATATATTGATTGATGGTTGGTCTTGGTGTGACCGCGGATGGTATAGTCCATGATTCTAGAAATACCACCTCATTCCATCTTATCACTCTGTTATAGCAATATGGGATGCTAACAGATTTGTTTCAATCAAAGTAGTTCGTTCGGCTGGTTGAGCAACTTTTTTAACACTGGGATTTAAAGTATTTAAAACTCGAAAATAAATTATGAAAATCAAAGCAATAGTTTCAGAACCAGGAAGGGAAGGATGTTAGAGATTTTTTGTTGCCTTTCACCATGCTTTGTATGAACCAGCACTTTGTTCATTCCTCCCATGGCTTTATCGTATCTTCGTCGCAAATGGTCGTAAATCCCTATTGCGAGGATGCTTAAAATGGTTTTAAGTTCTATTTTTGTTGACTGATTGGGATAATTCTCTGGTGGAGGTTTATACTTAGTTTGTTTTATCCTTATGTGGTGGTTCGTTTCAAATTTTCTCTGCATCATCTTCCTATCTCCCCTTTTGGTTCTATGGCTTCTACTTCTTCTAAAGTAACTTATAATCTCACGATTAGGAGAAATAATAATTTAATCAAGAACTCTAAAATGGCAGAGTTCCCTTTGAATGAAGAAGACCTCAATAGATAGTCTCTTTCCAAAAATGATAAGACTATTATTTATCAATTTGGAACTTTTGATTTTAAGGGAAAATCTTCAGTGAAAATTGTAGAATAAACCATTACGGTAGATCAAATGGATAAAATCATTTATCTACTAACTTTTAAAGATCTACATAAATTCATGCAAGACTTCAAATATATTCATATAGGAATGTACAAATAGCACTCAAACCTTTAACCCTTAAAGGTCTAAATGCCTCTATTTTAGCAAGGGATATGCCTCCACCGCTCAATCCCTAATGAGTGTTGTAAACTAGCCTCATCATGGGTCGATTTCAACACCTTTCCCAATCTGAGTTTATCTCTTTCTGATATAAATCTATTTGAAGCTTTAAAATTACACTTACAGCTTTATGGATATGATTTTCTTCATGCTCTCGACTCAATTATTTGATCACTTCTTTAAAGTGATCTCTGCAGTAATTTATGTCAATTTGGTTTGAATCAATTTAGATTTAATTTGGATTTTGGCCAATTTAATCATTTATGTCAATTTGGGCTATGTTAAGTCAAGTTGACCAATTGGTCAAATCTACTTATGGCTTTGCTAAGTTCAATAAATTTAGAAAGTTGATCCATTGGTTGCAATCAATTTTGCTAGATTATGATTTGATCTATTTTAGTTTTTAGGCCAATGTCAACTGGATCAACCAATGAATGGTTTGTCAAGGTCAAGTCATGTTCAATCATTCATCATGGGTTGGTGTGAATCAATGGTTTCAATTTGGTGTATAGTGGGTTTTGGTTAGTTCAAGTTTCATTTGGGCTAAAAAGGACCAAGGACTTGGTTTGACTCAATTCCGGTAGTTGACGTGATAGGTGGGATGATATCAATAATTTGGGTTGGAGAACTTGGCTCAAAAAAGTCCTTAAGCCACTTTGGCCAAGTTGACCTAAATGGGTTTAGTTTGATTCAAGTTTAGTTGAACTTATATGAGCGGATTGAAATATAAATTCCCAAAATCAATTTGGAGTTTAATGATTTTGGCTCATTTGAAGTTTACAAGTCAAAGGCTAACTTGGGTTTGACTTGGGTTGACTTGAGTTTGGTTTGATAATTATAGATTTCATTTATATTGGGTAGATGATTGAAGGAATGATTGATTCAAGAGAAAATTCATTTTTCTGCTTTGTGGATTTTTAAGTTCAAAAATTGGCTTAAAAGGCTTGAATTAGGTTTTGGTTTGATTTTGGATTTGGTTTTGTCTATTTGAATTTATATTTCATTTATATTTGGGAATATAAATGAAGATATTAATAATTCATGAGAAAATCACTTGAGTTTAATGATTTAGAAAATTTGACCGCTTAAGGATGTAATAATAGCTAAGTGAAATCAATTTAGTTTGATTTATGTTTGGTCATTGAAGGTGGATTTCATTTATATTTGTGAATATATAAAGGAATAATTGATTTATAAGGAAATCAAGTTTGGGATAGCGGGATTTGGCTATTTATGAGAAAGTTAAGGAATTTTGAACTTGGATTTGATTTTGGGATTGAATTATTTGAAGTTGATTTGAGTTAGAATTTGATAAATGATTGAGACTGAATTGATCTTTGAGAAAATCAAATTAATTGGGATTGATTTGAATTTAAAGGCTAAGTCCATAAGATGAAATCAAAGGCTTAGAAAGGGTTTTGAACTCAATCAAGGTTCATGAAAAATTTTGAGCTTGAATTTGATCATGAGATTGATTAGTCTTGGAAATTTGGTTTGGATTTATGAATTTGAGGTTTAGTTTGAGAATGGATTTTAAGCTATAAGGTAAAGTCTTCCTAAGTCTCTGGCATAACATATTCTATGACTAACCTCAAGTCCCAAAGCTTTAAGTGTTCACCTAATCATTAGAAGTGTCTTAAGACTAAGGAGTTCTTAGTGTCAATAAGAGTCCTAGATCTACGATGAGGAAGTTTAGAATTTACTCCAAAAGTGAGATCAACATCGTTCGCTTTGAATTAAAATCCTTGGATTATGCCCTTAAATTTTTTTTGGATTTTAATATTTGGATAAAAGTTGATGCCCTTTTACTTATACATATTATTAATTCAACCTCTATTTGTCACAAGCCTAAACAAACTATTTTATTTAATTAATGATACAAAGAAGGTACTTCAACAATTTTATTTTAAAATTTCACATATATTAAAGGAAGACAATGCATGTGCTAATTATTTCATTAAAAAGGTGATGATCTTGCTATTTCTGTCCAATATAGAAATACTAATATACCATTATTTCTAAGAGGTTTGGCTAATTTGGATAAATCTAGGTTCTTGTATGTTCGTGTTGGCTAAACTTTTTTCTATAATGGGTACTTTTTATCCTTTCAACTTTCTTTATTTTTGTAGTATCTATTTTAGAAGCTATGAGCATTATTTTAATAGGATATTTACATACATACCACACAATTCTTATGTATTTACATATCTAACACCTAAACTTCAATTTTTTTTTATATATAACACCCCAATCTTTAATATCACATCAAAAATATCATCATCACTCACTTTTTAGAAGTGATATGCACTTTTTTAAATATAAGAAAGTGTTAGATAAGTAAATATCTAACTTTAGGTGTTAGACATATAACTACATAAGAATTGTGTGGTATATATGTAAACCTCTTATTTTCTGATTTCTATTTGGGATGTTTTGTTGATGATGATAGCTATAATAATTTATTTCTTTTGGAATGTGACTGTTATTTTATATGTTTGAAATGATTTTTTCTACCCATAATCTTGTAGAATGTTGGTAGCAATCTGTTTAATTACGGTGGTGTCTATACCAATTGTGCCTCCTATGTTGAACATATTTGGATCTATTTGAGTTTGAATTAACAAATCTTATATTTTCTTGAGAAATTATTTTTCAAGAGTTGATCTGCCTGTACAACTTTTCTCATGGTTTTATTGGATTGTAGAATTTTTGGATTTTTTTGCATATTTTTTTTGTCATATAATTGTATAAGTTGTAGCTTTCTCATTATTAAAGTTGAAGACAATGAGTTTGACGCTATATTATTGAATGTTGAGTGTTCAAAGTCTATCTTTATTTGCACTTTTATGGCTAGTTTTTATCTTCAATAGCAAATATTTTAACTACATTCCATAGCCAATTAATACAAACTTTATAAATAATTTGAGTTCTAAATCCTTTATCTTAAACCCTAACATTACTTCAATCTTATGGTTGACTACCCTCAAATTTTGGATGGTGATATTGTTTTGTCCATATATTGGGACTTATGTTTGTATCTAAATTTACTAAATCAACTTTTGTGAACGTTGGATAGTATTCAAGATGAAATGTGAACAATTTCATTATTTTTCTTGAACTTCATATAT
The DNA here is from genome assembly GCA_021442155.1 of Cymbidium sinense. NCBI lineage: Eukaryota > Viridiplantae > Streptophyta > Magnoliopsida > Asparagales > Orchidaceae > Cymbidium > Cymbidium sinense. The sequence continues at coordinate 22,200,165 of CM038216.1, forward strand.
TGGATTTTGTAGAAATTGTTCTAAATTTGAGAGAGATGGTTATGTTGATCAACTATTTTCTTAAAAATATTAGTAGCTTTCCCTAATGTTGCCCTCAAATTTTTTTTTTTTTTTTTTTTTGAGTTTATAGTTAATTTTGGTTTGTTTCCCTTTTTCATTTATGATGGTTTATCCAATGATGTTAAAATTGATCAATTAATTCAAAACTTTGATAATTTAATATTGAACATGAGCCTCTTAGGTTTGCTGAAAATATTGCTATATCAAAAAAACTTTGTAAGTTTGTTTTAGTACTTAATGATTTAAATTTTCTTATCCTTAGATTAGTGTCTCTGTGGATGAAGTTGGACTGTATTTGCTTTGGAATTATTATTTGATTCTATTACATGCTTTTCCTTGCTTGGATTGAAGGAAAATATTTTATTATAAATTACAATATTATCAAATGTCTTTTATATTATTCAAGAAGGATTTAGTGCATAATTCCAAGATCTAGTTCATTTATAACGCAACTTGAGGACATAATAAATCAATCAGTCTTACTAATCTTTGTCTTCTATCATTTTATCATTTTTGAAAGGACCTTAGTTAAGTTAATTGTTATTTTGGTGCCCCTAATCTTTTAGGTTATGTAGGTTTGTCTGAGGGAATTGGCCATTAGACAATGGAAGAGGTTCATAGACAGTATCTAACTTTTGGAGAAAACTAAAAGACTTGAGGACAAAATCAAGAATATTAAGAAGACCTTTAGGATTTCACACATTACAACATGGATTTTCAACTATATGAGGCACAAAATCATTTTGAAGATCGGTTATGTTAAAGGATATTTTGGATCCCTTTTTTTTAATCAGATGTATTTACTATTTGAGCTTTTTGATTTTTTTCGTGTCAATCCCTATTAGGTTCTATATTTTTTGTATGACTCTTTTAGAGCCTTTTATTTTTTAAGGGATTGATATTTTCTCATTTGAGCCTCATTCTTGAGGATTTATACTTTATATTTTCTTTGAATTGTTAATAAAATGTTGATTTTGCTTTAAAAAAATATGATATTTTTACGTGGTTCAATTGCCAACACGCCTGACTTAACCAACATTCGATCTATGATTTCATCAACCTAAAATTTGCTTTACAAAATTTACTTCTCTTCAATCCAATAAGTATAGAATAACCTTAGTATTCTCCTATAAAAGCAAATGAAACATCAATCATAATTATATTGAAAGAATCATACTAAGCCATAGATTTAGATAAAGAAAAATATAAGATAAATTCTAATTTAGGCGATACAACATCACAATCTTTTGCCAAATGAAAGGGCAAACTTGAGAACTGAATGATGATCTTACATTCCCCATTGATCACCTCGCAACTATAAGATTTCTTGCAAAGAATTTGATAAAAGCTAAGCTCACAACTTATATCTATGTTTCATTTCAATTTTTTTATTAGAAAGTAGGAAGAAGATTTTTAAAGCTCTAAACAAAAACTTTGAACCTCAAGAAAGCTCTATCTTGAATTGTACCATGTTTGAAATATGGGAGCAGATACGCAATCAAGAATTTCAAACTTAAAAATAAGTATCAGATTTTAAAAAAAAAAAAAAACAATAGTGAGAAAACATTTGGGGATCATTTGGTTGGATGTGTTTAAAATACAATCTTAAAAAAATATAATATATTTTAAATTTAAAGTTATTATTTGGATGAATGTAAATCAAATATAATGAAATAATATTTTATTCTTTAATTTGATAAAATTCAAAAGCAAAGAAATCTCTCTCTCTCTCATTCTAGATGGTGGTGATCGTCAGTGATGAGATAGACACTAAAGCTGAAGTTGGCTGAGCAATCTATTTCAAATTAGTCTAATTTGGATGAATTTAAAACACGCTGAAAATGAGCTAGAGAATATTTAAATTCCTCAAAAAAAAAAAAAAAACTTATACATTTATTGAATTATTGTAATCTCAATTCAACATTTAAAAAATTTAAACTCTTGCATTCTTTTACTCCATATTCATAATAAAAAAAACAAACATCACAGTAAAAATTTGAAAGAAAGGTTTTCCAAAATTAGTTTTACTAAAACTCTGCAAAAGAAATGTAATGAAAAATTACGAACACGAGAACTTTTTCAAGAGCGAAGAATTGAAATCCGTGGAGCAGACCGTTGCAGTTTTTCAAAAAAGCTGCTTTAAATTTTTTTTCCAATGGAAGCGTGATTTCGAGTTGAGAAGGAGCACTCGGATATTGCTTTCAGCTATCAGGATATTGCAATGAGGAGGCAGCTTTTAGAATATTCCAGATTTTTTAAAACTTTCTATTATTTTTCCCAAAAAAATTTTTTTTGTAATAAAAAATATAGCATTTTGGTTTTACATTTGAATCGATTTAGAGCCAATTAAGGTAAGAAAAAAAAGAGCTTTTGCAAAAGTTATTAAGAGTTTGCTTTATCCATTTGGGAAAGCTTGGAGCTTGATTGCTTGAACTAGCCGTTAAAGCCTGTACAGTTCTCGGTTCTGTAACTTGAGCATTAATGTGTCCGACATCAAGATATTAACAGGTTGAGTGTTGATGTCGTGTTGGAAAGCTTGTTGGGTCAGTAGAAGGGTAAATAGGTTCAGCAGAACAGATCTTAGAGTTTTCTAGTAAGCCAGCAGCAAAGAATGCATGGAATGCTCGGGTGTGTCACAGTCAGCAGTTTATAATTACTAAAAAATGTTATATCTTCTTAAAAAGAAGCAACGGCTCATGAGTTAAGCTGCATGCCTTGCATCTAATTTTGTTGCAATGAGTTGAACTGCCTTGATGCATTGAGTCATGAAACACTTAAAAAATATATTAGATTATCCAAATACACTTTTGATATTATCAAAATAATTAAGTATTATTTCTGTTGTTTGATGAAGTTTAACTATTTGTAAGAAAAACAATCAATATCTTTAATTATTTGTTTAATACTTTCAGCATTTTATACCTTAAAAAGTATACATATTTGATATAACAAATGTGATATAATAATATTGAATAACATAATAAATAAGTTATTAAAATAATATTAAATTAGTATTTTATTGAATTCTTAATAAGTTACTTGTTAAACAATAAATAATTATTTCATCAATATAAATGAGCAAGCAAATGAATGATCAAACTTGTTTAGTAAGATTTAAAAAGTTTTAGTTAATCATGCGTTGTATGACATCATCTGCAGCAACAAGCACTCATGAATGCATGTGTTTTAAAAGCTGAATGTTGTTTCTGTCGCTTAACTTCTTTTTTTTTTATCCTGTCTCACTTGTTATAGCTATTGAAGCTGCGTTTAGACCATTTATTAAAGCGTTCTATGTGATTATATATATATATATATATATATATATATATATATATATATATATATATATATATATATAGATAGATAGATAGAGAGAGAGAGAGAGAGAGAGAGAGAGAGAGAGAGTGGAAAAAGCAGGCTTTTAGCTTGAAGGCATAATTCCCTTAAAAAAGTGGTGCCCAAAATGGGTTCGATATATATTTACCAATATATATATATATATATATATATATATATATATATATATATGACAAATCTGACAAAAGCAAGCGATCGATCAATGTATTAACACTTAAAATATCATGGAAACTTTGAGACATCGTTAAGTTCCTAAAAAAGCTCTCAAATATGGAAATAAATCGAAGCTCTCGATTCTAACAAGCCAAAGATCTTACACTGACTTCATTTGAACATTCAAATATTTAAAATATAAATGATCAAAGGGATTATTGTGTGTCGTCCAGGAAGGAGTGGTGTTTTGCATGTATTTACAAAGATGCCACCTCCAATTTATAAATAGTCTCATTCCTCATATGAGGGGGGCAAGAAGAGAGAGAGAGAAAGATCCTCAAAGCAATCGTCGCCACTGACCACCTTGCCACCGCCACGCATCTCGCCGCCGTCATCATCGTCATCATCACCGAATTATCGTTATCATCATCGCCAACATCGCCATCATCGCCAATATCGTCGCCAACATCGCCGCCAACATCGCCTATTACTATTATTGTCCCTTTCTCATATACAAATTCTATAATCTTATCGGAAGATCTTGTACTCAAAAGATACATAAAGCTTTTCTTTTTTGGCCTGGTTTTTTCCTCTTGAGGTTTTCCATGTAGAGTTTTATTGTTCACACTTTTATACCAGATGTGTGTTGGATTTCATAACGCTGGCAAAAACTTTTACTCTACCGCAAGGTTTTCTAGACGCAACATGCGCCGTCAAGAGAGAACCCTTCAATCATCGTGAACACCCTCGTTATGGCTAAAGCGCAACTCAGAATAACGGAGCTCTCCGCCCAACTCGTCTCAAACCAATCCTTGAACCAAGACGCCAACCTTCGCCTCACTTCCTCGATAGTGACTTTGCGGAAGGCGTAGAAATCTCTTTAAGATCGGTGCACCGAATGGAAGAGTCTCAAATGAGATGATCCGACTCGAGGAACACAACCTACTAAAAAAACACATCTCCCCAAGATCGACAGTTAGGGAGGTCAAAATGCTGACAGAAGTTCCTCCAGAGATGCCGATCTCGACACCGCTACTACTCATTCATCACGCTCAACCGATGCTAATCCACCAATTATTGGTAGCTTGACACATTCTCGCCCCACACTCGCTCATGCGTAATTACGACGCTTAATGCAAAAAAATTTCACCTCCAAGATAGAAATCATTTTCCCCTCACCGCGTATGAGGAATCCTCACCTTTAGCTATTCTTCACATCCTATTCTGGGTTTCAAGCTTCAGCATTGATTCTTATGATGCGGATGACCCACATGAACACATCGACCATTACAGACTATCATGCATATCCAATGAGCTCGACACACCGCTTTGTCGATCTTTCCAAGTTACCCTCGGACAAGCTCGAGACTTGGTTCTACCCCTTCCAAGGGAATCCATCCATACCTTTGACAACTCGCCAAGATTTTTGTAGAGCTTCATTGCAAACCGGAGGATCATTAAAGATTCCTCCATCTCTCAAGATTCAAAAGGGTGAATCACTTAAAGAATACTTCCGTGAGGTTCTCCTTAGAAGCTCGCCAAATACTAGAGTGACTCAACTATTAAGAGGAGTTTTCCTTGAGGACTCGCGTGGCCTTTTACTCACTACAGATACCGCTCATATGCGACTTTGGTTCATCGTGGAAGCACAAATCTCTGCTGATGAGGCTATTACTGCCCATCGCAAATAATTTGAGCAATCTATAGAAAAATGTAAAAGCACCTCAGGGAATGCGGACCGACAGTCCTATCAAAAGAAGCAACAAGTGCCATGATCTCCTCCACAACAAAAAGGAATACACGCCGCTGAACACATCTCATGTTAACCTCTAATGGCTATTCGAGATGAAGAAATATCAAGTGGGCATCCATCAAAACCAAATGTGAGAAATAGATTGTCACTTCCATCAAGTCGGGGACATACTATGAGGCATGCAAATAACTCAAAGAAGAAATTAGAGGCTCATTCAAAGAAGGATATCTACGCCAATTTGTGAATAATCAATCGACTCAAACAAACATACCTCCAACGGGGCAACCGTGACAATCATCACGTAAACAACAAAATAATCATCAAATAGTTGAGAAATCAAACAATCAGGAGGACCAATACTATCTAATCAAGTTCTCATTACCATCTCAAGAGTCGAGTTAAATCATTCCATCACTTTTAATGACTCGATTTTAAGGAGTACATGTTCCTCATCAAGATCCACTTGTCATCGCAGTGGATCGGTGACTGCTATAATGTTAAGAGAATTTTGATTGACAATGGGAGTTCTGTTGATGTCTTATTTTACTCCATATTTAACATGGGCCCGTTAGAGAAAAGCTCCAACCCGCAGACCATATGCGTTTGATAATCGCCATGCAGTAGAGGGGACAATCACCCTTCCCGCTGTCGGTGAATTTCTCGAAAGTGGCTCATTTAATTCAATTCATGGTGGTCGATTCAACATATAACGCTATCTTTGGAAGGCCCCTTCAATCAATTTTCGCCACTTGATCTCATCTTAAGATGAAATTTCTAACCCGTTGGAGTTATGGTCGTGAAAATCAATGATACAATCATGTTATCTCGGACAAACTCAACCACGCCTTCGTGACTTTCAAGATCAAGATTTTAATTTTCGAGATGAAGAAGTACCTGAAAGCTCAGAAGACTTGCTCTTGTCAGCATTATCGATGACCAACCATTACGCAAGTTGGATCTGCTCTCGCAACAAAGGGAAAAATACATAGACTTCGAAATCAAGACATCTTCGCTGGAGACGGACATGCCGAGTCGACCCAATGTGATCATGCACTCCCTTAAGATTGATCCGACATTCAAACCGATCATCCAGAAGAAGCAAAGTTTTGCACCGACCTCCGCTATTGAGCAAGAAGTTAACAAGCTTCTAAAAGCGGGATTCATACGAGAGGTACATTACCCTACATGGCTAGCGAATGTTGTCATGGTTAAGAAAACAAACGGAATATGGACAATGTGTATTGATTACACTGACCTTAACAAGGCTTGCCCGAAAGATAATTTTCCTCTTCCTCGAATTGATCAGTTGGTTGATGCTATGTCTGGACATCAAATGCTCAGCTTTTTGGATGCTTACTCTGGTTACAACCAAATAAAAATGAACCCAATGGATGAAGAAGCTACAACATTTCAAACATTTAAAGATTTATACTGTTACCAAGTTATGTCGTTTGGATTAAAAAATGCTGGTGCTACCTATCAACGTCTTATGAATAAGGTCTTTAAAGACATACTGGGCCGCACAATGGAGGTATATGTGGATGACATGTTAGTGAAAAGCTTGGAAGAATCACAACATATTTTGACTTAGAATATGCTTTAACCTTCTTCGACGTTATAACATGCGACTCAACCCGACCAAATGTGCTTTTGGGGTTACGTCGGAAAAATTTCTTGGATTTATGGTAACCCACCGTGGGATAGAGGCCAACCCGAGAAAATCAAAGCTCTCAAAAATATGACTCCTCCGAAGAATATTAAGAAAGTTCAATATTTGAATGGACGAATTGCTGCGTTATCCCGCTTCCTAGCCCATTCTGGGGATATATACTTGTCATTCTTTAAAATATTAAAGGGAGCTAAAAATAATAATTTTCAATGGATTGATGAATGTCAGTCTGCTTTTGAGCAGCTAAGGGAGTATTTAGCATCTCCACCCCTACTATCCAAGCCTATTCAAGGAGAGATGTTATACTTATATCTCAGCCTCTTCCCATGCGATAAGCTCAATTTTAGTGAGAAGAAAGTGGATATACAAAATTTATTATGTCAAAATTCTCTCGATATAGAAAGTCGTTATCCACTTGCATAAGGTGGCTCTAGCTTTAGTTTTCGTGAAAATTGCCCCATACTTCCAAGCTCACACTATCGACGCTTTACACTCATTTACCATTAAGGGCCATCCTACGTAAAACCGAAGCATCCGGGAGGTTAATCAAGTGGTCTATAGAATTGGGAGAGTTTGATATAAAATCGCCCGCTATAAAGTCTCAAGTACTCAGACTTTATAGGTGGAATGCACCGCCCCAACTCTGAGGAGCTATCTGCTACATGCCTTCGTCCCCTCAATGGATCATCTATGTTGATGGAGCTGGTGCCGGCGGGAATCTTACTTATTTCCCACCTGAGTATGAACTTCAAAATTTCTAACTAATAATATACTGAATATGAGGCTCTCATAGCAGGTTGAGACTCATTGACTGTGAAGCTCAAGAATTATGACACACACCGACTCTCAACTCCCAAGTTGAGGGAAACTTTAATGCTCATAATCCCCAACTGGCACAATACCTCCACTTGGTGAAGTCTCTTCTTGCCCATTTCAAGATACATCAAATCATTCACATACTACGAGAGAAGAATACTCGAGCTGACGCTATTGCTAAGCTTGCTTCATCTGCTATTAGGGATCTGTTTAAGAGAAAACATGTTGAAGAAATACATTTTTCGAGTATCGAAGGATCATGGGTAATTCAAGCAATTGATGAGATAAAGAAACATTCGTGGATGGACCCCATCCGCCTTTTTTTCTACAAGAAGGAACTCTTCAAGACCCAACTTCAAATTGTCTCAAGACAAGCTTCAAACTTTACTATTATCGAGGTGAACTATACAAACGAAGCTTTCTGGACTACCTCAAATGTCTCTCACCTTGAGGCCGACACATTAAGAGAGGTCCGTGATATATGGAGAACACCTAGGAGGAAGGGCGCTAGCCCTTAAAATTATAAGGCAAGGGTTCTATTGGCCTACGATGAAACAAGACGCCTTGGAGTTCACAAAAAAATGTGCAAGTTATCAATTGCACTCTAACCTCCCTCACATGCCGCATACAGAGCTCTCATCCATTCAAAGCCCGTGGCCTTTTGCTCAATGGAGGGATTGATATCATGGGACCTTTTCTGATAGCATCAGGGCAACGAAAGTTCATCATTTTAGCCGTCGACTACTTCACTAAATGGGTGAAAGCTGAACCACTCGCTAAAATTACGGATGCAAATGCTAAACAATTTGTTTGGAAAAATATAGTATGTTGATTCGGTCTTTCTGCAAAGATCATCACTGACAACGAATTTTACTTGGAAAAGTCTTTACGCCCTTTTGCAAAGATCTTCACATTCACCGACAGCACGTAGTACACATCCTCAAACTAACGCGTGATCAAGCTACCAACGACTATACTCAAAGGACTAAAAACACGCCTCGAGAAGGTCGGGGGCAATGGGTTGATGAGCTTTCTAATGTTCTTTTTACTACTACATCGCACCCAACCGGTGAGACACCATATAACTTATGTTTTCAAAGACAAAAGCTATTATTCCTAGATATCGGGGTTCCAAGTCCAAGAGTTCAATTATTCGATCATGACAATGAAGAAAAACTGAGAAAACTTGGACCTACTCCTCAAAACTCGTGACATGGCCTACGGACGCTTCCTATCACCAAAGGGTAGCTCACTTCAACGTAAGAGTAAACCTCGTCCCATATCTCTGGTGACTTGGTCCCAAGTCTCAAGTCAGCAAAGGCCCTCAATGCAATAAACTCTCACCTCTTTGGGATGGCCCATATGTGGTTATAGCTATGGTGAAGCCAAGAACTTTCAAGCTCAAGGATTGAGGGAAAACTTTACCTGAACTGAACACCGAGAATCTCAAAATATTATCGAATTCTACCGCATAATTATCAGCCTTTTATTTTGTCTCGTTTATCATTTCCTCTCTTCACTTAGTGGGATAAAGACTTGTTGACATTTCAAACTCGTGTTAAAATCATCTTATGATTGACACCGAACTTATCAAAGTAATGAATTTATAGCTTTCTTCTTACAAACTTGTTTCTTCTTCATTTAATCCTCCCACTTGAGAAATATACAACTCGTATATCTCTTGGAGCATGATCAATCCCAAGGGGACTTTCCACCTCTTTCACACGGTTAATGTCATAAGACTGACAAACAATGGGATAGGTCAAAAGATCTGGACTCCTCACCTCTTCCATTGTTAATCCATCGTAAGACTCGACAAAACAGATGGGGTCAAAGCCTTGGTGGACTCACCACCTCTTCCATGTGTTAACGCCAGCAGACTCGACAAACAACCTGGGATGGGTCAAGGTCCTTGGACTCCTCACCTCTTCCATACGTTAATGTCATCGAGCGAAGACTCTGACAAACAACCTATGATAGGTCAAAAGGTCCTTGGTGGACTCCTCATGACCTCTTCCATAAATGTTAACCTCATCGAGCGAAGACTCTAACAAACAACCTAGGATGGGTCAAAAGGTCCTTGGTGGACTCCTCAATTCTTCCATAACGCCATTGCAGACTCAACAAACAACCTGATATCAAAATCTTGATGGATTCAATTCAACCTTATCCAGATAAGCATATCAAATAATATTCAATTAATAGGTAAAAAAAAAATAAGAGCGTATCATCTAAAATAAAAATAAAATTTTTTTGATAGATGATGATATAAGAAAGAATCAAGATTCTGATACACTAATAACAATACATATTAAAAAATGCATCCTCAAGTGATGCTACATCATATCAGTTGGTGATAGCAACATCCTCCTCACTTCTAGGAGGACATTGGACTCACTCTCAACTCCTTCATCTCCTGAATCTGATGAAGAGTCTTCATTGGCTGGGAGACATCTCACTACTCCGATCTTGCGATGTCTTTCCTTTTAGGAACCCTGATGAAGCCCTCCTCTAAACATTGGTGCTCCAAGTCCTTCACTTCAACATCAAGTATATGATTACGAAGCTCAACATGGTCTTCGAGCCAGATAAGGTGGAGTTCTTAAAGTCTTCCACCGCCTTCAAGGAGATTTCATTTGCTTCCGCTTCTGACATTATATGCTCCTTCTCAGAAAGATGATCATGTAATGCTTTCTTCTCCAGTTCGAGAGCTCTCTTCTCCGCTGCAAGTGCCTTAAGTCTTTTCTACAGTCTCTCCTCACCTCAATCACTCATCGAGTGCGCTCCACCTCCTAACACTGGAGAGAAAGAGAAGTCGACATGTTCGCTAGCTCAGTTCTGCACCCGGTCAGCTGATCCTCCAAAGTCGCCACTTCTTTGATTTTAATACTCATCTTTCACTCATACTCGCCTTGTAGATATTTTATCTTCACAAATTCAGTATTCCACTCATCTAAAGTGACACCCAAATGAGTCATCTGCCCTAATGTTTGAGTTACCTAAAAAAAAGCCATCACAAATATTACACAAAAGAAAAGAAGAAGAAAAGAAAAAAGAATGGAAGACAACGTACCAATTTGCTCATTGGCCGACATATGTGATTTAACACCTCTTGAGTGTGTGAAATGAACTCCCCATCATGAGTTGAAATCTAAACTCAGGTCAAATGGGCGAACATCTTCTTCACATATACGTCACTTCATGTCTTCTTTTTTTCTTGGGAAGAAACATTGCCACCACCGATCGTGACGCTTCTTGAAAGAACCCTATGAATATGAGGAGACCTTTCATCACCTTTACTTGACCTCTTTAGTGGAAAAGAATGAGATCTCTCTGCCTGGATAGAAAGGCCAACCTTGAATATTCTATCTTCAACTATATATTTGTCAATGTGACGTAACTCATGCTGCAAGCTTCCTACATCAGGGATATTAAGAGTTTCCAAGATCTCATTCTCACATCGAATGGATCTCGGAAGGTCATTCAATCTTCCCCATCTCTCGGAAGGCCCCACTCATTTTCACAAAAGAATCCATTAGACCAATTTCTAGATTGATCCCTGAAAATTCTATCCAATTCTTTATAGTCCGATAAGAAACACGTCCCTGGGTATCACATGTAAATCTACAAATTTGACACAAGTATTTGATGTTCAAAGTAACACCATGCTCTCTGAAGAAGGCAGTCAAACCGACGATGACCATTAAAGCTCGAAATGAAAACTGTGACAAAGCTACACCACATATTTTGAATATCTCAATCAACTCGGGGAAATCATCCCGCAGAAAAGAATCATCTCGAAACAAGAAAGTACCGAGGTGAACGGATCGAGACTTTTGGCAATAATGGCCACCAACTCATTAAGGAAGAAAAACTTTCTGGAACACCATTAAACTATCGATGTGACAAGGATGGTATATCGTCAGATACATTATGGGTTTTCTTCGCCATCACCTGGAAAATACATAATAAATAAAGAGGAGAAAAAAAAATCGAGAATTTTGTAAAAGCAACTCACTCACCCTAATGCTTAAGCCTTTTTTGACTCTCTCTCATGGATAGCTTATAAAATTTTTCTCTACGACCGAAAAAGGATACACATACATATGAGAAAAAGACAAAAAAAAGAGGAGAGAGAAGATATTCCCCTCTGATGATGCTCATAAATTACCTGCCAAATTTTCTGAGTTGTTTGAATGATAATTCCTGGCTAACGCTCCCTCGCCATCTTGGCGGTTATCAACTGCTAAATCATCCATTAAAGTCGTGAGAAATCCAATTTCCTAAAAGTTGGAACAGGACTTGATCCCAAACCTCAGACGGTCCGACGAGGGATGCCTCTTTTGATGGAAAACTGGAACAACGTAGTACGCCTTGATCGCCTCCAAACGGACCCAGGGGGCACGCCTCTTCGAGGGAAAACCGAACAACGACGTGGTGATCGCCTCCAAACCGGACACGGTTCGGAGCTTCTTTCGGGAAAACCGGAACAACGACGTGAAACTCCTTGATCGCCAAACCTCCGAGCCGCTAATGCCTTTCGAGGGAAAATCGAACAACGAAAAATCGACCCAAACCAACTCACTCAAGAAGAGAGAAGCACAGAAGAAGAAGTGTGCCTTCTCCTCCCTGGGGATTTTATAGACCAGGGCAAAGGGTAAAATCGTCAAAAGCCAAAATAGCCAAACAAAACCGTAAAATCATGTTTTTGCGGCATAGCACAACCGCGGGCCGCTGGCCATCGTGCATAAGCTACTCAGCCTTTCATGACCAGGGCCCGACGCGACCACCTCCGCCATTAGGGCCACGCGGCGCTGGCCAGACCATGCTCGCAGCTCATGGCGGCCACGGCGTCAACTCTGATAACCTCAATTTCGCCGACATACCTATACATATTGTCATGTTTCTCGCTCATAATCTTGCCATACGAAGATCTGCTCTCAAAATGGTTAATGGCCATTTCATTTCTTGAAGAATTTGTTATTTTCAAGTATTACATATATTTTTGATGATTGAGATAATATCATCCAAAATAGCAACAATATGACCAAAATTCTAAGCACAATCTTGAAAAGCAAAAGATCGAATCAAAGTCAAGCACTTAAAATATCATTGAAACTTTGAGACATCTTAAGTTCCTAAAAGCTCTCAAATATGGAGTGTTTATAGTCAAATCGAGCGTCTCGACGAGCCGGTTCCAACAAGCCAAAGATCTTACAATTCTGACTTCATTTGAGCATTCAAATATTTAAAATACATCAAATAATCAAATGGATTAGGTGCCGTCCAGGTGGAGAAGTTTTGCATGTATTTACATGTATTTACCTCCACCTATAAATAGCCTCATTCATATGAGCAAGCAAGAGAGAGGAGAGCTCTAAAGATCCTCCAAGCAATCGTCGCCACTGAGTCGCCAACCACCGCCAGCCGCCCGCCATTGATCCCGCTGCGTCAATTAATCGTTGTCGGCTTATCGCCATCATCGATCATGTCATCATCGCCATCAACATCGTCACAACATCGCCAATATCGTTTATAAAATTGTTTTCTCATATACCAGAATCCTAGAATCGGAAGATCACTCAAAAAGATACATAGTGGAAGCTTTTTATGGCCAGATTTTCCTCTTTTGAGATTTTCCACAAAAAAATTAGTTTTATTGTTTCACACTTTTGGATTTTATAATTAGCGCAAAACTTTTACTCTAAGAACTGTAAAGACGCAACAATATATATATATATATATATATATATATATATATATATATATATAATATATATATATATATATATATATATATATATATATATATATATATATATATATATATTATATATATTATGATTTATTTATAAAGAATATTAAATACATATATTTTTTAATTAAATATTAAAAAAGATTTAAAAATTCTTATATTTTATTTAAAATGAAAACTTTCAATTTCTAGACAGACTAAACTTGTTCAAATCATTTCATCCTTACATTAAAACCAGAGTTTAGGGCGGGGAGGGATCACATGGCAAGCTTTAACACCTTCTAGGCGCTTAAAAAAAAAATTAAACAATTAAAAAAATTAATAAAAAAGTTTAGATTGAAGACTCCCATAAACTATTATTAGATCTAACTATTTTAAAAGAGCACCAACAAGGTACGGAGATCCATTACTCTAACAGTTCAATTTCATTAAAGAAAGGGGGTGGGCCCATATGAGTATTATGAACTCAAAATTAAAATTCTAACAATCATTTAGACCTATTGAACTGTATTGAGTGGTGGTTCGAAACTTTTTATTTTTTTATTTAAAAATAATATAATATAAAATAAATAAATATTATTTTTCATTGGAGAGAGGGAGAGAGAGAGAGAGAGTCAACCTTGCATGCAATATAAAAGTTATTGGAATTTTATCATTCTGTCGGCAAATTATGGGAATTTATCATTCTGTCTCTACGGCATAATTGCAACAGCTTATTATTCTAGAACTCCACTTCATGAGATCACTTTGGCTCCTCTATTTTTATTTTTTTGCTTTTTAATGATTGTTTTTTTTTGTTCCACTGCCAATGTAATTGAGCAACGTACCTCAAATACAAGTAAATTCAATACCAACGATATTGTGGCATCCTTTTCAAAAAAAATTTTAGGGGCATGTTTCTTTTATTTCTCAAAATCATTTGAATATGTATTCATAGTGATATGAGAAAATTCTCAAGAAAGACAAATTTTGATATCAAAATAATCAATTATGAATCAAAGAAAGATCTTTATTATCAATCAATTGCACTAAAATCAATAATAGAGTGAAAGTATCTTTAAATTTTTGAATGCATATGATATTTTAAAGAGAACAAAGAAACTTTTTACGGAAACTCGAGAGGAAAACCATGAGCAAGAAAAGTTTTCACTATGTATTTTCAAAATATTAGAAGATCATAAAGAAGCATAGATGACAATTTATGACAAATATTGATAGTATAGATATGTGAACTAGAGTAAATCAAAATGTACGATAATTGAAAGAATAATCACTAAATCGAATAAATCATCATGGTAAGTCATAAGGATTAGAACATTGAGATCAAATGACGGCGGCGGTGAGATGGCATTGACGAAGCGATATGAGAGGATCTTGAGCTCTCTCTTTTCTGATGAATTATTTATAGATGGGATGAATCATAAATACATGCAAAATCCTCCAATCGGACGCCATGATGATTCTCGATCATATGATGTATTTAGTGTATTTGAATGCTCAAATGAAGTTGGAATTGTAAGATCTTTAGCTTGTTGGCTGTCGAGACGCTCGATTTGACTATAAACACTCCATATGGAGAGCTTTTAGAATTTAACTAAGTCTCAAAGAATGATATTTTAAGGATCTACCGCCAATTTTTTTGATCGCCTTTATCAAGATCTTGCTTTGAGGAATTTTCGTGGTCATCGTTGTCTATTTTTGATATTATCTCAATCATGAAAATATATGTGTCAAGTACTTATATCATTTGAGACAGTTAAATTCTAAAAGCTCCAAATGGAGTGTTTATAGTCAAATCGGGCCTCGAATGTTCAACAAGCCAAAGATCTTATAATTGACTTCATTGAGCATTCAAATACACAAAATACATCATAGATCGGGGAATCATCATGAGTCCGAAAGAGTGGTTGATTTTGTATGTATAATACCACTCCTCCAATATAAATATCTCATTCCTCATGAGAGCTGAGATGAGAGAGCTCTAAAGATCCAAGCACAATCGCCACTGATCGTGCCACCAGCCATGCCACCGCGCCGCCATTGATCCTGTTGAATCTCTCATTGGTCTCATCATCATGATGACTTCTACCGATTGTTTGCGCATGATTGTTATAGATATTGATTTCTACCGTGATTGCTAGATAGTTCACCATCGCTACTACAATAATGATCGTGATAGCTATTGTTCCTTTCTCATATGCAATCTTGTAATCTCATTATCGAGAATATTTTGTACTCTGAAACAGATACATAGTGGAAGATTTTTACTGGGCTAGGCCCCATGGTTTTCCCCTCTTTTCGAGGTTTTCCACGTAAAAATTCTGGAGTTTTCTTGTTCACTCTTTAAATACTTAATGAGGATTTCACAAGCAAAAAATTTTACTCTCTTGGTTTTCTACAACAATAATAAACTATGTAATGCCTCTAAATTTATATAATTATTAGTTATATCACACACAGTGTTTGAGAAATTTAAATGATTGTTAGGTTATAACCGTTGTTATTCAATAATGACAAATTCAAATCATAGAAGTAGTTTCCTAGTGATTGCAACACCGCATATGAATGCCTCATCATAATCGTTTAAGCATTCACCATAAATCAGAAGTCTCAACCACTAAACTCATGCTACGTGGTCAAATTGAGACACTATTTCAGGACCCACCATGTAGTAAATCCATTTAGAGCTTTATTTAGCATGGATCTATTTCATTTCTCAATTAATGTCCTTCAAATATCTTGAATTAGGCTTAGTCTAATCAAATTATTCATGTACAATCGATATGCTTTAATATCAACACAATATTGAGAATCTTCAATCTTCTTTGTTAAATTTCAACCACATATTCTCAAAAATCCCATATTTTCTTGATGTCTCAATAATAATTTAAGCTTGCTCCAACTACTCTAAGTTCACCATATTTTTTGTAAGGACTAGATGTCCATCCCAAAGATTCTATGGCCTCCATAATGGCCCCATGCTAGGATTTTCATCACTCTCAAAGATAATCATCCATTGATAGCCTATCAAATATCCGATGTGTGCCACCTAGTACCTCCTCACTTCTAATTCACAATATGACCCACAGACACTTGCTACTATTACAACAAGTCCCCAATGACTTCCACATCATTATCCACCGAAGAGCTATCTCAAACATTTATAGTGCCTAAATATCTGATTCTTGAGCCTTCATCAATATGAGATAAACTAAAACCTGACATAATCATATTGGATTATAAATTAAGAATGTGAGAATGCTGATTATAATGAAGATTTTATGACTAGTTTTTCTCTCAACTAGTAGAAGTTCCTCCCTCTTTACTTATAGTAGCAATAGGCCATTGCTCTAACCATTTATAAATCTCAAGTGTGCTTTTATTCTATTTCTCCTAATAGTCTTGAGTCTTGACCCACGTTTCTTTCTTTCTAGACGATCGACATTCTCTTCATTAAAAAACAATTCTACTCTACCACTTAACCTCACTCAAAATTGAACTCCTATTGCTTTCCACTTGTTTATTACACAGCCATAACCTCTACCCTCTCATTCCATCATCTTAGTTCAAAGATGAATTTCAACTAATCGCAATGACATAGAAACAAGACTTAAATGAACCTCTTTTGAGATCTAACATTGAAGAAGAAATCTCACCAGTTAAATATATTATTAATTAATATGAATTTTCCTACTGTAAAAAGCATTATATTTTGTAATTTTATTTTTCCCTTTTCCCACTGCTCCCAAGTTAATTCACTATCCAATGAGGATGCCCCCCATGCATGTCAACGTCCCAATTTTCCTGATAAATTATTATCAATTATATTTCAAACCTTACCTTGCCATCCTGTGTAATATTCTACTTAGAATTCTCTTCCATCTGTTATTATTATTATTATTAGTTTTGTGACAGCTTCGGAGAGTTATTTAATTGCTATCTGATCTAAACAGAGCCCAAGAAACATTAATTACGAGAGAATGGATCGTTAAGCAAAACCCATGTTCAGCATGAAGAGATGCCCATTGCTACAGAATATTTAAACTTCCATGGAATGTGTATCTTTAATTAATTAAAAATTTTAAAATATATATATTATGCTAACGTGCCTTCGTCAGTTCCAATGATGAAGAAAGCAACGGGGCGCCTATTATATTTCATCACCAATGGTTAAGGGAGCTCACATGACCTTTAGCTGATGATTCCAATCTGAAAATTAACTATGCGACCAACTAAAATGCATTGAAAATTTTCCAAAGTAAAAAATGATCTGATCCTTTAATATTTTTATTTTTTTTATCTTAATTCCATGATTTTCTTTTCATTTTTAGAAGTATTTTTTTATCTAATTTTTTTTTGAATGAATTTAATCACAAATTCATAGACACACTCATATATGCTATTCTTTAAACTTTATGAACTTGTGATGATACTTGAAACTTCTATTCATTAGGTTAAAATAGGCTAAGTGATTGATTAATTTTCATTATTCACTAAGGAGCTGTTTTGTTGAGGGAAAAAAGAAATATAATGTAAAAAAAAGTCAGTGTAAATGAATATAATATATTTAAATTATTTTAAATTAATTTAAATTGAAAAAAATTAAATATTTGAATAATTCGTGGGCTCTTCTTGAAAGATATTTGGGAAACAATCATTTTCTATTTGAATCTTATCTCTCTAGAGAGACCTATAAAATTTCTTTAACACAATTAAAGTGTGTTGAAATTAATCATGTTCGTGATCAAACGAATCATACTATTCTATATAGCAAATGCGTTATACAAAAAGATTTCCATCAAAGCGAATGGGGATTAACACCATTCCAAGAAAAATCTATTTTTCTATCCACTAATTTACAACATAAGATTGACGTAATTTATTGGTGTTATATGCAAGCAATGATGAAGGCATTCTTCGTTATCAATGATAAACGAATACATTCCTGGATGTTCATTATGAACAAAGATGTTATCAACAAAGATCTTCACTGGATGGTTTTAGGAGTGAATTAAATATTCTTCCATAACAAATTAAAGAAATCTTTAATGATTCGATGGAAGCAGCACCCAAAATGATGGCTATTAATTCAAGGAAAATGATCCAAGGGCAAAATCTCGTCAACTTCTTTAGAGATTGCCAAATCTCATGGATTTGGAGCTGTAACATTATTCTTGGAAATGATCCTTTTAATCAATTGGTCCTTCAAAGAGAGTTTCTATTAAAATGGTGGAATTCAATTAACATTGAGGATAAGCTCATGCAAATTAAAGCTATCATCAAAGCTTATTCTGAACTAATGATTCCTCAAAAAACTACAGATTTTGAGTTATCTGTTGATGATGTACTTCAAGGTATTAAAAGTCGTTACCCTCATGAGAACGAAGTTCAGCATAAGGAACGCCTCAAAAAGATTTATGAAAATCAACACGTCAAGGTGTTTAATCACCCAATCTACATATGTGACAGCGGCGAGTCATCTGATAGCGTCGACATCGAATCTACTGGAGAAAATTAATGGATTCGAGTCTATCAGAATTATTAAGATCACTTTATAGCTCTAAAGTGATCCGCTTTGCCAGAATTATTAATCTCACTTTACTTTACATCACAAAAGGGGATAACATTATCTCAGAAGATTCTCATTTTGCTTTCCAGCGCAAAAGTGATAACATTATTGTGCTTACTTTATTTAAAGTAAGCAACATTATCTCCACCAACAAAAGTAATCTACTTTATAGCGCAAAATGAATTCCCATTAGACGAAATAATGCAACTTTCCACCTAGAAAGTTATTACATTATTCTGAGAAATAATTGCTCTAATTATACCTGCTTGCTTCTAAGCAAAGTTTCTCATTTACCTCCACTTCTATTTAAGGAGGCTCTATCTATGTATTTAGTGTGTTCAGTTTTTATTCTCTTCCTCTCTTCTGTTATCCTCTAGTGTTCTTCCTTCCGTTCTATTTCCATTTGCGATCGTATAAGTCCTTTTTACAATATTAATATATATCATGTTTTTATATCCTGATGTAAGTCTGGTATCAGAGCTTATAGAATAGTATGGTTCGTTTGATCAGCCACTAAATAAATTAAAAGCAACAACAAGAATATAAATAATCCAAATGAATAGTTGGGCCTCACACCATAACAAAGAGATTTATCTTTGGAAGTACTTATCAACACAAGCACAAACACAAGAGGTGAAGAAAATTGAAATTGTTGTGTGATATGAATTTTTTTATTTGTCCAAGGAGCCCTTTTTAGCTTATAAAGAACTCAAATAAGAAATTTCTTATAGCCCTTCTAGTTGGTGGTGGATCCAAAAAAATTTTTAGGGGGAGCACCATTTTTAAATTTAAAAAGTATCAATCTTATTAATTCAGACTAAAGTCTAGCACATTGATGATCAAATATATATATATATATATATATATATATATATATATATATAGTTAGAATATATTTAAAAAAAAAAGATAAAATAAATATGGATAAAAAACACAATTGATTACATCTATTTTTTATATTTTAAAAGCTTAGAATAATTATATCATTTTTATAGCATCTAAAATATCTTATTCTAATATATATAATCAAAAGATCACTTATTTACTAATCTCTGATTTTATTTCGTTATCAATTTTTCATATTATTCATAACAAAAAAGCTATTTTAATACTTATTATAGTAACTATATAGTCAATACTAATTTTAATAATTTGAAAATAAACTCATATAAATTCTTTTTTATCATTTTCTTAGAAAGCATTTCAATATCTTCTAATAATAAAAATTATTCATCGAGCTCAATGTTCAAAACATAAGTTTTTAATTGCTTATTCATAATTATTAAATTTACTAATATAAAATTATTTGGATAAAATAATTAAGTTTGTAATACAAGTAAGAATTAGATTTATGCCTTCCTCATTCTAATAATAATATGTATTTAATATAATATTTAATAATATTATTTATTATATAAATAAATTTAGCTTCAAATTTTAAGAGAAATAAAATATTTTGATTATTTATTGTGATAGAAAAAAATATAAATGAGAAATTAAAATAATAAATAAATAAATATTTGTAAATAAGTTAACAAATAATTCCTAAATTTTTAGATGGTGCGTAATATGATATTTTTTGTGGATAAAAATAAAATAATAATAATAATATAACATCTTAAAATTTTAGGTGGGGGCTGGGAATCTCCATATGTTTGTAGTTGTAATAAAAAAATAGGGAGTTCTAATTCTGACAATAGGAATTGATCCTAGATTTAAAACTTTTTAATTAAATTCTCCCACAAGGATAACAAGTGGCGACACAATAAAATACCTAAAGAGGGGGCTTCACCACTTGTAAACAAATCACTGAAATTAGTCAAGACTATGAGGTGTGGAGCAGCTGGAGCCAAACTGAAGCAAATCATCCGGATTTGGATGAAGCAATAGCTAGCAACAAACTGGCGAAGCAGTTAAGAATTAAAAAAACAAAAAGGATGAAAAGCTAAGAAGGAGATTCGGTTTGTGGCTAAGTTTTTTTCTGATTCCGAAAGCTCGCTTTAAAAGTATTTAAAACTATTATTCTTTGCTTTTTTTAAAAATTAAAAGAGCTTTCGAGATTTTAAAACACAGCTTCAAAAAAGCACACTATTCAAAGCAGATCAAAATTAAAATTCACGCTCAAAAGAAAACGCACTAAAAGCTTACAAACGTTCTCAATCAAGATTTTGAGCTTACCGGCTTTAGCGCTTAAGTCTTTTGTGTTAATAATTTTAGTAATTAAAAATCTATACAAAATCACAACCATTGGATCAAAAATCGGCATTGATATGATGATAGTAATTCAAATTAGATGATTTTTTTCAAGCGGGACCAGTTCGCCAGTT
The DNA here is from genome assembly GCA_021442155.1 of Cymbidium sinense. Lineage (NCBI taxonomy): Eukaryota > Viridiplantae > Streptophyta > Magnoliopsida > Asparagales > Orchidaceae > Cymbidium > Cymbidium sinense. The sequence continues at coordinate 22,221,624 of CM038216.1, forward strand.
CAACTGGCATTCTGTTTGGTTCAAAGCGGGTCATTGTAGAAGGAGATTAGCCTCGCTACTAGTTCATGGTTGAACCGGTCGAACCGGTCGAACCAACAAGGCTGATCTTATTTTGAAACCATTGGTAATAATGAATCAATAGTAATATGATTGAGTAATATCTCTAATTGAGACGAATTTAGCTCACAAAAGACATATCATTAATATATCCCTCTATCTTAAACCTAATTTGCATGACCACCTCATATTGTATTAATATTGCAATGCAGGTCTAGCCATTTTTTTGTTAAATTATATAGCACAAATATTTTCTCTTTATATTTTATTTAATTAATTATGGCATCTCATTAGAATTACTAGATTTGATGAAAGTCTTACTTGTAATTGTAAATGTGGAAACTATAATTTTAGTTATATTATTTTCTAATTTTCTTGCAAAAATCATGGATAAAGAGCCTTAATTGTCATAAAATAAATTTCTCTTATACTCGAGTCTCTCTCAAAGTACTTCATCACAATCGAAGATAGAAATAGCCTTTATTTTGAGAGTGAGTATATTATTAATATTTTTTGAAAAAATATATTTATTAAAAGGTGACAAAATTATTAAAATACCTATCAAATTAAAGTAAAAAAAAATCATTGTGGGTGGATGCTAAGGATAATTTAGCCCCTAATCACAATTGAATTGTATGTTTTGCCCTTCATTGTTGTTATTCATAGCCATTAGGTTTTCATTCTTATTGATCTTATGCTCTAATGCTTTTAAATGTTACATGCTCATATTTTGCTATAATTTGTTCCTTAAAGATAAAATAAACTACTTCATTTGAGAGATATATAATTATTCTTAGGTTCGTCTAATTAGTTTTGTCTTATTACAACATGTTCATCATTTTATGCAAAAAGATAAAATATTATATGCTAGTTTATATTACTTGATGCATCGATGTATTTATGCTACATACCACTTCTATTTAATGATATTACATAAGTCTAATGTTATCTAGTATAAAAAATTAGTTAAAGTCATCAACAGCTTCTTAAATTGAGTTGGAGGTGAAAAACATCATAATTCAATTTAGGGGAGGCATAAAATCATTCATTCATTTATGCTTTATGCTCCCAATATAGAAGTATTTATAAGAACATAAACACGTCTTAAACGCATAAATAATCTACTTAGCTATTTATTAATCTCTTTAGACCAACCTTGCCCTTATAATGGAGCAATATAGAAATGAAAAAAATGATAAATATTTTTAGGGCAAAAAAGATGGATTGTGTGATTGACATCAATGATATTTTAGTGAGCAATAAAGTTGAATGGGTCTCCTTAATGTAAGAAGATCAAGACGCGATATAGACAAATGTGGTGTGACTTAGACAGAGGTGGTGAGACCCATACAAAGGTGGCATATGTTAGTGATTGCAAGATAAGGTGGGATATAGGGGTAGAGACAAGTGGATTTATAAAGAGGTGGGTGAATTTAAGCAAATAAAATCATATATGAAATTTAGAATGTTATTTCATGGAGCATAATTGTGTCAGTTAACTAGGGATATACTATCAACTTAGCTCTTAATTTAATTAATTGAACTTGTTGGGGGGTTATAGGGAGGTAGCGCGCTCCTTGCATGGGGATTCAAGTGCGAAGCCGCCTAAAAAATTTTTGTAACTTATAACACATTAGTGATGTATCTACAGTACCTTGGCGCTGTAATATGAATGATTTGATTTTAGAGATACATAAAATGTCACCACGATGTTAGGATTCATGTGATTGCGCAAAAAAGACTATAAGGCTAGTGCCTTGACTCTACAACTAATAGCGGCATGACACCAAGACCCAAAAATCAAAGCAGGAAGATAGAGATGTCAGTGCCTAGATGTACCTTTGTGGCCTTAGGTGTGACCTTTTGCAGCATTCAATGCTATGTATGAAGTGGGAGAATCCATCTTAAAAAAGCTTTCTATACTTCTAGGTATGATTTTTTTTATTATCTTGAGAGTGTACGTGGAGAGTGAGCGCCCTAGAGTTAGTAAAATGTGGAGCGGGTTGAGTGAAGTGAGATTTATACAATTTTCTTCAGTTTTTTTCTTCATAGTAGATTTCTTGATATGGTGTGACTCCGTTATTTTTATTTGAATTTGTCCACGTAAATTAGGTATTCTCTTTGAATTCTTATTTTGTTTGTTTTCGTTATATGTCTTGCTCTAGTTCTCTCAAATTATTTTAGTGTTTTCTCCCAACACAAAAGGAGCAAAGTTAAATTTGGGATTGCGGCATACAATTGGATGTGCTTGGGACTAATGGAGTTGATCAGTGCAAATTATATTTGATTTGAAGATGCAACAATGTTTTCTTATTGTTGATTTTTTTTTTATTATTTAGAACAAGATAGAGGGCTTGAGATGGAGATATGGTGGAGAGCAAGATGATCTGAAGTAGATTTGAGTGTCATTTTGAAGTGGGATGGCGACTGAGAACCTGATAGGCATCGTGATGCTCAACAATAGAATCATTTATGTGAACACATTATTGAGCGCAGGGTAAATGCTGGCTCTAGTTCATTAAAAACTCTGACAATGGGGGAGAGAAAATGATCGAAACTCATATTAAAAGATGCTCATTTCATTCTTTCATTTTTGCCTTTTTTTCTCTCAATATTTATATGAATATAAAGACTTACTAAACTCACCAACAACCTATTAAACCCTAATACCCATTAATTATATATTTATTAACAGAACAACTCACAACCACCTATTAATTTACCCATTATGTTTATTCAGCCACATAATCCTATACAAAATCCTTAATGCGTGATATTCTATTTAGAATTAAAAGTGATGCCTACTCCTATACAGCAAATTGGCTCTGTAATAATTTTACTTGAATTGTCGTCTAGAGAATTTTATTCAGGCGAGATCTTAAATTATCCAATACACAAGTGATATGAACACATGGGTTATAGGGAAAACCCAGGAAACCACGCTCACTAATGTGTTCAAAAGATACGTCCTTGCTTCGTTAGTTCGAGAGGAAGGTGTTTACAGAATAAAACAATATTGAGTGTAGAATACAATTCAACTCCAACCCAGGAAGTTTCCCAAAAGAGGGTGAACGATCTTGAGCAACCTCTTGATCTTGGAGAAAGAGCAAGAACGGTCTTTCTCCCTCCTGAAGGATCTCCTGGCGAGCTCCCGACCTCTGGTCTGGTGATAGATCATCGTCAACCCTGGCTCGAGCTTCTCCTCTTCAAATCGATTCGGTCCTCTAAGGTGAGAATGAGCTATTTATAGATTTTGAGTGCTAAATTGGTGGAAAACTCCAACCACTCCCATCTGACGGCACCCATCGATCCCGATCGACGGTGTATTTTGATGATCCGGTGCCTTAATGATGTCTAATAATCTTAGATTCCTGGAGTCGACGAAGCCGCCGACCGACTATAAATATGTCGATTTTGGTGACCATTTGGCGGATCGGATCCATTTTCATGCTCGATATGATCCGAGTCGATTCGAGCTCGGATCGGTATGCTGATGTTGCTATGTCGTCATCGGACGATTGTAAGTTTCTGAAATCGGTGATTAGATCGAGCATTTCAAAATGCCTGAGATTCGCGTCGATCGAATTTTCTGAGGATGTATCAGTTATCAGTTATCGTATATTTCTTTGTTCATGATTAGGTAAGAGCCGGTAGAGCAATAATTATCTTCTGATAAATTAATTCAACTTTCTTACCTGCTTCTAATATAATGATCCGATGGACTGAGTGCTGCATCACAAAATTTTTGTTATTTATTATGATCTATCACTCTAGCTAATGTTTCATACATATATATATATATATATATATATATATATATATATATATATATATATATATATATATATATATATATATATATAATAAATAGGTTACTTCATTTATTTATCTAGCTGTATAACAAGTAAGCTTCTAAAAAAGCTTAAGCTTAAGGTTGAGATTAAAAGCTTTTTAAAATTTTTTTTTATGTTGTTATTTCGTAACTAAAATTTTAAATTACAATTATTTATTTATGATTCTTATGAATTTGCTTATTAGTATATGCTATATAGATATAAAGTGTATTATTTTATATATGGAAGATGTACATGTATTTCACACAATTTTTTGTATTTACAAATCCATTACCTAAAGTTTTTAAATTATTTAAACTATTTATTTTATTGTTTGCATTTACCAATCTAACATCTAAAGTTAGATATTTATCTAATATTTTTCTATATTTGAAAAAAAAGATGTATTTTATTTTTAAAAAGTGAACGATGATATTTTTTTATGTGATATTAAAGATTAAGATGTTATATATATATAAATTGAAATCCAAGCTTTAGATATCTCAATGTATAAGAATTATGTGGAATGTATGAAGATCTCTCTTTATATATTTATAAAGAGAATGTACAATTTATTGAGAATTTGTTGATTTTCAACATAAGGATGAATAGGAATTGACTTGTTCATAGTACTTCGTTAATAAATTAGAAAATAATTTATCTCACTTTAAATTTAAAATTCTTACTATTATGATTATTGTGTTTCAAATTATATGTATCTAGTTATTTGGTTGAACTATGGCCGTTGATTTCAGATTATTTATTTTATTTTAAGTATTTTTTATTTATTTTTGGAAAATTGTGAACTATACTCATTTTCATTGAGACTTAATTTTCAAATTAAGCTTAATTAAATATTTAATTAGCTAATTAAATATTTTTAAAAAAAAATTCATAGTCGTCCGGCCAATCCACTAGCGGCGACTCAGCGTCAGATCGGCCGTCAGAATAGAACCGGCTTTAATCGAAAGTTGTTCCTGAGATTCATCAAAAGTTATAAACATAAAAGTTGTAGAATTTTTCATTACCTTTCCAACGATGCCAAACACGCTAAAATCCGACATCGGATGAGCCCGATACGGCCAAAAAATGGGGGTTGCCGCAATATCTTTATTTTTTGTAACTTAAATATTCATACATTCGCAAAAACTACGGCTACTCGGGCGAGATTCATCGAAAGTTGTCAACATCAAAGTTGTAGAATTTTTTATTTCCTTTTTAACGATACTAAGCACGCTGAAATACGACACCAGATGAGCCTGATATGGCCAAAAAACGGGGGCTGCCGCAATATCTTTATTTTTTGTAACTTAAATATTCATACATTCGCAAAAACTGCGGCTACCCGGGCAAGATTCATTGAAAGTTGTTAACATGAAAGGTGTAGAATTTTTTATTACCTTTCAAACGATACAAAGCACGCTGAAATCCGACACCATATGAGCCTGATATTGCCAAAAAAATAACTCTTGTATTTAATATTTTTTAAAACAAAATTAAAGCCGGTCCGGGTCAATGGGCGGTCAATGAAGTCAATTGCATTGACAAGAACCGAGCCTATTTTTAATTTTTTTTTTAAAATATATAATTATTTAATTAAAATTTTAATTAAGCCTAATTTGAAAATTAAGCCTTTTCATTAACAAATATAAAAGATTATAGATATAAGACAAAAGTTAAAAAAAAAGATTACATAGAAAATAGAAGTTATAATACTTGTTTTGGACTAAATATTAAACATGATACTAATGACATATCTAAAGAAACAAAATTTAAAGTGATATATATATATATATATATATATATATATATATATATATATATATATATATATATATATATATATATATATATATATATATATATATATATATATATATATATAAATACACACTTTCAAAATATTTATGAAGTGCTTGAACTATTAGGGCTTCCTATGAAATGTTTTTGCTTTAATGTTTCACATTTTCAATGATCTATAGTCTTTAATATTATTATGACTTTCTTAACTTAGAGTGCTATATATTATATCACAAATGTTTCATTACCTCTAATTCTCTCTTTGATGTATGGTGTTAGATATTATTGATCTTCATTATAGAATAATTCATTCAACTCATTTAAGTTCATGTGATGTTGTATTGAAGGTATGTGTATATTATCTACCCCTCTTTAGTTTGTAAGATTTAGTTTATAAATATCTATTGATAAATATTGCTAATATTTTTTAAAATGGAGGTTTTACATACATTTGATATTGATATGACCCTGAAAATTCCACTAGTCGAAGCACTAATCTTGACGTGGAAAGCAATGACGATTAAGAATTAACCGAGATCAAGCATTTATTATCAATCGAAAACATGGAGTGTTTATAGTCAAATTGAGTGTCTTGAAGTAATCTAACAAGCCCAAGATATCATAATTCGACATCATTTGAGCATTCAAATACACAAAATACATCATATGATCAAGGGAATCATCATCCTGGATGGAGAGGAGTGGTTGATTTTGCATGTATTTCTGGGACGCCACTCCTCCAATCTATAAATACCCTCATTCTTCATATAAGGGGCCAAAGGAGAGGAGAGAGCTCGGAAGATCCTCCAAACACAATCGCCACCATTCGATCTGCCAACCACCGCCGTTGATCCTCGCCGCTGTCGGTCTCCATCATGACAACCTTCATCGCCGATGTCCTCGCCACCATCATCTCTATCACTAGAATCATACCACCAACGTGACTACTTAGTTGTTGTTCCCTTCTATATGCAATCGTAATCTCGTATCGGAAGATTTTGTACTCAAACAAATACAGTGGAAGCTTTTCGCAGCTAGTTTTTCCCTCCTTCGAGGTTTTCCACGTGAAAATTTACGAGTTTTCGGTTCACTTTTAAATACGCGTTAGATTTCACAACAAGACTAAGTAAACTTTTACTCTATGTGGTTTTCAGCACTAACAATTTGGCGCGCCATCTGGAAAGCGATTCTCATTATTTCATCTTGTATGACGACCAAGTTTTCCAACAAGATCAAAACCACCATCGAGGTGGAGCATTTCAAGCTTTTAAAGAGCACAAGCGAAGAATGAAGATTCATCAAATTTTGTTCCTTCATATTTTGTCTGAAACTGGGGGGCAACTCTTAATCTCAGAAGATCGCTCATGTTAAGCATCTAATTGATTACCATCCCAAGAAACAAGTCAAAGTTGGAGGAAATTTCAACATTGAGAAGAGATATAGATTTGCAAATTATGATTTTCTAATCATACTCATAGAAAAACAAGACCAAGGTTAAGGAGCAACTTTGACTGCAATCACAAACGGATGTTTTAATCGACCTCTTTCATACAAGTTAACGTCATCGAGCAAAGACTCTGACAAACAACCTAGGATAGGTCAAAAGGTCATTGGTGGACTTCCTGCGATCTCTTCCATATAGGTTAACGTCATCGAGGGAAGACTCTGACAAACAACCTAGGATGGGTCAAAAGGTCCTTGGTGGACTTCCTACGACCTCTTCCATACGAACCATCGAGCAAAGACTCGAAACAACCAGATAGGTGGGTCAAAAGGTCCTTGGTGGACTTCCTGACCCCTTCCACGTGTTAACGCCATCGGGTAACACTTTGACAAACAACCTCGGATGGGTCAAAATCCTCGGCGATTCAATTCAACCTCTTACTGTTAACGTCATTGGGTAACACTCGAAAAACAACCTCGGATGGGTCAAAGATCCGATTCATTTCAACCTCTTCCATAGGTTAACGCGTCATTGAAAAGATGACAAACAACCTCGGATAGGTCAAACTTTGCTTTGTACTACATTAAGTTAACGCCATCGAAAACACTCGACAAATAATGATATGTCAAAAGGTCCTGTGGACTTTCCTCTTCTTCACGCGTCGCCATCGGGTAACACTCGACAAACAACCTCGGATGGGTCAAAATCCTCGATTCAATTCAACCTCTTCCATAGGTTAACATCGAAAATACTATGACAAACAACCTCGGATGGGTCAAAGATCTCGTGATTAATTCAACCTCTTCCATACATGATCACGGTCATCGAGCAAACACTATGATAACAACCTCGGATAGGTCAAAACTTTATATACTGCCACACGTTAACATCATCGAGCAAACACGACAACCTCGGATAGGTCAAAATCCTCACGGATTCAACCCCTTCCCACAAAATTAGCGTCATCGAAGTCACACTTTCGACAAACAACTCGGATAGGTCAAAGATCCCGTGGTGCCACCAGTCGCCGCGGTTGCGCCGCACCCGTCGGCCGCCAACCACCATCGCCGACCATCGCGCCGGCAATCTCTGTTGGTCACCACCATCATCGCCGTGGTCCGCCGTCAGTCGCCGATGGTCGCATCACCGAATATCCCGTCGATGCGCTACCTCACGGTCCGCGTAAGCGGGCCATCGTGACAATCTTGGCGTCCGATCGCCGTCGCCGGTCATCGTAGGCTATGCGCCCGATTAAGCCGCGGATACGTCACATTCTTGCATTGCCGACCACTGCCGTCAGCTGACCATGGCTAACGATCCTTTGCCAACTACTTGGTCTGGTAGCCGACTCTGGGCATGGTCATTAAATGGTCATTACGATTGAATACCCAGTCGGCCGCCAACCAGATCGCAGGTCTTGGCTGGCTGATTCTGGTCATGGGTCTGCCACTCTTTGGTCCGCCACCATCATCGCAGGTCATTCACTGGAGCTCCGGTCATGCTATTCACCGTTAGCCGGGTTGTGGCAGACCAGGTCGACCTCAACCACTTGGTCTGGTCACCTTGCGCGAATCTGGTCGCTGATAAAGTCACGGTCCAGCCACCAATATCATGCCAATCTCGCTGGTCACCACCATCGTCGCTGATTCTCGCCTTAGAACGCGTCGCGCGGTCATAGCCACCGGGCGTCGCCGCCCACCATCGTCAAGCATCACCGCTCGACCCGATCTCGATTCGTCAGCGGATCGCCTCAAACCAGACGGTCCGGCGAGGGTTTGGCGCCTCTTTCGAGGAAAATTGGAACAACGGCATTATGGCGGCGCATGATCGCCTCGAGCCGGACGGTCCAGACAAGGCGGGTTGGCGCTTCTTTCGAGAGAAAATCGGAACAACGACATAAGTCTGCTGGGCCTTGATCGCCTCAAACCCGGACGGTCCGAGCGAGTAGGTTGGCCTCTTCGAGGGAAAATCGACCCAAAAGAACGTGGGCCGATCGACTCAGAACAACCCTCACTTAAGAAGAAGAAACTAGAGCAATGAAGAAGTGTGCCTTCTCCACTGGGGATTTTATATAGACCCTTGTAGAGCAAAAGGTAAAATCGTCAAAAGCGCCAAAAGCGCTAAGCGTCAAAAGCGCGTTTAGGCCGCGGTGTGCCCCTGCATCTCAGCCCTCCGATGCTTATGCCATGCGCATCGCCGCCTGCATGCAACCTAGACACCTTTCATTCGCGATCAACCGTAGCCGAGACCAGACCCGCGACCAGCGTTCTCTTTCCTCGCGTGACTGCTTCGACCTGACTCGGCTGCATCAAACCCATCAGCCCGGCCGACCAGCGCGACCCAGCGCGTATTACTGGCGGTTCTGCGGTCCTCGCGACCTCGTTTCAGACCGTTCATTTGTTGTCAAAGCCGACCGATCCTTTCACTGAGTCAGTCAATTCGACCCTTGAGAAGGCCAGGCTCCTTTCTTGACTATGGCTATTTGACTAGCGATTTCTTGCGCGGATTCTGCGTAATCCAATAGGAAACCTTGTGCTGTAAATGTCCGCATGAGTCCATAACCCCAAAATCTTACATACGCATACATCCTGCACCGTGGTCATAATCTTATGCTTACGTGAAGATATGTTCTCTCAAATATATGGTTAACGGTTCGTAAATTTCATTGAAGAATTTGCTATTTTCAAATATTACTTATATATTTTTGGATGATTAAGATAATATCATCCAAAATAGAACAACGATATGACCACGAAAATTCCTTGTAGAAGCACGAATCTTGATGTGAAAAGTAATCTGATCGTGAATCAAGACTAACCGAGATCAAGCGTTTATTATCAATCGACTCTTAAACATGGAGTGTTTATATAGTCAAATCGGCGTCTTGTGAGCATAACAAGTCAATATATCATAATTCATCATTTGAGCATTCAAATACACAAAATACATCATATCGAGGGAATCATCATGAGCCATCCATGGAGAGGAGTGATTGATTTTGCATGTATTCTGAGACGCCACTCCTCCGATATAAATAGCCTCATTCTTCATATGAGGCAAAAGGGAGAGAGCTCTAAGCGAAGATCCTCCAAGCACATCGTTGCCACTGACCGGTCATCAACCACCGTGATCCCTGTTGTCGATCAATCTGAGGTCTCCATCATGGCGACCGTCGATCGATGTCCTCATTCTCTATTTATCTTAAAGCATTACTGAGCGTGACTACTTGGTTGTTGTTCCATATCGATGTAATCCCGTTATGGAAGATTTTTACTCCGAAATAGATACATAATGGAAGCTTTTCTTTTAGGACTGGTTCTTTCCCTCCTTTCGAGGTTTTCCGTGAAAATTTTTGGAGTTTTACGGTTTCTTTAAATATCTCAGTGTGTCTTTGGATTTATGACAATTTAGGCGTAAACTTTTCTTCTAGTTTTTCAAGCGCGGATATAATTATTATATTTTTATATGTCTAATATCTAAATTTAATTTGTATATATATAATATCTAAATTTTCAATAATATATCAAAATATCATGATCATTAATTTTTTAAAATAAAATATATCTTTCAATTATAAAAAATATTAAATTTGTAAATATTATCTCGAAAAAAAATATTAACACTAATACTAACAATAAGAAGTTATTTCATGAGTGAAGTAGAATCATCATAATAAAAAATCATCATAGCGTAGAAAATGAATATATAAGAACGATTATTTGGCATGTAATCAATTACTCAAAAGAAAAAAAAAATACTGTAATTTTTAGATCTTCATCCCTCACTACATTCAGGCTCCGTTTGGGAGAGCTTTTTTAGTGCATTTTGCTTTTAAAAGCTTGAATTTTTATTTTGATCTTCGTTTGAATAGTGTCTTTTGAAATTGAGTTTTAGTTTATTAGAAAACTCCGTTTTAGCTCTTTTCGAAATAGAAGTCTTTTAAACCAGAACTTTCATGAATTAAGCTTAATGAGCCTTAGTTTATCCATTAATTTATTTTCCCATGTCGCTGCCCCGCCGGATCCCATTGTCAACGGGCGGGTCCCAACTCATCGTATTCCCACCACTGCCCACGTAGCAGTAACCGACATCGAGATCAGGATTTTTGGCGCGAAGATTTAGGGAATAAGAGTCGTTAATTATCATCCGACGCAATTTACACCGTTGAATGAAAAATCTATTATATCCAATAGCCCCCGAGACGGCCGGATTACCGGACTCTCCGCAAAAGCTGTCTCGGAGGCCAAAATCCACGCTACCAACTCCCCACTTCGTCGATTTATGCTTCTGCTCGCTAACTCCTCCGTCGCTTATTCTTCTCCGTCTCCTTTCTCTCGCTACTGAAAGGCGTGAGGAGGAAGAGATTGAGAGAAACAGCTGCATGACTAGTGCTTTGCAGCTCTTGTACATCATGAGGTCTCCATCTCGCAGAAGTCAGCGACCGATCGCCGCGCCGGAGAGTGATGATCCCGATCCGGGCAGCCGACGAGATCGCCGCCGAGGTCTCCGAGGAGAGGACGGCGATCGCTCACGACGTTCGCATGGCGGAGCTCCCAAGGGCCGGCACCCCAAAAGTTGCGGTTCGCATGTGGTACGCGGGAGTTTTTTGTTTTTTATTTTATTTTATTTTGGAAGATTTACTGGTCACATAATTCACACTCATTTATATATGAGAAATTTACAAATCAACGGCGTAAGGCTTAATTTTTAAAATAGGCCTATTTATAATACTAATTATGTAATTAGGCACGATAAAAAAAAATTTAGTGTTTCGCGGCCAGGATGACGCCGATCACCCGTCGCCGCGACTGGGCGATATTAATAATTTTTTAAAAAAATTAAGTGGCATTATACATTTTATGGTCGCATTTGCTCATCGACGTCGATTTGAGAGTGTTTGGTATCGTTGGAAAGATAATAAAAATCCTACAACTTTTATGTTCACCACTTTTGACGAATCTCGTCATGAGATGCATACAAAATGCGTGAATTCGTAAGTTACAAAAAACTTAGATATGAATCTTTATGCAATTCTCGTGAATCTCAACTCTTCATTTGATTTAATCAAAATATTCAAATAATATAATACAATAATAAAAAAGGCATGAATGACTAAGAGATAACAAATATAAAATAACATAAGTACAACCCTCCACACCTATCTTCTACGATGCCAAGGTAATCACGGAGTGTAATGTGGTCGCCGTGGTCGATCGCACCGATGATGTCTTGATGGTCATCCTCTTCTTCCACCGCCGGCGGTTGCGAATACCCTAAGTCAGAATACGAGGTATATGCCGACCCCGTGAGCAAATAATACCATGGTACACTCATGGTGATGTCATATGGAATGGTGGTGGTGCCGCCATGGTGTATCCGGACATTGCGCCGATATGAATACCGGTGGCCGAGAATGCACGTAGACGCCCACCACCGGTGTCGAGGATGGCCATCATCCAATAACACGTGTATGATGATGCGTGGTTCGGTGTGTTCAGTATCCCCGCATCAGGTCGAGATATGCATGTTTCTCAAGTCCACCGCCTTTCTTCATATTTGTTGAAAGATCTCGAACTTCAGATCTTCATCTCGCCAAATAAGGGGAATATTCCCTCCGTCTTCAAGATGTGCTCGCGCTGCATATAGAAGATTTAGATCAGGATTTCGTTGTAAATAGGAAAAACAAATTAAAATACTTTGCGCATACTAACCATTATCAAACGCTTCCGCCGGGGTAATATGCGTCGAGGTCTATCTGCCGCATGTAAAGTGATGCCCATGAACCATACCATCTCATATAGCGACACCGGATCATGCCGAGATGAATCAAGTGATAATCGAGTCACGCCTATGCTCCCACTGCAATGAAGGAGTGGTGGAATTGTACCCAATCAACATCGCCTTTCTCGCCCATCGACGCACGAATCTATCTGCGACATCGTGGAAGGAGGAATGCCAAACTGCCTAAACACACGATCGTAAGTAACTCCACCCTCTTCCAACATATCGGTATACTCTAGCCATATCGCTTCCCCTCAGAACATATATCCGCGCGACGCGATGATGTCCATATGGCCCCTGATGACTCGCAAATACATAAATTATTCTTTCTTTCTACCATAAGTAAAGAATTTGAAATAAGATTACATCAATCCACCTCGACTAAGTCCGCCCACCATCCTCAGACACTCTCGAGATTGCCTAATGACATTTCTAACATACCCTTTCGCTCCACCAACACTAAGCCCATCAATGTCGAAGGATACTAAACACATAACGTAGGTCTTGACATGAATGTGCTCGTGCCCATACTGCGAAATGCGCATCCCGCCATGTTCATGGCTTTGGTTTGGTGTAATTCTCAGAGATGAAGAGTAAAACCTGAGACAACTCCTCGAATGTATCAATCCTCAAGAACGGAGATCAGGTGAACCTCATCGATCTCGTAGAAATGATCCAATGAAATAAAATGTAAGCTCACATGCATGGTGAAGCTCGGTAGATCCAAATAAGAGTCACGATAAGACGCCCACCGCAACCAACCAGAGGTAAACAAGTACGCATGCGCCGCCCCACGCGAAACTGGATGTGATCTCCGGATGGGATCATGGTAAATGATATGCGCTCGGATGTGCTCCACTACCATCATCGCAACAATCTGGCCATGAAGCCCATCTTCTCTCTCCACCAACAACAGTGCTGCCAATCATCGTTGGGCCATCTATCCGGACGCCTAAAATCATCGCCACATCCTGTAGAGTAACCGTCATCTCTCCGGTGTGAAATGAATTCGCCGAGGCACCGGCGTTCAACAAGTGTTGCCAAGAAATGATGATCAAGCTTTATATCGTGACGAGACACAATCTAAACCGGCAACTCGCAATGCATCCATAAATCTGGGCTAATGTGCCATTCAACATCGAAGAGTGGGCGCCTCAAGAATAAAACTGCAATCAAATGAATCATGTTTAGATGTAGCAAATTAGGAAATGAAGCACAAAACCAAGAAATAATGATAAAAGAAAACCCACTACCAACCGGATGTGCGTGCGGCTCTCCCGCGTAATGCTTTATGTTGGGTGCACCTCTACGGGCCGTAATCCTCAATCAGAACCTCGGTCGCCTCCTCCTACGTGGGGGTCGAGGAGCTTCATCGCCAGACATGTTATCTGTTACAAAGTTAGCAGATAATATTGAAAAAAATTATAGTTATAAAATACATTCATTGTTTATCTTTCAACAGAGCATAAATTTATAAAATTTCTGTCATTTTTTTATGCGAAGAACGATCAAATTTAGTTCATTAAGTGAATGCTGAAAGTTACATCAAGTTACCCAGTCTGCCACACAGGTCACTACCACCACAAAAACTATAACAAGTACTACAACAGAAAACATAAGTAACATCGAACAGGATAACCTAAAAGAAATTACGCCTCGCACTGAGGACAGTTGACTGGGCCAATGATTTACACACACCACAAATTCGTGAACTTAGAAATGCTCTCGTCCATTGAATTCCATATCGCTTGTCTAGGACGTCCGACTTTCTTTTGATGTTTGCGGACAAGAACTTGGGTATGTGTCGCTACTGAAATGTTCCAACCATTCTTCACGATCCGGTATCACATGGAATTCGCTTTGGTAGGTTTTCATGTAGTTTTGTAAGCTATAATAGAGAGACACAAATAACACATGACTTATGCGACGTTGACTCGTAATCACAGAATCACATGCACGGGTGGTAAGTTCGAGTTGTCCGTGTACACTCGTTGTTCTCGTTTATCTCAACTTTGAAAGTTCTGCTTGTGGCATCAAACACTTGGTACTCATTCATATTTATCCTCATTGGTTCAGGTACTCTACGTGACTCTCGTTCATTGTCTAGCAACAGAGCTTTAATACGCGGGGAGAACAAGATATCCTGTTGGCTCTCCAGTGTGGTGGATGATTCAAGACGTTTCATGAATATTGTAACTATATTGTAGTAGCCGTAACAATACTTGGATGGGTAAACCACGAGCTCTCTTGAGTACACCGTTGAAGCACTCCGCATTTGTGGTCATTCATACCTATAACCCTCATCATGAGTTAAGGACCACCGCTTGACATCCTCGAGACCAATCAATGCTTCCGCTATTCTTGATGTCCGCCATGTATCTCCTAAATATCCGAATATCATCAAGATTCCCAAAGAACGCATACATCTTCGGCAAATGAACTCAACATCGCTAATGCCTAACGTCGACCGCTTTTAAAGTTCTCCTCGTGTGAGTAAAAGCGATGTGTAGGAAAGATTTCTACGCCCAATAACTATACCGCATGTCTATCGAGATAAGCGAGATCTCCTCAGACACCGGTGGGATCAAGTCTTGTAATGTACGCAGAAACCAATCCCAGGACTCGATGCACTCTGATTCCACAACTGCGAAGGCCAATGAGAACATGCCATTATTTGCATCGATTTCAACTGCACTTAGTAGAGTACCTCTGTATTTACCCAAAAGAAATGTGCCATCTAGACAAAGTACTGGACGACAATATTGCCAACCTGTGATTGAAGGTTCGAAGGACCAGAACAAACGTTGGAATTTGTTTGATTCTGTTGAGTGTATACGATACACCGCCCCGTATCAGCATACCGCCATGAACCCCCCAAGTTCTATAAGATTCTTCCCAACTACCAAAGATTGCCTTCGCTTTCCTTCGCATCCCAAGCCTTCATGTAAGACACTCTAATATTGAACTTTGCCTCAATACCTCTACAATTTCCGTGGTTTTATATCCGATTGATAACCGGTTTTATAAAATAACTGATGAATTCTGATGTACATTGTCTATGACCAGCATTCAGGACTGAATGAGCACAAGTATGAGCTGACCCAATCGAACCAATCTTCCATGCACCCCCTAACCTCTTAAATGAACGTGCATGTAGACGCCATAGAATGGTCTAACCTGGTCTGAGTGATGAGTGCACAGAACAGTAAATTTAGATTTGTTCGAAGCATATATGACATAATCAACATTGTTTGTGATACACCAGCCTTGAACAGCAAATTGTAGTTGTTTCTTGTCCTGAAAACAGATACCTTCTACCAGTTCATTTGGAATGCAGTTCTCCGCCTCAAAGATTGAATTGTCAAGTGGGCCATCAAATGTGACGTCCTCATCCCACTCTCTAGTTGTTTGGGCACTTTAAAATAGTCATTGCTACGTTGTTGTTCGGTGACTTGTTCTGCTTGAGTAACGGCAATCAAATCTAATCCCGACGGATGGTTCGTCTCCCTCAAATCTCTGCTGGTCGCTATCATCCTCTCTTCTTCATCATCACTACTACCTCCACAGCATAGTTTCATATCCTCTTCGTGGAGATGGTATATTAATATCATCTGCGGGTCACCCATAGCAGGAGAACTTGTCCCAGCCAAATATTCATGTTCTCTTGCTCCAGACCCATAATACTCCACCTGAGAAGATAGTGTAATGTTCTCAGTGCTGTTTCGACCTAACTGGCATTCCACTGCACTGTTTATCTCCCTATCACCACACGGCTGTTCGTTAACTTCTACATAAATGACAATAGGTGCGCATACGCATTAAGCACAACTTGACAAACTTCATCGAAAATGTGTGTTGCAAATCCGCATCTACCGGAAAGCGACCTACAAGATTAGATATCGGTTTGGATCCGCCAACGACCTCATTATTATTTGTTGTAATTCATCAAATTGAGTCGTGGGATTTGAAGCATTTCTCCCACCAATGTATGTTGGAATGAAGTCGTGGCTTACTCTAAGTTCACCACCGTAGTAAAGAAGAACTATGAATACGTCTCAATTCATTCTCAACTAAGTAACAAAACAACACCTATCTCGCCTAACCTGATGAATTTGCCAAATAAGTTCAAATCAGGATAGATACAATGATGGGGCTAACGCACTGCAAACTACTGAAATTTAGTATTTAAATCACGAATAGTGATATAAACTTGCAAATTCCACAATTATCAGTAAAGTCCACAATGTATCAGTAAAGTCCACAATCATCTACACCATAAACTTGCACTACATGTTCTACATCATAATCTTACAAATTCCACAAATATCACATTCAAGAACAGTGACACAAACTTGCAAATTACACAATCATAAATTCATGTTTATAAAAACAATAACTTTGTAAAAATTAACAGCAGACAAACCAACACTTCACAACTAAATCGACCTCATTTCCTTCATCTTACTAAATAATTTACACATTATGCTCAAATAAGCATAAGCATAAGCATATTCATAAGCATAAGCATAATCAAACCAACTATAATTTCCCTCATAACATTTCAAATCACATATCTCTCATTTGAACCAAAAGCATCACCTTCATAGATCTTTTCAAAGCTAACTTCACTTATCATCATTATACACATCTTTAATAATTTTATACGCACCAATATTTCTCAAGCTAGTTAATGACCCATCATACACATCTTTAATAATTTTAATAATCATTAACACATATTTTTCTTAATACTCACCAAATCAATTTTCATAATACTTAACTATATGATTTCTCAAAATCAATAAAGATCATTTCTTTGCTCATATACTTTCTCATTAATTGTATAAAAACAAACAATGTCGCTATTATGGATTTTCCTTGAAAACAAGTAGACCATAAAAAAAAAATCTTGCATTTTGAAGATGATTTTATGACACATGACCACATATAGTCCTTTGGTAAAAAATAAATAGCTTGTCGACTTCTTGAGAGCACATAAGAAACACAAAACAAGCCATCTTACAACTTTTTCTTGATAAAGAGGCAGTTAATCTCCATATACTTTATTCAATCATATGCAAAAATTTATCTCAAATAAGCATAAGCATAAGCATATTCATAAGCATAAGCATAACCATCCACCTCAAATCTAACAAATTTCCTTCAAAAAATCTCACTAAATAACATCTAACAAATATTTCCTATCAAAACAACAAATCCAAACTAGATCTGGAATTTATTTTGCATTTCGGCTAAAAAATACCTAAATCGGCGAAAGATCTCTCAAAGCCACAACTTAACCGGTGGAAACAACCGACGGCCGGCGGCGACCTTCCTTGGCCGGCGGCAAGCTCCTTCGCCGGCTGCGGCGCCGGTGACGAAACGAACGGCGACGG